>JAUJEN010000602.1:0-30146 GCA_030448925.1 Citrus cavaleriei
GGGGCCATGCATTGCTAAGGTTAATCCATTCTGCTTCTTTCTACCTGCACTGCCCGAAGGCCGGGGCGCCAAGTTCGTCCAGCGGAAAAAGGCCACAAAAACGGGTGGGCTATAGCCTTGGGGTGTGGGGTTGGCCAAGTTCGTCCGCCGGATTCGGAATGACGCGAGAGTTTGCGAGCAGCCTCCGTGTGCCAAAAATAGGCCGCGGGAACAGCCGCACCCAAAAATAACCGCCCGAAGGCCAGGCCGCCAAGTTCGTCCAGCGGAAAAAGGCCACAAAAACGGGTGGGCTATAGCGCCTTAAAGGGTTGGCTAACTTCGGCCCCGCCGGACTGGAATGGCGCCAGACTTTGCAGCACCTGTGTGTCAAAAAATAGGTCAAGAGGCACAGCCGCGCCAAAATAACCGGGCGCAAGGCTCACGCCAAGTTCGCTCCAGCGGAAAAGGCCACAAAAAGTGGGTGGGCTTATAGCCTTGGGGGTGGGTTACAACTTCGTCCCGCCGGACCTCGCTGGAATGGCGCGAGACTTTGGCGTAATGGTCTGGTGGGTGCAATATTAACCTCAAGGCACAGCCAAATAAAAATAACGGTTCAAGGCCGGGCGCCAGTTCGCCCAGCGGAAAAGGCCACAAAAATGGTGGCTAGCCTGGGGTGGATGGCACAACTTCCTCCCCGACCGAAATGGCGCGAGGACTTCGCGGCATCTCGCGTGCTAAAATGGGTACGCCAAGGCACAGCCGCGCTTAAAATAACCGCCATAAAGGCCGGGGCGCCGTTCGTCTGCCGAAAGGCCACAAAAAGTGTGGGCTATAGCCTGGGGGTGGGTTATTAACTTGCCCCCGGACCGGTTTAATGGCGTGAGATCTTCCGGAAGGCCTGGCGGTAAGTCAGGGGGGCCAGCCGCGGGCACAGCCGCGCCCAAAAATAACCGCCCGAAGGCCGGGGCGCCAAGTTCGTCCAGCGGAAAAAGGCCACAAAAACGGGTGGGCTATAGCCTTGGGGGGTAGGGCCGGCCAACTTCGTCCGCCGGACTCGGAATGGCGCGAGACTTTGCGAGTGGCCACCGTGTGGCAAAAATAGGCCGCGGGCACAGCCGCTCCAGAAAATAACCGCCCGAAGGCCGGGGCGCCAAGTTCGTCCAGCGGAAAAAGGCCACAAAAACGGGTGGGCTATAGCCTTGGGGTGTGGGGTTGGCCAAGTTCGTCCGCCGGATTCGGAATGACGCGAGAGTTTGCTAGCAGCCTGCAAAAAATAAACAGCCGCGACCCAAACTAACCGCCTCAAGGCCAGGCCGCCAAGTTCGCCCAGTGAAAAAGGCCAAAGAAACGGGTGGCTATAGCCTTTGGGGGTGGGGCTCGCCAATCTCGCCCGCCGACTGGAATGGCGCTGAGATTACATCCTCCGGCGCGTAAAATAGGCGACGGGCACAGCCGCTTCAAAATAACCCCTCAAGGCCGGGCGCCACTTCGCCCGCGAAAAGGCCACAAAAAGGGTGGGCTATAGCCTTCGGGTGGGGCTACTGTTAACCCCGGCCGGACTCGGAATGGCGAGACTTCGAAGCGGATTCTCAGGTGCAAAAAATAGGCCGCAGGCACAGCCGCGCCCAAAACAACCTCCCGAAGGCCGGGGCGCCAAGTTCGTCCAGCGAAAAGGCCACAAAAACGGGTGGGCTATAGCCTTGGGGGTAGGGCTGGCCAACTTCGTCCGCCGGACTCTGAATGGCGCTTAGACTTTTATGCATCCTCCGTGCTGGCAAAAATAGGTCACGACACAGCCGCTTCCAAAATAACCACCCGGCGCGTGGGCGCCAAGTTCGCCCAGCGAAAAAGGCCACAAAAACAGGTGGGCGGAACTTCGCCTTCCGCCGGAAGAATGGCGCTAAATGTAGGTTGGCTAAAAATAGTTCGCCGCTAAAATAACCGGCCAAGGCTTCTTAAACACCAGCGAAAAAGGCTACAAAACAGGTGGCTATAACCTCCAACTTCTTCCGCTCGGAAGGCTCTTTAGCAGCTCAGCGGCCGCCGTACGGAAAAAAAAGGAACAGGCATGACCCAAGCCGCCGCCTTGCAACAACCGCTCGCCAGGCCGCCAAGCGTCACGCCAAGTTCATCCAGTGGAAAAGGCCAGCAAAACGGGGAAAAATGGGCTTATAGTTTTGGGGTGCTGGGTTGGCAACTTCGTCCGGGCCGGACTCGGAATGGCGCGAGACTTTATAGCGGCCTCGGTGGCAAAAAATAGGTGTGGCGACACAGCCAAAAAATAATCACGCCAGGGCGCCAAGTTCGTCCAGCGGAAAAAGGCCACAAAAACGGGTGGGCTATAGCCTTGGGGGGTGGGCTGGCCAACTTCGTCCGCCGGACTCGGAATGGCGCGAGACTTTGCGAGCGGCCTCCGTGTGCCAAAAATAGGCCGCGGGCACAGCCGCACCCAAAAATAACTGCCCGAAGGCCGGGGCGCCAAGTTCGTCCAGCGGAAAAAGGCCACAAAAACGGGTGGGCTATAGCCTTGGGGGGTGGGGCTGGCCAACTTCGTCCGCCGGACTCGGAATGGCGCTAGACTTTGCGAGCATCCTCCGTGTGCCAAAAATAGGCCACGGGCACAGCCGCGCCCAAAAATAACCGCCCGAAGGCCGGGGCGCCAAGTTCGTCCAGCGGAAAAAGGCCACAAAAAAGGGTGGGCTATAGCCTTGGGGGCGGGCCCCGCCGGAACTTCGTCGGAAGGAATGGCGCGAGACTTCGCGAAGCGGCACAGTCTCGTGTTAGGCTGGGCACAGCCGCAAAATAACCGCCCAAGGCCAGGGCGCCAAGTTCGGCTCCAGCGGAAAAGGCCAAAACAGGTGGGCTTATAGCCTTTGGGGGTGGGCTGGCCAACTTCTTCCGCCGGACTCGAATGGCGCAGACTTTGAGCGGCCGCCGTGTGGTGTAAAATAGGCCATGGACACAGCCGCCGCCTAAAAAATAATCGCCTCAAAGCCAGGGCGTTGCGCAAGTTCGCCAGCGGAAAGGTCACAAAAACGAAAGTGGGTTATAGCCTTTGGGGGTGGGTTGGCTAACTTCGCCCGGACTCGGAATGGCACGACTTTCTGAGCGCCTCGTATGCCAAAGATAGGTCAGGCGCAGCCGCGTCAAAAAATAACCACCAAGGCCGGGCCAAGTTCGCCCGCGGAAAAAGCCAAAAACAGGTGGCTATAGCCTTGGGGTGGCTACAACTTCTTCCGCCGACTCAGAATGGCGCGAGACTTTCGCGAGGGCGCCTGGTGGCAAAATAGCCGCGACACAGCCGCGCAAAAATAACACCCGAAAAGCCAGGGCCAAGTTCGCCCAGCGGAAAAAGGCCACAAAACGGTGGGCTATAGCCTGGGGGGGCGGGGCGGGCCAACTTCGTCCGCCGGACTCGGAATGGCGCGACTTTGTGCGACCTGGTGAGTTGAAACAGGTCGCGGGCCAGCACGCCAAGTGCCGGGGCTTAAAAATAACCGCCGGGCCAGGGCGCCAAGTTCGCCCAGCGGAAAAGGCCACAAAACGTAGCTATAGCTTGGGGGGTGGCTGGTTATCCGCTGGACTCGGAATAGCGCGAGAAAAAACTTATGCGTAGGCGCCCAGTGCCGTAAAATAGGTCAGTAGTAAAAAATAACCGGTCAAAATAACCGCCCGAAGGCCGGGGCGCCAAGTTCGTCCAACGGAAAAAGCCCACAAAAACGGGTGGGCTATAGCCTTGGGGGGTGGGGCTGGCCCACTTCGTCCGCCGGACTCGGAATGGCACGAGACTTTGCGAGGCGCCTCCGTGTGCCAAAAATAGGCCGCGGGCACAGCCGCGCCCAAAAATAACCACCCGAAGGCCGGGGCGCCAAGTTCTTCTAGCGGAAAAATGCCACAAAAATGGGTGGGCTATAGCCTTGGGGTGTGGGGCTGGCCAACTTCGTCCGCCGGACTCGGAATGGCGCAAGACTTTGCGAGGCGCCTCCGTGTGCCAAAAATAGGCCGCGGGCACAGCCGCGCCCAAAAATAACCGCCCAAAGGCCGGGGCGCCAAGTTCGTCCCGCGAAAAAAGCCCACAAAAACGGGTGGGCTATAGCCTTGGGGGGTCGGGCTGGCCAACTTCGTCCGCCGGACTCGGAATATCGCGAGACTTTGCGAGGTGCCTCCGTGTGCCAAAAATAGGCCGCGGGCACAGCCGCGCCCAAAAATAACCTCCCGAAGGCCGGGGCGCCAAGTTCATCCAGCGGAAAAAGGCCACAAAAACGGGTGGGCTATAGCCTTGGGGGGTGGGGCTGGCCAACTTCGTCCGCCGGACTCGGAATGGCGCGAGACTTTGCGAGGCGCCTCCGTGTGCCAAAAATAGGCCGCGGGCACAGCCGCGTCCAAAAATAACCTTCCGAAGGCCGGGGCGCCAAGTTCGTCCAGCGGAAAAAGCCCACAAAAACGGGTGGGCTATAGCCTTGGGGGGTGGGGCTGGACAACTTCGTCCGCCGGACTCGGAATATCGCGAGACTTTGCGAGGTGCCTCCGTGTGCCAAAAATAGGCCGCGGGCACAGCCGCGCCCAAAAATAACCTCCCGAAGGCCGGGGCGCCAAGTTCGTCCAGCGGAAAAAGGCCACAAAAACGGGTGGGCTATAGCCTTGGGGGGTGGGGCTGGCCAACTTCGTCCGCCGGACTCGGAATGGCGCAAGACTTTGCGAGGCGCCTCCGTGTGCCAAAAATAGGCCGCGGGCACAGCCGCGTCCAAAAATAACCTTCCGAAGGCCGGGGCGCCAAGTTCGTCCAGCGGAAAAAGCCCACAAAAACGGGTGGGCTATAGCCTTGGGGGGTGGGGCTGGCCAACTTCGTCCGCCGGACTCGGAATGGCGCGAGACTTTGCGAGGCGCCTCCGTGTGCCAAAAATAGGCCGCGGGCACAGCCGCGCCCAAAAATAACCGCCCGAAGGCCGGGGCGCCAAGTTCGTCCAGCGGAAAAAGGCCACAAAAACGAGTGGGCTATAGCCTTGGGGGGTGGGGCTGGCCAACTTCGTCCGCCGGACGCGGAATGGCGCGAGACTTTGCGAGGCACCTCCATGTGCCAAAAATAGGCCGCGGGCACAGCCGCGCCCAAAAATAACCGCCCGAAGGCCGGGGCGCCAAGTTCGTCCAGCGAAAAAAGCCCACAAAAACGGGTGGGCTATAGCCTTGGGGGGTCGGGCTGGCCAACTTCGTCCGCCGGACTCGGAATATCGTGAGACTTTGCGAGGTGCCTCCGTGTGCCAAAAATAGGCCGCGGGCACAGCCGCGCCCAAAAATAACCGCCCGAAGGCCGGGGCGCCAAGTTCGTCCAGCGGAAAAAGCCCACAAAAACGGGTGGGCTATAGCCTTGGGGGGTGGGGCTGGCCAACTTCGTCCGCCGGACTCGGAATGGCGCGAGACTTTGCGAGGCGCCTCCGTGTGCCAAAAATAGGCCACGGGCACAGCCGCGCCCAAAAATAACCACCCGAAGGCCGGGGCGCCAAGTTCTTCTAGCGGAAAAAGGCCACAAAAACGGGTGGGCTATAGCCTTGGGGTGGGGCAGGCTGTTCGTCTGCCGAATCGGAATGGCGCGAGACTTTGCGAGGCGCCTCCGTGTGCCAAAAATAGGCCACGGGCACAGCCGCGCCCAAAAAGAACCACCCGAAGGCCGGGGCGCCAAGTTCTTCTAGCGGAAAAAGGCCACAAAAACGGGTGGGCTATAGCCTTGGGGTGTGGGGCTGGCCGACATCGTCCGCCGGACTCGGAATGGCGCAAGACTTTGCGAGGCGCCTCCGTGTGCCAAAAATAGGCCGCGGGCACAGCCGCGTCCAAAAATAACCTCCCGAAGGCCGGGGCGCCAAGTTCGTCCAGCGAAAAAAGCCCACAAAAACGGGTGGGCTATAGCCTTGGGGGGTCGGGCTGGCCAACTTCGTCCGCCGGACTCGGAATATCGCGAGACTTTGCGAGGTGCCTCCGTGTGCCAAAAATAGGCCGCGGGCACAGCCGCGCCCAAAAATAACCGCCCGAAGGCCGGGCCGCCAAGTTCGTCCCGCGGAAAAAGGCCACAAAAACGGGTGGGCTATAGCCTTGGGGGGTGGGGCTGGCCAACTTCGTCCGCCGGACTCGGAATGGCTCGAGACTTTGCGAAGCGCCTCCGTGTGCTAAAAATAGGCCGCGGGCACAGCCGCGCCCAAAAATAACCGCCCGAAGGCCGGGGCGCCAAGTTCGTCCAGCGGAAAAAGCCCACAAAAACGGGTGGGCTATAGCCTTGGGGGGTGGGGCTGGCCAACTTCGTCCGCCGGACTCGGAATGGCGCGAGACTTCGCGAGGCGCCTCCGTGTGCCAAAAATAGGCCATGGGCACAGCCGCGCCCAAAAATAACCACCCGAAGGCCGGGGCGCCAAGTTCTTCTAGCGGAAAAAGGCAACAAAAACGGGTGGGCTATAGCCTTGGGGTGTGGGGCAGGCCAAGTTCGTCCACCGGACTCGGAATGGCGCGAGACTTTGCGAGGTGCCTCCCTGTGCCAAAAATAGGACGCGGGCACAGCCGCGCCCAAAAATAACTGCCCGAAGGCCGGGGCGCCAGGTTCGTCCAGCGGAAAAAGCCCACAAAAACGGGTGGGCTATAGCCTTAGGGGGTGGGGTTGGCCAACTTCGTCCGCCGGACTCGAAATGGCGCGAGACTTTGCGAGAGGCCTCCGTGGGCCAAAAATAGGCCGCGGGCACAGCCGCGCCCAAAAATAACCGCCCGAAGGCCGGGGCGCCAAGTTCGTCCAGCGGAAAAAGGCCACAAAAATTGGTGGGCTATAGCCTGGGGGGGTGGGGCTGGCCAACTTCGTCCGCCGGACTCGGAATGGCGCGAGACTTTGCGAGCGGCCTCCGTGTGCCAAAAATAGGCGGCGGGCACAGCCGCACCCAAAAATAACCGCCCGAAGGCCGGGGCGCCAAGTTCGTCCAGCGGAAAAAGGCCACAAAAACGGGTGGGCTATAGCCTGGGGGGGTGGGGCTGGCCAACTTCGTCCGCCGGACTCGGAATGGCGCGAGACTTTGCGAGCGGCCTCCGTGTGCCAAAAATAGGCCGCGGGAACAGCCGCGCCCAAAAGTAACCGCCTGAAGGCCAGGGCGCCAAGTTCGTCCAGCGGAAAAGTGCCACAAAAACGGGTGGGCTATAGCCTTGGGGGGTGGGGCTGGCCAATTTCGTCCGCCGGACTCGGAATGGTGTGAGACTTTGCGAGCGGCCTCCGCGTACCAAAAATAGGCCGCGGACACAGCCGCACCCAAAAATAACTGCCCGAAGGCCGGGGCGCCAAGTTCGTCCAGCGGAAAAAGGCCACAAAAACGGGTGGGCTATAGCCTTGGGGGGTGGGGCTGGCCGACTTCGTCCGCCGGACTCGGAATGGCGCGACACTTTGCGAGCGACCTCCGTGTGCCAAAAATAGGCCCCGGGCACAGCCGCGCCCAAAAATAACCACCCGAAGGCCGGGGCGCCAAGTTCGTCCAGCGGAAAAAGGCCACAAAAACGGGTAGGGTATAGCCTTGGGTGGTGGGGCTGGCCAACTTCGTCCGCCGGACTCGGAATGGCGCGAGACTTTGCGAGAGGCCTCCGTGTGCCAAAAATAGGCCATGGGCACAGCCGCGCCCAAAAATAACCACCCGAAGGCCGGGGCGCCAAGTTCTTCTAGCGGAAAAAGGCAACAAAAACGGGTGGGCTATAGCCTTGGGGTGTGGGGCAGGCCAAGTTCGTCCACCGGACTCGGAATGGCGCGAGACTTTGCGAGGCGCCTCCCTGTGCCAAAAATAGGACGCGGGCACAGCCGCGCCCAAAAATAACTGCCCGAAGGCCGGGGCGCCAGGTTCGTCCAGCGGAAAAAGCCCAAAAAAACGGGTGGGCTATAGCCTTGGGGGGTGGGGCTGGCCAACTTCGTCCGCCGGACTCGAAATGGCGCGAGACTTTGCGAGAGGCCTCCGTGTGCCAAAAATAGGCCGCGGGCACAGCCGCGCCCAAAAATAACCGCCCGAAGGCCGGGGCGCCAAGTTCGTCCAGCGGAAAAAGGCCACAAAAATTGGTGGGCTATAGCCTGGGGGGGTGGGCTTCGTCCGCCGACTCGAAAGGCGCGAGACTTTTGCGAAATGCGGCCTGTGGTGTCAAAATAGGTGGCGTACAGCCAAGACCTAAGAATAACCGCCAAGGCCGGGCCAAGTTCGCCCAGCGGAAAAATGCCACAAAATAGGGGTGGCCTATAGCGTTGGGGCTGGGACGGCGGATTCGGAATGGCGCGACACTTTGCGAGCCGCACAGCCGTGGTGCTGGGGTTAGGCCCCCGGCACAGCCGCGCCCAAAAATAACACCCGAAGGCCGGGGCGCCAAGTTCGTCCAGCGGAAAAAGGCCACAAAAACGGGTGGGCTATAGCCTTTGGGGGGGTGGCCAACACCGGCTGGGCCGGACTCGGAATGGCGCGAGACTTTGCGAGGCACCTCCGTGTGCCAACAATAGGCCGCGGGCACAGCCGCGCCCAAAAATAACCGCCCGAAGGCCGGGGCGCCATGTTCGTCCAGCGGAAAAAGGCCACAAAAACGGGTGGGCTATAGTCTTGGGGGTGGGGCTGGCCAACTTCGTCCGCCGGACTCGGAATGGCGCGAGACTTTGCGAGGCATCTCCGTGTGCCAGAAATAGTCCGCGGGCACAGCCGCGCCCAAAAATAACCGCCCGAAGGCTGGGGCGCCAAGTTCGACCAGCGGAAAAAGGCCACAAAAACGGGTGGGCTATAGACTTGGGGGGTGGGGCTGGCCAACTTCGTCCGCCGGACTCGGAATGGCGCGAGACTTTGCGAGGCACCTCCGTGTGTCAAAAATATTCCGCGGGCACAGCCGCGCCCAAAAATAACCGCCCGAAGGCTAGGCCGCCGAGTTCGTCCAGCGGAAAAAGGCCACAAAAACGGGTCGGCTATAGCCTTGCTGGGTGGGGCTGGCCAACTTCGTCCGCCGGACTCGGAATGGCGCGAGACTTTGCGAGGCACCTCCGTGTGCCAAAAATAGGCAGCGGGCACAGCCGCGCCCAAAAATAACTGCCCGAAGGCCGGGGCGCCAAGTTCGTCCAGCGGAAAAAGGCCACAAAAACGGGTGGGCTATAGCGTTGGGGGTGGTTTAACTTCGGCCCGCCGGACTCGGAATGGTACGAGCCTTTGCAAGGCGCCTGCAGCAAATAGTCACGGGCACAGCCGCCGCTTAAAATTAACCGCCAAGGCCGGGGCGCCAAGTTCGTGTAGCGGAAAAACGCCACAAAAACGGGTGGGCTATAGCCTGGGGTGGCTACAACCGCCCGCCGACTCGGAATGGCGCGAGATTTGCGAGGGGCCTCTGTGTGCTAACAGGTCACAGCTGCGTTTCAAAATAACCGCCTCAACGCCGGGCGCCAAGTTCGCCCAGCGTGAAAAGGCCACAAAACGGGTGGTCTATAGCCTTGGGGGTGGGTTACGAAGCCTGGCCGGACTCGGAATGGAGGAGAATTTGGGAGCGCCTGTGCAGAATAGTCCGACAGCCGCTTAAAAGTAACCGCCAGCGGAAAAGTGCCACAAAAACGGGTGGGCTATAGCCTTGGGGGGTGGGGCTGGCCAATTTCGTCCGCCGGACTCGGAATGGTGTGAGACTTTGCGAGCGGCCTCCGTGTGCCAAAAATAGGCCGCGGGCACAGCCGCGCCCAAAAATAACCGCCCGAAGGCCGGGGCGCCAAGTTCGTCCAGCGGAAAAAGGCCACAAAAACGGGTGGGCTATAGCCGGGGGGGTGGGGCTGGCCAACTTCGTCCGCCGGACTCGGAATGGCGCGAGACTTTGCGAGAGGCCTCCGTGTGCCAAAAATAGGCCGCGGGCACAGCCGCGCCCAAAAATAACCACCCGAAGGCCGGGGCGCCAAGTTCGTCCAGCGGAAAAAGGCCACAAAAACGGGTGGGCTATAGCCTTGGGGGGTGGGGCTGGCCAACTTCGTCCGCCGGACTCGGAATGGCGCGAGACTTTACGAGCGGCCTCCGTGTGCCAAAAATAGGCCGCGGGCAAAGTCGTGCCCAAAAATAACCGCTCGCAGGCCGGGGCGCCAAGTTCGTCCAGCGGAAAAAGGCCACAAAAACGGGTGGGCTATAGCCTTGGGGGGTGGGGCTGGCCAACTTCGTCCGCCGGACTCGGAATGGCGCGAGACTTTGCGAGCGGCCTCCGTGTGCCAAAAATAGGCCGCGGGCACAGCCGCGCCCAAAAATAACCACCCGAAGGCCGGGGCGCCAAGTTCGTCCAGCGGAAAAAGGCCACAAAAACGGGTGGGCTATAGCCTTGGGGGGTGGGGCTGGCCTACTTCGTCCGCCGGACTCGGAATGGCGCGAGACTTTGCGAGCGGCCTCCATGTGCTAAAAATAGGCCGCGGGCACAGCCGCGCCCAAAAATAACCACCCGAAGGCCGGGGCGCCAAGTTCGTCCAGCGGAAAAAGGCCACAACCCCGGGGGGGCTATCGCCTTGGGGGGTGGGGCTGGCCAACTTCGTCCGCCGGACTCGGGAATGCCGCGAGACTTTGCGAGGGGCCTGGTGCCAAAATTGTCATGGGCACAGCCGCCCCCAAAAATAACCGCCCGAAGGCCGGGGCGCCAAGTTCGTCCAGCGGAAAAAGGCCACAAAAACGGGTGGGCTATAGCCTTGGGGGGTGGGGCTGGCCAACTTCGTCCGCCGGACTCGGAATGGCGCGAGACTTTGGGAGAGGCCTCCGTGTGCCAAAAATAGGCCGCGGGCACAGCCGCGCCCAAAAATAACCACCCGAAGGCCGGGGCGCCAAGTTCGTCCAGCGGAAAAAGGCCACAAAAACGGGTGGGCTATAGCCTTGGTGGGTGGGGCTGGCCAACTTCGTCCGCCGGACTCGGAATGGCGCGAGACTTTACGAGTGGCCTCCGTGTGCCAAAAATAGGCCATGGGCACAGCCGCGCCCAAAAATAACCGCCCGAAGGCCGGGGCGCCATGTTCGTCCAGCGGAAAAAGGCCACAAAAACGGGTGGGCTATAGCCTTGGGGGGTGGGGCTGGCCAATTTCGTCCGCCGGACTCGGAATGGTGTGAGACTTTGCGAGCGGCCTCCGCGTGCCAAAAATAGGCTGCGGACACAGCCGCACCCAAAAATAACTGCCCGCAGGCCGGGGCGCCAAGTTCGTCCAGCGGAAAAAGGCCACAAAAACGGGTGGGCTATAGCCTTGGGGGTGGGGCTGGCCAACTTCGTCCGCCGGACTCGGAATGGCGCGAGACTTTGCGAGGCACCTCCGTGTGCCAACAATAGGCCGCGGGCACAGCCGCGCCCAAAAATAACCGCCCGAAGGCCGGGGCGCCAAGTTCGTCCAGCGGAAAAAGGCCACAAAAACGGGTGGGCTATAGCCTTGGGGGGTGGGGCTGGCCAACTTCGTCCGCCGGACTCGGAATGGCGCGAGACTTTGCGAGGCATCTCCGTGTGCCAGAAATAGTCCGCGGGCACAGCCGCGCCCAAAAATAACTGCCCGAAGGCCGGGGCGCCAAGTTCGACCAGCGGAAAATGGCCACAAAAACGGGTGGGCTATAGCCTTGGGGGGTGGGCTGGCCAACTTCGTCCGCCGGACTCGGAATGGCGCGAGACTTTGCGATGAGTCTCCGTGTGCCAGAAATAGTCCGCGGGCACAGCCGCGCCCAAAAATGACCGCCTGAAGGCCGGGGAGCCAAGTTCGTCCAGCGGAAAAAGGCCACAAAAACGGGTGGGCTATAGCCTTGGGGGGTGGGCTGGCCAACTTCGTCCGCCGGACTCGGAATGGCGCGAGACTTTGCGATGAGTCTCCGTGTGCCAGAAATAGTCCGCGGGCACAGCCGCGCCCAAAAATGACCGCCCGAAGGCCGGGGCGCCAAGTTCGTCCAGCGGAAAAAGGCCACAAAAACGGGTGGGCTATAGCCTTGGGGGGCCGGAAGGCCAACTTCGTCCCGCTGGACTCAGGAATGGCGCGAGAAGGCTTTTACCAGACACCTAGGCGAGAATAGTCCGCTGGCACAGGCGCCGCCTAAAAATAACTCTCCGGCAGGGCGCCAAGGTCGGCCAGCGGCAAAAGGCCACAACAACGGGTGGGCGCTAGCCTTGGGGGGTTGGGCTAGCCAACTTCGTCCGCCGGACTCGGAATGGCGCGAGACTTTGCGAGGCATCTCTGTGTGCCAGAAATAGTCCGCGGGCACGGCCGCGCCCAAAAATAATGGCCCAAAGGCCGGGGCGCCAAGTTCGTCCAGCGTTAAAAGGCCACAAAAACAGGTGGGCTATACCCTTGGGGGGTGGGGCTGGCCAACTTCGTCCGCCGGACTCGGAATGGCGCGAGACTTTGCGAGGCATCTCCGTGTGCCAGAAATAGTCCGCGGGCACAGCCGCGCCCAAAAATAACCGCCCGAAGGCTGGGGCGCCAAGTTCGACCAGCGGAAAAAGGCCACAAAAACGGGTGGGCTATAGCCTTGGGGGGTGGGGCTGGCCAACTTCGTCAGCCGGACTCGGAAAGGCGCGACACTTTGCGAGGAGCCTGGTGACAAATAGGTCACGGGCCACGCCCAAAAATAACCGCCGAAGGCCGGGGCGCCAAGTTCGTCCAGCGGAAAAAGGCCACAAAAACGGGTGGGCTATAGCCTTGGGGGGTGGGGCTGGCCAACTTCGTCCGCCGGACTCGGAATGGCGCGAGACTTTGCGAGGCATCTCCGTGTGCCAGAAATAGTCCGCGGGCACAGCCGCGCCCAAAAATAACCGCCCGAAGGCCGGGGCGCCAAGTTCGTCCAGCGGAAAAAGGCCACAAAAACGGGTGGGCTATAGCGTTGGGGGTGGCCCGCCGCCGGAATGGCGCGAGACTTCGCGCAGGCATCTCCGTGCCAGAAATAGTCCGCGGTCACAGCCGCGCCCAAAAATAACGCCCGGGCGTCAGCAAGTTCGCCCAGCGGAAAAAAGGCCACAAAACAGGTGCTATACCTTCGGCTGGCCAACTTCGTCCGCCGGACTCGGAATGGTGCGAGACTTTGCGAGGCATCTCCGTGTGCTAGAAATAGTCCGCGGGCACAGCCGCGCCCAAAAATAACCGCCCGAAGGCCGGGGCGCCAAGTTCGTCCAGCGGAAAAAGGCCACAAAAACGGGTGGGCTATAGCCTTTGGGGGGCCGCCCACTGCGCGCCGGACTCGAAGGCGACTTTGACTTTGCGTAGGCGAAAAAATAGGCTGCAGGCCAAAAAATAACGCCTGGGCGTCGGGCGCCAAGTTCGACCAGCGGAAAATGGCAACAAAAACGCGTGGGCTATACCCTTGGGGCTGGCCAACTTCGTCCGCCGTACTCCGAATGGCGTGAGACTTCACGGGCATGCAGGCATGTGCCAGAATTGTCATGCGGCACAGCCGCTTAAAAATAAGCGCTCAAGGCCGGGGCGCCAAGTTCGTCCAGCGGAAAAAGGCCACAAAAACGGGTGGGCTATAGCCTTGGGGGGTGGGGCTGGCCAACTTCGTCCGCCGGACTCGGAATGCCGCGAGACTTTGCGAGGCGACTCCGTGTGCCAAAAATAGGCTGCAGGCACAGCCGCGCCCAAAAATAACTGCCCGAAGGCCGGGGCGCCAAGTTCGTCCAGCGGAAAAAGGCCACAAAAACGGGTGGGCTATAGCCTTGGGGGGTGGGCTGCCCAACTTCGTCCGCCGGACTCGGAAAGGCGCGAGACTTTGCGATGCGCCTCCATGCGCCAGAAATAGTCCGCGGGCACAGCCGCGGCCAAAAATAACAGCCCGAAGGCCGGGGCGCCAAGTTCGTCCAGCGGAAAAACGCCACAAAAACGGGAGGGCTATAGCCTTGGGGGGTGGGGCTGGCCAACTTCGTCCGCCGGACTCGGAATGGCGCGAGACTTTGCGAGGCATCTCCGTGTGCCAGAAATAGTCCGCGGGCACAGCCGTACCCAAAAATAACAGCCCGAAGGCCGGGGCGCCAAGTTCGTCCAGCGGAAAAAGGCCACAAAAACAGGTGGGCTATACCCTTGGGGGGTGGGGCTGGCCAACTTCGTCCGCCGGACTCGGAATGGTGCGAGACTTTGCGAGGCATCTCCGCAGTTAAAATAGGTCCGCGGCTCAGCCGCCTAAAAAGAACCAAGGTCGGGCGCCAAGTTCGACCAAAAATGCCACAACAACGGGTGGGCTATACCTTGGGGCGGGGCAACTAACCGTCCGCCGGACTCGAATGGCGAGACTTTACAGGCAATGCCTCCGTAGTTAAATAGGCGGACACAGCCGCTAAAAAATAACCTCCCCGGGCGCCAAGTTCAAGCTCGGCGGGTTTGCGGGCGAGATGCGCACTGCCTGCAGGCACAGCCAAAAATAACCCAAGGTCGGGCGCCAAGTTCGTCCCGCGTAAAAATGCCACAAAACGGGGGTGGGCTATAGCCTGGGGTGGCTGCCCAACTTCGCCCGCCGGACTTTAATCCGCGAAACGACTTCATGCAGAATTCGTGAAAATAGCGCAGCACAGCCGCTACCAAAATAATACAAGGCCGGGCGCCAAGTTCGCCCAGCGGAAAAGGCCACAAAACGGGATAGCCTTGGGGACGGGTTGGCCAAATGGCTGGAAAATATAGCCTGCCAAGTTCTGGCGTAACAGTCCGCGCACCGAAGAAGCGCCAAAATAGGCAAAAAACGCGGTATACCAATTAAGGCCGGGGCGCCAAGTTCGTCCAGTGGAAAAAGGCCACAAAAACGGGTGGGCTATAGCCTTGGGGGGTGGGACTGGCCAACTTCGTCCGCCGGATTCGGAATGGCGCGAGACTTTGCGAGGCACCTCCGTGTGCCAAAAATAGGCCGCGGGCACAGCCGCACACAAAAATAACCGCCCGAAAGCCGGGGCGCCAAATTTGTCCAGCGGAAAAAGGCCACAAAAACGGGTGGGCTATAGCCTTGGGGGATGGGGCTGGCCAACTTCGTCCGCCGGACTCGGAATGGCGCGAGATTTTGCTAGGCGCCTCCGTGTTCTAAAAATAGTCCACGGGCACCGCAGCGCCCAAAAATAACCACCCGAAGGCCGGGGTGCCAAGTTCGTCCAGCGGAAAAAGGCCACAAAAACGACTGGGCTATAGCCTTGGTGGGTGGGGCTGGCCAACTTCGTCCGCCGGACTCGGAATGGCGCGAGACTTTTCGAGGTGCCTCCGTGTGCCAAAAATAGGCCACGGGCACAGCCGCGCCCAAAAATAACCGCCCGAAAGCCGGGGCGCCAAATTCGTCCAGCGGAAAAAGGCCACAAAAACGGGTGGGCTATAGCGTTGGGGTTAATGGCGTCACCTGTTCGCTGCCACGCCAAATAACCACTTGGCCAAGTTCGCCCAGCTGAAAAAGGCCACAAAACGGAAAAAGACTCGGAATGGCGAGACTTTGGCGTAAAATAGGGCGGCACAAAAAAATAACCGCCAAGTTCAGCGGAAAAGGCCACAAAACGGGGGTAGCTGGCGCGAGACTTTTGGCGCGCCTGCAGGCGCTAAAATAGGTCACAGCCGCTTCAAAAATAACCCAAGGCCGGGCGCCAAGTTCGCCCAGCGAAAGGCCACAAAACGGGTGGGCTATAGCCTTGGGATACTAACTCGTCCCCGGACCCAATGGCGAGATTTGACATTCAAAAATAACTGCGCGGGGCGCCAAGTTCTAGCGGAAAAAGGCCACAAAACGGGTGGGCTATAGCCTGGGGTGGGCAGGCCAACCGTCCGCCGGACTCGAATGGCGCAAGACTTTGCAGGCGCCTGTGTCAAAATAGCCACGGGCACAGCCGCACTAAAATAACCGGCCGGGCGCCAAGTTCGCCCAGCGAAAAAGGCCACAAAACGGGTGGGCTATAGCCTTGGGGGTGGGTTGCCAACTTCGGGCCGGACTCGAATGGCGCGAGACTTTCGAGGCGCCTGTTCCAAAGGCAGCGGCACAGCCGCAAAAATAACCGCCAAGGCTGGGGCGCCAAGTTCGCCCAAAAAGCCACAAAACGGGTGGATAGCCTTTGGGGTGGTGGCTAACTTCGCCCGCCGGACTCGAATGGCGCGAGACTTTTGCGAGGCACCTGCAAGCAAATAGTCCACGGGCACAGCCGCCTAAAAATATCCGCCGTTAAGCAAGTTCGCCCAGCGGAAAGCCCACAAAACGAGGGCTATTTGGGGTTGGCCAACTTCGCCGGACTCGGACTGGCGCGAGATTTTGCGCGGCGCCTGCGGGCAAATAGGTCACAGCCGCCGGCCGGGCGCCAAGTTCGCCCAGCGGAAAAGGCCACAAAACGGGAGGGCTATAGCCTGGGGGTGGCTGGCCAGCCAGACCGAATGGAGCGACTTGGCGTAGGCCCGCAGCTAAAATAGGCCACGGACACAGCCGCATTCCAAAAAATAACCACCAAGGCCGGGCACCAAGTTCAGCGGAAAAGGCCACAAAAAAGGTTTGTCTATAGCCTGGGGTGGTGGGCCAGGCCAACTTCGTCGGCCGGACTCGGAATGGCGCGAGACTTTGGCGTAGGCAAGTCCACGGGCACAGAAAAATATCCGTTCGCCCAGCGAAAAAGGCCACAAAACGCGGCTATATGGGAGGGCTGGCTAGTCTGCCGGACTCGAATGGCGCGAGACTTTGCGGTGGCGCCTGCAAAGGCCACGGCACAGCCGCGCTTAAAAATAACAGCGGCGGGCGGCGCCAAGTTCGCCCAGCGGAAAAGGCAAACAAACGGTGGCTATAGCCTTGGGGTGGTAACCGTCCGGACTTAAATGGCGCGACTTTGCGAGGCACCTAGGTGCCACAGCCACACCCAAAATAAAGGGCGCCAAGTTCGCCCAGCGAAAGGCCACAAAACGTGGTGGGCGTCCCGGGACTGGAATGGCGCGAGACTTTGCGGTGGCGCCTGGCAGGCCCAGGGCGCCAAGTTCGCCCAGCGGAAAAGGCCACAAAAACGGGGGTGGGGGCTGGCCAACTTCGTCCGCCGGACTTGGAATAGCGCGAGATTTTAGGCGCAGTGCCAAAATAGGCCGTGGGCACAGCCGCTTAAAATAACCGCCAAGGCCGGGCGCCAAGTTCGCCCAGCGAAAAGGCCACAAAACGGGTGGGCTATAGCCTTGGGGGTGGGTCAATCCGCCGGACCTCGAATGGCGCGAGACTTTGTGAGGTGCACAGGCCGCTTCAAAATAACCGCCCAAGGACGGGCGCCAAGTTCGCCCAGCGAAAAAGGCCACAAAACGGGTAGCCTTTGGGGTGGGGGTACTCGAATGGTTAGGGGTTTAAATTTGCAAGATCTTGCCTTGTAGCCCGGGGGTTCAAAAATGCAAACTCTAATGGTCGCCAAGCTTGCATAACTAGCGAAAGGCGGGGCCGGACTAATACTCTTAACCGGGTCGCCAAGTTCGGCCCAAAAAGCCACAAAACGGTGGGCTATAGCTGTGGGCTTCGCCGGTAGGAATGGCGCGACTTTAGGCACCTCACAGCAAAAAATAACAAGGCCGGGTTCGCCCAGCGGAAAGGCCACAAAACGGTGGGCTATAGCAACTCCGCCGGACTCGAATGGCGCGAGACTTTGCGAGGCGCCCGCAGTAAAATAGGTCATGGGCACAGCCGCTTAAAAATAACCGCGCCAAGTTCGCCCAGCGAAAAGGCCACAAAACGGCCAACCGTCCGCCGGACTCGAACGAGACTTTGCGAATAGGTCACAGCCGCCTAAAAATAATGCCCGGGCGCCAAGTTCGCCCAGCGAAAAAGACCACAAAACGGGTGGGTTGGAACTCCGCCGGACTTGGCGCGAGACTTTTGCGAGGCGCCACCGCAGCAAAATAGGCCGCGGCACAGCCGCCAAAAATAACGCCAAGGGGCGCCCAAGTTCGCCCAGCGAAAAGGCCACAAAACGGGTGGGTATAGCCTAGGGGTGGCTGGCCAACTTCATCCGCCGACTCAGGAATGGCGCGAGACTTCGGCACCGCTGCAGCAAAATAGGCCACGGGCACAGCCGCTAAAAATAACCGCTCAAGGCTGGGCGCCCAGCGAAAAAGGCCACAAAAACGGGTGGCTATAGCCTGGGGCGGCTGGGTTACCAACTGTCCGCCGACTCGGAATGGCGCGAGACTTTATGCGAGGCACCACAAAATAGGCCGCGGCACAGCCGCACAAAAATAACCAAGGCCGGGAGCCAAGTTCGTCCAGCGGAAAAAGCCACAAAAACGGGTGGGCTATAGCCTGGGGTGGCCAACTGCCGGACTCGGAATGGCGCGAGACTTTGCGAGGGGCCTGGTGCCAAAATAGCGCGCACAGCCGCATCTAAAAATAATGGCCGGGGCGCCAAGTTCGTCCAGCGGAAAAAGGCCACAAAAACGGGTGGGCTATAGCCTTGGGGGGTGGGGTTGGCCAACTTCGTCCGCCGGACTCGGAATGCCGCGAGACTTTGCGAGGCACCTCCGCAAAGGCCGCTGGCACAGCCATACCAAAAATAACCGGGCGACGGGCGCCAAGTTCGCCCAGGGAAAAAGGCCACAAAACGGGTGGGCCTATAGCCTTTGGGTGGCCTTCGCCGCCGGACTCGGAATGGCGCGAGACTTTGTGAGGCAAATCCGTAGGAAAATAGGCCGCGGGCACAGCCGCCCAAAAATAACCGCGGCCTGGGGCGCCAAGTTCGGAAAAAAGGCCACAAAAGGGTGGGGGGCCATAAAATAGCCTGGGGACTAAAAACCGTGAGGCTGGCCAACGTCCGGACTCGAATGGCGCGAGACTTGAGGCACACTGCAAAAATAGTCAAGGCAAAAAATAACGGCAGTATAGCTGGGGAGGGCCAACTTCCTGCCGGACTCGGATTGGCTGCGAGGCGGTGCAGCCGCCACAAAACGTGGGCTATAGCAAGGAAAAATAGGCCACAGGCCCGGCCGGGCGCCAAGTTCGCCCGCGAAAAAGGCCACAAAACGGGCTGGGCTATAGGGGGTGGCCTTCGGCCGGACTCGGAATGGTGCGCGAGATTTTGTGAGGCACCTCCAAAAATAGGCCGCGGGCACACAGCCGCCGCCTAAAAATAACCGCCGAAGGCCGGGGCGCCAAGTTCGTCCAGCGGAAAAAGGCCACAAAAACGGGGGCTATAGCCTGGGGGGGGGCTGGCCAACTTCGTCCGCCGGACTCGAATGGCGCGAGACTTTGCGAGGCACCTCCGCTCGCCCAAAAGGTCAATAGGCCGCACAGCCGCAAAAAATAACTGCACGGGCCGGGCGCTAAGTTCTGCCCAGCGGAAAAAGGCCACAACAACGGGCGGGCTATAGCCTGGGGGCAGGCTGGCCAACTTCGCCCGTCGACTCAGAATGGCGCGAGACTTCGCGGTGAGGTGAAAATAGGCCGCGGGCACAGCTGCACCAAAAATAACCCGGGCGCGCAAGTTCGGCCCAGCGGAAAAAGGCCACAAAAACGGTGGGCTATAGCCAGGGGGGCTGGCCAATCTCATCCGGGCCGGACTCGGAATGGCTCGAGATTTTGTGAGGCACCTCGCAGCCAAAATAGGCCGCGGCACAGCCGCGCTTCACCAAAATAACCGGGCCAAGCGCGCCAAGTTCGTCCAGCGGAAAAAGGCCACAAAAACGGGTGGGCTATAGCCTTGGGGGGTGGGGCTGGCCAACTTCGTCCGCCGGACTCGGAATGGCGCGAGACTTTACGAGGTGCCTCCGTGTGCCAAAAATAGGCCGCGGGCAAAGCCGCGCCCAAAAATAACCGCTCGAAGGCCGGGCCGCCAAGTTCGTCCCGCGGAAAAAGGCCACAAAAACGGGTGGGCTATAGCCATGGGTGGGCGGCTAACCGCCGGACTCGGAATGGCGCGAGACTTTGCGAGGCGCCTCCGTGTGCCAAAAATAGGCCGCGGGCAAAGCCGCTCCCAAAAATAACCGCTCGAAGGCCGGGCCGCCAAGTTCGTCCCGCGGAAAAAGGCCACAAAAACGGGTGGGCCATAGCCTTGGGGGGTGGGGCTGGCCCACTTCGTCCGCCGGACTCGGAATGGCGCGAGACTTTGCGAGGCGACTCCATGTGCCAAAAATACGGCGCGGGCACAGCCGCGCCCAAAAATAACCGCCCGAAGGCGGGGGCGCCAAGTTCGTCCAGCGGAAAAAGGCCACAAAAACGGCTGGGCTATAGCCTGGACCAACCGTCCGCCGACTCGAATGGCGCGAGACTTTTGCGAGGCACCTTCGCCAGGCCGCGGGCACAGCCGCATCTAAAAATAACTGTCCGGGCGCCGCCCAGCGGAAAAGGCCACAAAACGCAAGCGGGCTATAGCCTTTGGGGGCGGCCGACCGAATGGCGCGAGACTTTACGAGGCACCTCCAACCGGGCACAGCCGCCGCAAAAATAATCACCGGCCGGGGCGCCAAGTTCGTCCAGCGGAAAAAAGGCCACAAAAACGGGTGGGCAATAGCCTTGGGCGGTGGGGCTGGCCAACTTAGTCCGCCGGACTCGGAATGGCGCGAGACTTTGCGAGGCACCTGCGGTGCTGCAAAAAGTGGGCAAAAGCCGCCCAAAATAACTCGGGCCGCCAAGTTCGCTGGAAAGGCCACAAAAACAGGTGGGCTATAGGGGGTGGGGGGTCGGGCCGGACTCGAATGGCGCGAGACTTTAGGTGCCTCATGGTATGGCCGCGGCAGCCGCGCTTCAAAATAACCACCGGCGGTTCGCCCAGCGGAAAAGGCCACAAAAACGGGGGCTATAGCCTCGGGGGGGTTGGCCACCTTCGCCCGGCCGGATGGAATGGCGCGAGACTTTGCGAGGCGCCTCCTTGTGCTAAAAATAGGCCGCAAGCAATGCCGCTCAAAATAACCGCCTCAAGCCGGGCGCCAAGTTCGTCCAGCGGAAAAAGGCCAAAAACGGGCTACAGTAGCCTTGGGGTGGCTAACCCCCGCCGGACTCGGAATGTCGCGAGACTTTCGTGGCGCCTGCGGTGTAAAATAGGCCGGGCACAGCCGCCAAAATAATCACAAGGCCGGGCGCTAAGTTCGTCCAGCGGAAAAATCCCACAAAAACGGGGCAGCCTTTGGGGAGGGGCTGGCAACTTCGTCCCGCCGGACTGGAATGGCGCGAGACTTTACGAGGCACTGCCGGTGGTGGGCACAGCCGCCGCTTCAAAAGTAACCGCCCGACGCGCGCCAAGTTCGCTAGCGAAAAAGGCCACAAAAACGGGTGGGCTATAGCCTAGGGGTGGGCTGGCTAACCGCCGGACTCGGAATGGCGAGATTTGCGAGGCGCCCGCAGTTGGGAAAATAGACGCCGCGCCCAAAAATAACCGCGCGAAGGCCGGGGCGCCAAGTTCGTCCTGCGGAAAAAGGCCACAAAAACGGGAGGGCTATAGCCTTGGGGGGTGGGGCTGACCAACTTCGTCCGCCGGACTGGGAATGCCGCGAGACTTTACGAGGGGCCTCCGTGTGCCAAAAATAGGCCGCGGCCAAAGCCGCGCCCAAAAATAACCGCCCGAAGGCCGGGGCGCCAAGTTCGTCCAGCGGAAAAAGGCCACAAAACGGGTGGGCTATAGCCTTGGGGGGTGGGGCTGGCCAACTTCGTCCGCCGGACTCGGAATGCCGCGAGACTTTGCGAGGGGCCTCCGTGTGCCAAAAATAGGACGCGGGCAAAGCCGCAAAAATAATAAGGCCGGGCGCCAAGTTCGCCCAGCGGAAAAGGCCACAAAAACTGGGCTAGCCTGGGGCTGGCCAACTTCGCCCGCCGGACTCGGAATGCTGAGACTTTGTGAGGCCCCGTTAAAATTAGGCCAGGCACAGCCGCGCCAAAAATAACCGCTCAAGGCCGGGCGCCAAGTTCGCCCAAGGAAAAAAGGCCACAAAACGGGTGGGCTATAGCCGGGGCGGGTTGGACTAACTTCGTCCGACTCCGGAATGGCGAGACTTTGCGAGGGGCTGCAGGTGCTCAGGTCATGGACAAAGCCGCACCCAAAAATAACCGCCTAACGGCTGGGCGCCAAAAGTTCGCCCAAGAGAAAAAGGCCACAAAACGGGTGGGGGCTGGGGTACCAACTTCGGCCGGGACTCGAATAGACTTTGCGAGGGGCCTCCGTGTGCCAAAAATAGGCCGCGGGCAAAGCCGCGCCCAAAAATAACCCCCCGAAGGCCGGGGCGCCAAGTTCGTCCAGCGGAAAAAGGCCACAAAAACGGGTGGGCTATAGCATTGGGGGGTGGGGCTGGCCAACTTCGTCCGCCGGACTCGGAATGCCGCGAGACTTTGCGAGGGGCCTCCATGTGCCAAAATTATGCCACGGACAAAGCCGCGCCTAAAAATAACCGCCCGAAGGCCGGGGCGCCAAGTTCGTCCTGCGGAAAAAGGCCACAAAAACGGGTGGGCTATAGCCTTGGGGGGTGGGGCTGACCAACTTCGTCCGCCGGACTCGGAATGCCGCGAGACTTTACGAGGGGCCTCTGTTAAATATGCTACAAAGCCAAGCCGCCTAAAATTAACCGGGCCGGGCGCCAAGTTCAGCGGAAAAGGCCACAAAACGGGTGGGCTATAGCCTTTGGGGTGGGGAACTTCGGCCCGCCGGACTCGGAATGCGCGAATTCTTTGCGAGGGGCCTCCGTGTGCCAAAAATAGGCCGCCAAAGCCGCGCCCAAAAATAACCGCCCGAAGGCCGGGCCGCCAAGTTCGTCCAGCGGAAAAAGGCCACAAAAACGGGTGGGCTATAGCCTTGGGGGGTGGGGCTGGCCAACTTCGTCCGCCGGACTCGGAATGCCGCGAGACTTTGCGAGGGGCCTCCGTGTGCCAAAAATAGGCCGCGGGCAAAGCCGCGCCCAAAAATAACCACCCGAAGGCCGGGGCGCCAAGTTCGTCCAGCGGAAAAAGGCCACAAAAACGGGTGGGCTATAGCCTTGGGGGGTGGGGCTGGCCAACTTCGTCCGCCGGACTCGGAATGCCGCGAGACTTTGCGAGGGGTCTCCATGTGCCAAAAATAGGCCTTGGACAAAGCCGCGCCCAAAAATAACCACCCGAAGGCCGGGGCGCCAAGTTCGTACAGCGGAAATAGGCCATAAAAACGGGTGGCTTAGCGCAGGGGGCTGGTGGGTTGGCCAATAACTCGTCCGGCCGACTGGAATGCCGCGAGACTTTGCGTAGGGTCTCCGTGTTAAAACACGCCACGGGCAAAGCAAAGCGCCGCCAAAAAATAACCACCCGGCGGCAAAGGTCAAGTTCAAGGCCCGTAGGAAAAAGGCCACAAAACGGTGGGCTATAGTTGGGGGCGGGCTTGACCACCCGGGCTGGACTCGAATGCCGCGACACTTTGCGAGGGGTAGGGCTTCGTGTAAAAGTTAGCCATAGGCCGGGACAAAGCCGCTTAAAATAACCTCCGAAGGCCGGGCAAGTTCTGGCCCAGCGAAAAAGGCTACAAAACCAAAGGGGTTATAGCCTCGGCCAACAACTTCCGACTAATGCCGCGAGACTTTGTAGGGCCTCCGTGGTGCTAAAATTGGTCACGGCAAGCTGTGACACAAAAATAACCCCAAGTCCGGGTGCCAAGTTCGCTCCATCGAAAAAGGTTACAAAAAACGGTGGCTATAGCCTTGGGCGTAGGCCAACTGCCCACCCGACCTGAATGCCGGAGACTCGTAGGGCCTCTCAGGTTAAAAAATATGCTGGCAAAGCAGGCCTGCTCAAAATAATTGGCAAATACCAAGGCGTCGGGCGCCAAGTTCGGGTCCAGCGAAAAGGCCACAAAAACGGGGTGGGCTGGTTTTGGGGTGGATTCTCACCCTGGACTCGAATGCTGTGACACTAAGTAGGGGCTCGGTGTTAAAAATAGGTCATGCAAAAACCGCGCTTAAAAATAACCGCCAAGGCCGGGCGCCAAGTTCGCTCCAGCGGAAAAAGGCCACAAAACGGGTGGGCGCGACATGTACTGGGGGCGAGGCAGTTAACTTCGTCCACCGGACTCTTAATGCCGCTGACATTAAGAGGGGCATCCGTAAACTAAAATCGCCACGACAAAGCCGCCGCCCAAAATAACCACCAAGGGCGTCGGGCGCAAGTTCGCTCCAGCGGAAAAAGGCCACAAAACGGGTGGGCTAGCGGGTGGCCAATCTCAACTGGCCCCGCCGGACTCGGAATGCCGCGAGACTTTGCGAGGGGTCTCCGTGTGCCAAAAATACGACGCGGGCAAAGCCGCGCCGAAAAATAACCACCCGAAGGCCGGGGCAACAAGTTCGTCCAGAGGAAAAAGGCCACAAAAACGGGTGGGCTATAGCCTTGGGGGCGGGTTGACCACGTCCGCTGACCTGAACAATGCCGCGACATTTTGCGAGGGCTTCCGTGCAAAATAGGCGACAAAACCGCCTTAAAAATAACCGGGCTCAAGGTCAACAACGCCAAGTTCGTCCAGCGGAAAAAGGCCACAAAAACGGGTGGGCTATAGCCTTGGGGGGTGAGGCAGGCTAACTTCGTCCGCCGGACTCGGAATGCCGCGACACATTACGAGGGGCTTCCGTGTGCCAAAAATAGGCCGCGGGCAAAGCCGCGCCCAAAAATAACCGCCCGAAGGCCGGGGCGCCAAGTTCGTCCAGCGGAAAAAGGCCACAAAAACGGGTGGGCTATAGCCTTGGGGGGTATAACTTCGACCGCCGACTCGAATGCCGCGAGACTTCGCAGGGTCTGCAGTTAAAGGCTACGACGCGGGCAAAGCCGAAAAATAACCACCGGCCGGGCAACAAGTTCGCCCTGCAGGAAAAGGCCACAAACACGGGTGGGGTATAGCGGGGGGGGGTGACCACCGTCTTCGCCGGACTCGAATGGCGCGATTTTTCGAAAGCGCCTGCAGGCCATAGGTCGCGGCACAGCCGCCGCCTAAAATAACCGGGCCAAGGTCCGGGCGCCAAGCGCCAAAATAGCGAAAAAGCCTACAAAAACGCCGGCTATAGCCTCGGGAGAGGGTTGGCCAACTTCGCTCGCCGACTTGAATGGCGCGAGATTTCACGAGGCACCTCGGTGCCGTGGGCCAGGTCTGAAAAATAGCGGCACAGCCGCCGCCTAAAAGTAATCACAAGAAGCGGCGGCACGCGCGCCAAGTTCGGCCTTGCAGAAAGGCCACAAAACGGGGGCGGTATAGCCTTGGGGTGGGCTGGCTAACAACTTCGGCCGGACTCGAATGGCGCGACTTTAGGCGCCTGGTGTTAAATATAGGTCACAACAAAGCACGCTTCAAAATAACGCCAAGCTGCGGGCGCTAAGTTCGCCTAAAAAAAATGGCCAATAAACCCGGAGGGCTATAGCCTTGGGGGGTGGGGCTGACCAACTTCGTCCGCCGGACTGGGATTGCCGCGAGACTTTACGAGGGGCCTCCGTGTGCCAAAAATAGGCCGCGGCCAAAGCCACGCCCAAAAGTAACCAAGGTCCGGCCATGTTCGCCTGGCCGGGCGAGCCGAAAAGGCCACAAAACGGTGCATGCTATAGCCTTGGGGTGGGCTGGCCAACCGCCCCACGATTTCGTCTGCTGGACGCGCGAGATTTTTGGTGTAGGGTCCTCCGTGGTGCTGTTAAAATAGACGCTGGGCAATGCCGCTTCAAAATAACCGGCCTCAAATGGCCGGTCAAAGCGCCAAGTTCGCCCAGCGCGAAAAGGCCACAAAACGGGTGGGCTTATAGCCTTATGCAGGCGGGTGGGTTGGCAAACTTCGTCCCGGACTTCGGAATGCCGCGACACTGGCTATCGGCGCGGTTTGCGAAAGGAAGCTCGCCAGGTGTTAAATATAGTCCAGCGGACAAAGCCGCCGCTTAAAAATAACCGCCTGGAAGGCCGGGCGCCTAAGTTCGCCCTGCCGAAAAAAGGCCACAAAACGGTGGGTTATGCCTTTGGGGTGGAGCGGCCACTTCGGGTTCACCGGACTCGGAATGCCGCGAGATCATGTAGGGCTTCGGCACAAAAGGTATTAAAAAGCCGCGCCAAAAAATAACCGCCCGAAGACCGGGGCGCCACTCGCCCAGCGGAAAAAAGGTTACAAAACGGTGGGCAGGCCTTTGGTGGTGGGCTGGCCAACTTCGTTCGCCGGACTTGGAATGCCGCACCCTGGCAGCGGTTTGGTAAAAATAGGCCGCGGGAAATCTGGTGTTTCAAAAATACCGCCAAGGCCGGGCGCCAAGTTCTGGCCCCCCGCGGAAAAGGCCACAAAAACGGTGGCTATAGCTCTGGGGGTGGGTCAATAACTTCGTCCTACCGGACTGGAATGCCGCTAGACTTTGGCGAGGGCCTCCGTAGGTGCCAAAATAGGCCAAGGGCAAAGCCAAAGGCCTAAAAAAATAACCGCCTGGAAGGTCAGGCGTCAAGTTCACGTAAAAAGGCCACAAAACGGGTGGGTTGGTAGCCCTTGGGGGGTTACCCACCATGTCCGCCGGACTCGAATGCCGCGACTTTGCGCAGGGCCTGTGTGCTGTAAAAATAGGCCATGGCAAAAGCTGGTACCAAAAATAACTGCCTGGCGGGCGGGGCACCATGCGTTCGGGCTCAAATGGAAAAAGGCTACAAAACCCAGCGGGCTATAGCCTGGGGGTGCATACAACTTCGGCCCGCCGCTGCCTCAGAATGCCGCAGGATTTTACGTAGGGGTCTCCGTAAAGCAAAATAGGCTTTTGCCAAAGCACGCCTAAAATAAATTCACCCAAGGTCAGTACCATGCGTTCGCCTCCAGTGGAAAAGGCCACAAAACGTGGCTGCAGCCTGGGGGTGGGTTGGCCAACTCGTCTGGCCGGATCTGGACTGGAATGCCGCGAGACTTTCCTGCGTAGGGGCCTGTGTGACAAAATAGGTCGCGGGCAAAGCCGCTACTAACAATAATTCACCAAGGTCAGTACCAAGTTCGGGCTCCAGCGGAAAAGGCCAGCAAACAAAGCGGCTATACTGCTGGTTGGCCACCGTCCACCGACTCGGAATGCCATGAGACTTGCGCAGGGCCTGAGCCAAAAAGAAGCTGCCGGTAAAGCTAAGTTTCAAAATAACCGCCTAAAGGCTTGGGCCAAGTTCACCCAGCAGAAAAAAAGGGCCAAGAAAAACGGGCTGGTAGCCTTGGGGAAGGCTACCTCACCGGATTCGGACTTGAAATGCCGTGGAGACATTACGTAGGGGCCTGTAAAGAAATAGGGCCGCGGGCAAAGCTGCTGCTTTCAAAAAATAACCGCCTGAAGGCCGGCACGGCGTTCACCCAGCGAACAAGGGCAAAAATCTGCTGCCAGGAAATTACCTGGCTGGCCATCTTCATCCGCCGGATCTTAATGCCGCGATTTTGCGAGAATTTGTGTTCTAAAAGAAGGCGTAAGGTGCTTAAAATAATCATCAAGGCCGGGGCGCCAGCAAGTTCATCCAGCGGAAAAGGCCAAGGCAAAATAGGTGTGGGCGCAGGCTTTGGGTGGGCGGTTGGCCAATCTCGTCCGCCGGACCGGAATGCCGCGAGAGTTTGCGAACGGTGTTAAAATAGGTTGGCGGGCGGGCTGGCGCCAAAAATAATCGCACGGCGCTAAACAAGTTCGCCCGCCAAAAAAGGCTACAAAACGTGGGCTACAAATTAAAGCAATAATACCGCGTCCGGCCGGACTCGGAATGCCGCGCAGACTTGCGAAATTGCAGCAAAAGACGCGGGAAAAGCCGCTACTAAAAATACCACCAAGGGCGGTAACCGCGTTCAACAGCGAAAAGGCTAAGGCAAAAATCGGGTAAGGTAGCCTTTGGGGTGGTTGGCTAAATCATCTCAATACCCAGAATGCGAGACTTTGCGAGGTCTCGGTGCTGCAATAGGCTGCGCTAAAGCCACGCCTAAATAACTACCCAAGGCTGGGTAACGCGTTCGGCTCAATGGAAAAAAGGTTACAAAAACGGGTAATATAGCCTTTAAAGGGACAATAACTGGCCCGCCGGACTCGTAATGCCGCGAGATTTTAGGGGCTCTGTGCTGGGTTAGGTCATGGCAAAGCCGCACTAAAAAATACAGCTCAAGGCTGGGGCGCCGGCATTCGGCTCATCGGAAAAAAGGTTGGCAAAAACGGGTGGGCTGGTAGCCTTGGGGGTAATGTCACTATGTCTGCCGGACTTAATAATGCCGCGCGAGATTGCGTAGGGCCTCTGTGCCAAAAATAGGTTGCGAAAAGCCACTAAAAAATAATTGCCCGGCGGCGGGCACCTGCGTTCGCTCAACGGAAAAGGCAAAACGGGTGGACTATAGCCTTTGGGTGGGTTGGCCAATCATTCACCGGACCCAGAATGCCGCGAGATTCTGCGAGGGGCCTGTGCTGTAAATAGGCCATGGCTAAGCCAGACTAAAAAAAATAATAGCTCAAGGTCACCAAGTTCATCACCGAAAAAAGGCCACAAAAACGGAAGCGGGCTGGTAGCCTTTGGGGTGGGTTGGCCTCTTCATTCACCGGACTGGAATGTCAACAGATTTCGCGTAGGGGCATCCGTGGTGCTAAAAAATAGGCTGCGGGCAAAAGCCGCGCTCAAAATAATTGCGCGGTTCGGGCGCCAAGTTCGGCTCCAGCAGCTGAAAAAGGCTACAAAAACGGGTGGCTAGCAATTTTGGGGTAAGGCTAACTTCGTCTGGCCGGACTCGGACCTTTAATGCCGCGTAGACTTTCATGGTGGACTGTAGAAGCAAATGGGCCTCGGCAAAAGCTGCTTAAAGATAATGCCTCAAGGTCATGCAAGTCTGGCCCAGCGGAAAAGGCTACAAAAATGGTGGGCTGGCTGTTTTGGGGTGGTCACCAACTCAATCACTGGAGTCGGAATGCCGCTGTAGACTTTGTGGAGGAATTCGGTACCAAAATAAGCCGCTGGCAAGCCAGACCAAAATAACAGTCAAGGCAGGGGGCGGGTTAGTCCAGCGGAAAAGGCCAAACGGTACAGGTAGCCTTGGGGGGTGGGTTGGCCATCATCA
Organism: Citrus cavaleriei; assembly: GCA_030448925.1. Taxonomy (NCBI): domain Eukaryota; kingdom Viridiplantae; phylum Streptophyta; class Magnoliopsida; order Sapindales; family Rutaceae; genus Citrus; species Citrus cavaleriei. Next base: position 28,877 of record JAUJEN010000602.1, read on the forward strand.
CTGGCCCAGAAAGTCAGCAGACTTCGCGAGGGCCTGCAGCTAAATATCCTGCAGGCAAAAGCTACTAAAATATCAAGGCCAGGCAACGCATGTTCGTCAATACCAGCGGAAAAAGCAAAAACGGGTATTACAGCTCAAAGCGGGTCATTTACCAGTACGCCTGGACTCGAATGCCGCGAGATTTTGCGTAGGGGCCTCTTCAGAAGAAGAAGAACAGCGGACAAAGCTGATTAAAAATAACGCTTCAAGGCCGGGCCAAGTTCGCCCAGAAAATAAAAACGGGTGGGCTTATAGCCGGAAGCGAATACAACTTCCCGACTCGACTCAGAATGCCGCGACTGCGAACAGCTGTAAAAGAAAAGCTACGAAAAATAACCGCCAAGGTCGGGCGCCAAGTTCGTCTTACCCAAAAGGCCAAAAACGGTCATTGCGTTCAAAGGATGGTTCTTCGGTCGGCTGGACCTTGAATGCCGCGTAGACTTTGCGTAGGGGGCCTGGTACAAAATAAGCTGGCAAAGCTGCGTTTGCAATAATACCAAGGTCAATGTTCGTCTTCAAGTAAAAAGGCTACAAAATATAGCCAGCGACAATAACTTGGCCTGGCCGGACTGTAATGCTGTGAGACTTTGCGTAGCCTGCAAGGTGCTGAAAGGTGTCAAGGCCTAAAATAATTACCAAGGCTGGGCGCCAAGTTCGTCCAGGCATGAAAAGGCACAAAAACGGGAATAGCCTCAAAAATAATGGCTGATTTGCCAGCTGCCCGGACTTAAATGCTGAATGATCAGTGAATTTCGTGAAAGCAAAATAGGCCGGCAAAGCCAGCCCAAAAATAACTGTAAGGCCGGGGCGCCAAGTCTGGCTCCAGCGGAAAAGGCTATAAAATAAAAGCGGCTATACTGGGTGCTGGTTGGCCACTACCTCCACCGACTCGCTGAATGCTGTGGAGAGTTTGCGTAGGGGCCTCCGTAAAGCAAAAATAGGTCATGGCAAAGCTGCCACGCCAAAATAACCCCGGCGTCAAAGCGGTGTTCGCTCCAGCGGAAAAGGCTACAAAATATGGCGGTAGCTTTGCGCGCAGGTTGGGCCGCATTATGTCTGGCCGATTTCGGAATGCCGCGATTTCTTATGTAGGGGCTTCGCAAGGAAAAAGGAGCTGCAGTAAAGTCGATTGTACAATTCGCCAAGGCTGGGGCGCCGGAAACATCGGCAGGTGCTGTAGGTAGAAGCAGAATTGATTAACTTAGCATGTAATTGAACAAGTATAAATGAT
>JAUJEN010000604.1:0-136182 GCA_030448925.1 Citrus cavaleriei
ACTCATTATTTTAAAAATTACATTTATAACCAAATAGAAACATACGTCTTAGGGGGTATTGTTATGCCATGTAATGTAGTGATTATATAAGAGTGCAGCTCATAAAATCTAAACCGATAACTACCACACTGAGATAATCCATTTCCAGATTTTCTTTTCCTTTAATGAGAGAGCAGAGACAGGGGTGAAGCTGCTAGAAAAACTTTTATTCCTCACTTTGATAGGTAAAAACACATCATAACATTTGCAAAACAAGTTCCATTCAACAAGATGACTGGGATTGAATAATAAGTATTGGAAATTTTCATTAACTCATTTCTTGATATGAAGCTTAAAGCCACTTGTATACTTTCTTTTCTAATTACCAAAACACTGCAGTTTTGCTTGTTAATGAAGAAAGAATAACAGTACATACCACTCACAATAGAGTTTTCATCAGTGCCATCCATTCTGGGCCAGTGCCAAAAACTGAAATCTTATCCTCAGCAACATTCACACTGTAAAATATTAAAAAAGCATCCCCACGTAATCATTGAAATCTAATGAGGACAGTTGAACAAACAATGTCAACTAATGGGCAATTGACTTGTATGTATGCTGTATCAAACTATAAAATAAATAAATAGAAAGAAGATCTAGTTTATAGCAGAAATAACAGCCAATGAATCTAGAGCTCAACCTAGAGAGACCCTCAGTTCAATAGGAAAACAGAATGGCCAAATTCCCAGCCTATTGCTGTATTCTTTTCTAAACCAGCAACATCCAGATGTTTAATGATAGAAAGTATGGTGTTTAGCAAATTAATAAACCATGAAGAATCTTCAAAAGCACCCATATAACTAGCAAACAAAGGCCAGCTTAACAACCTTTTAGAGTGAATGACAAATCATAAACAATGGTACACTGAAAGTTAACGGAGCAATATCTAATCATGCCAAATTCCCATCAGTGCTTAATCTAAATGTCAGCAGGTCATTTTGAAAACCAAGCCAATCAAAAGTTCATAATATCGTAGCAATGTTCCATTGAAAATAAAGTAAAATAATTAGGAAAACAGAAGTCAGAGGAGCCAGGAATAGAGTAAGTAAGAAAACAGAGCAATTCACACAAAGCATTATAATCAAACAATGTCATACCTAATGAGTCTCGTCATTTTGTATTTATTCCACATAGCCAGGCGAATTATCCTGTCAAACAAGTAGTAGAGCAAGGCCCAAATTGACACCCCCCCAAAAAAAATTTACAAAGCACAAAAGCCAATAAATTCCATTTTCTTGAATATCAAAGGCTCCAATTAAATCCGCAAGAGCAGTTTCTAAAAGTGTAGTCTTCAGGCAGCCCTCAGCAAATCAGTATCTGGAGTCAAATCCTACATGTTCTGAAAAACAAAATGTTCATTGCAAAACCCAAATGAAACGAGTAATAGAACCACAACAAATGAACAACCCCCACTAGTACTAACCTCAAAAGTCTCGGGTTATCTCACCAGACCCATCTCAATCAAGAAACAGAACAAAATCACATGACCAAACAGAGCACTAGACACTAAAGTCTAAAACAACAACAGAGAAACAATAATTATAGCTTTAAAATGTGGCACTTGGAGTGGCTCAAATATTCAAATCTATTGTATCACTTATCTTATTCAAATTTGCATCTTCCACATAAATTTCAATTATTCCAATTTATTTTCCTTTTTCTCTCATTGAATCGTGTCGCATCCAAGACTTGAATACTCATCTTTCACCAAACAAATAAAGTCCATAACGGCCATTTCCATGCTTGGGATCTATCAGAAGTAAATCTATAGTAGCTCCATTCGGAAACAACAATATTTGAATTTATACCGAGATGACTGTCCCCTGATGAATTTCTTTGTCAGAGCCTCGTCTTCATTATACGGCGTATTTCTCCAATTTGCTCTCTTGTCGGTCGCTTCAACGAGCTTCCGCCGCCGCCATAATTAACTACAACAAAAAATGCCGCTAACAAAGAAGTTCATTAATTTCTTAGTCGTCAAGGCACTACTATGTTTTTGAAAGAAACTGACTGAAGGAACAAAAACTAAATACATTTTTAAAAAAATTGCTGAAAAATTTAAATTATATACCCGATTGGTAACCTGATGATGCTGATGATGATTCCTTTCAAAAAAGGAAAAAAAAAACTTGGAGAAGAAGAAGGAAGCAAAACAAAGAGTGTTAAGGTACTTTTAACCAGTTAAAGTTAGGGGTTTTTACATTAAAGCTGAAGAGGAAAGAAGGAGGGAGAAATGGAGAGTCGTTTTTCGAAAAACACAGCAAAAACGATTTTTAAAACTAACTGTACTTTTTTTTTTTTTTTTTGAAATGAACTGACCTGTACTTGAAGAAGCTTAATAATGCATTGCATTACCTTTGTACGTAGGTTTTATACTGTCGTTGCTCACTGCACTGCTAGTGTGCTGGTCGTCTTAATTTCGACGACGCGGATTGTCTTCCTGAGGAAGTTTTGGGATATGAGGTAATTTGTCAGGTTCACAATGGTAGATCAGTATCGCTTTTGCCTTTGGGGGGAATTGCGGAGCAGCAGAGGTAGGTACAGCCCAGTGCAGCTTAGCAAGAAAGAGGTTTTTTAAAGCAGCGTACGGATTATTGCAGCATTGAGGAGCCAACCGACGCGGGGACCTGAATTGCTTGTGAGGATCAATTTTAAGTAGAGCCAATGATACAAAAGCAGTGGCACTTCTCTTGTCCTCGAAATGGACAATTATCGCCCAGCGTAAATTGAAAATATTCAGAATTGATTTCATTTTTTGCTTAAAGTTCTAAAATGTGCTTTTACACAAAATATTTGCTTAAGTATTATACCATTATGATTAAATTTTGCACTAACAGTGTCCAAACTGATGTATAGAAAGAAATTATTATATGGATTAAGGATGCATTTGATATTGTTTTTTAATTATGTTTTTATATCTTTATTTTAGAGAAGGAAAATAATGTTTTTTCTATGTGATGTTTTTAAAAGTTAAATGTGTTTGATAATTTGTTTCTAAAATTATTATATATGAAATGAAAAATTGAAAACTTGTTTAGTTGTATGTTGTATGTTTGAAAATAAGTAAAATAATGAAAATATGTTTGTGAAATTTTTATGTTAAAATCCGATGTTTTTCACCTGCAGCATATATTATACTATACATAATTTCGCATAGTATATATTCAAATTTCACTTAAAAAATACAAATAAACATGGAAAAATGATAAAATATCGCTAATTAGTGGGGATCTAACAAAATTTCATCCATTCACCCCTATGGATTTTACGCAAAGATAAAATTTTTCTTTTATCATAATTCTAAGGCGATTAAAGTCGACAGGCGAAATATTGCCCCGATCACCCTAGGCTAAAATTCAGCTGCGGCCCATCTAACCTGCAATTTTAAATCCTAACTCCCTTGACCCGAGTCTAACCTTAAAAAAAAAAGGGACTACGTAAATTGAAGATAACCATATAAAAATAAAGATAAAATATTAAAGTCTGTAAAATTTGGCTACCAAGAACGTAGATTTAGATTTAAAGGATGACAAAATAGTGTGCTAATGCACAAGCATTGGCTCTAGGAATCATCAAGGGCTACAAACAAACATCATAATATCTGCAGGTTTTCTTTTCTCTCAATTCTTGAATCCTTCCTCAAGAACCCATCAAACACACTTTTTTCTTCGAGCTCAGAGCAATCTTCATCTCTGCAAACAGCACTAGAGCAAGCTGTCAGACCTTTGCTCAGAGAGACCTCTATATCTCTTAACATTCAAAACTTAGCCAGCCTTGATAACCCCAATTCCAGGCGCCGTAATCCTGAAAATATCCTGCGATTAAATCTTTAACATCAAAAAACACTTTGAAAAAACATAACAGTGACCCTGAAAAGGCTTGGCTATTGGTGGCAAATGCATCATTGGTTTTTCATATGAAAGTTTTGAGTTAGGCTTATTTATATAATTATATGGTTGAGATTTTGAGGCATTTTATAAACAAGTTCTAAAACTTTAAATTTTTATATACAGGAGATTATGTTCTTTTTTTTTTTAAATTTAAATATTTAAATATCAAAATAAAACTTCAAAAAATATATTATTGGTTGGGCTCTGGGATTCCGCCGGGTCAAGTCAAACCTAAAGTTCAAAGGACCGAGTTTTTTAGGGTTCAAGCCTTTTATTTTAATTTTCAATTATAGAATTAGGCTTGGGCTTGGCAAATTAAACACCAATTAAAATAATCTATCCTTATTAGGTAAAACTTGGAAAAAAAATCCACAATTTTTATATTTTTATATCAAAAATATTATACAAAATTTTGACAAACATTTAAAAAAAAAAGTTGCATAGAGTTGGCTTCCCTGAAATTGCAAGAGAGAAATGATAGATAATTTGGCAAAGCACAACAATGGTGAAAATGTAAAAGTGTAAGTAAAAGTGTAAGTAGGTCCTCATATTTTCTATCTATTTAATAAATAAATTATTAAATTATTTTATAAAATAAGTCACTAATTTCAATTGTCAAAATAATAATAATAATAATAATAATAATAATAATAATAATAATAATAATAATAATAATAATAATAATAATAATAATAATAATAGAATTAGGGACATGTTTGAAAATAAAATAAAAAATATAAGGGTAATTGAATCAGGGATATATATGAAAACAACTATGTTACTATATAAAATTGATGAAAACATTAAGGGTATGTTTGGTGCATTGGTATTAAAATGTTGTTCACATTAAATACATACTAAAATTATGTTTGGAAGAATATGGGAATGGGTTAAAAGAGCTGTGCTAATGTTTAATAATAAAACTAAAACTAGGTTGCCACATTAGCCTACCTTTTTTTTTTTTTCCTCTTTTGCTTTTTCTTTTTCTTTTCCTTTTCCTTTTGACTTTTGCTTTAGCTTTATAATAAAATAAATAAATAAAACTTTTAATTTAATATAATTTTATATTTTTTTATTTTTACATTATAATGTGTTAATAAATTTATAATTTATTATAACTAATTATAAATATTTAAATATGAATAATATTAACTTAAAATTAATAATAATATAAAATATTAATACAATTTAAATATATCAATATAATATAAAATATTAATATATTATAATATTTAATTTAAATTAATCACAAAAACTCAATACAGTACAGTGTAGTACCAAACATTGTACAACATTGTTATCATACCATACTAATGCAATACAACATAATACAATACAGTGTACCAAACACACTTTAAAGGAATAAATAATTTTTTTTTTTTTAACTAGAGTTGTGAACAAAGTGGAGAAAGTTTATTATAAATGATAAAGTCATTAGTGTTTTGAAATATTCTCCATAAATGCATAACATTAGGTGTTGGAGACCAAAGAATTGATTATACATTATGCATGTGTTAAGAAATGCTTGAAGCAAATAAATTATCAAAAGTGGAGCGGCTTTTCTTGACTTCTACATTACTTTTCTAATTAATAATTGTTGATGTCAAATATGGCCGAAGTGATATACTACGAAAATTGTCTCGTCAACACTTGAATTTGTTTTGATGGGACACTGTTACTTGCTGCTATAATGGAATTTGAACTATATTGACACTTCCTTTGATCTGCAACAAGAGAAACCGTCATGTATTAGATTTTTTTCGCAAAAACCCTTCTGACGCCAAAGAATCGAAGTTTTCTTTTAATGAAAATAGTAATGTCACCCTTGTGATTTTAAGTATTTGGTATTTTTTAATCGAATTCTTCTTAGGCCAAAGAAAAAAGTCATTTTTTCCGATCTCCCCAGTTTATAAACAACTGTGCACGTCGCATGTTATTGCTCGTTCTTTAATGCGCGGCCGTTATCACATTGAATGCGCCACTTGAATGTAAGAGTTAATATGTCTGTTTGCATAGTTATTGAGCTGCCATTATAACGCCTGATCATACTTTAAACGTTATAGTAGAACGTGCCTAGATGTTATGGGTAGACTTTCGAGTAAAGCTCTTTTGACCTAAGTTATAAACCAAAACCATGCGACATTCGTAATTTGGTCTTCTCATCGATTAATCGGTCGCGCAGTACATGCGTACCGCTTAACCTTTCTCCTCGTTTAAGTAACTTTCTTCTATTCCCCAAACACCAATTCCCCTCAATTTCTAGTATTCGAGTAAACAAAACAAGATTAGAAACTATAAACTTAGTCGAAGCATGACTGATTTTAATCTTGTCGATTAATACGACGTGGCTACAATCTAGGCCAATCGTTTAAACTTCGAAATGGCAGCTTTTGAGTTTCTTAGCGCATCTCTTCAAACCGGCGTGTCCTTTCAAATCATCATGACGTCATTCCAAACGCCTTTTCCTCCTTTTATAAATTCTGAATTTCCCCTTTCTTTCTCTTCCCTTTCTTTTATCTCTCCTTCTTCGATTTAGTCCTACTTTTAATTTCTTGATAAGAGTTTCCCCCCTTGTTGCCACAATGCACTCATCACACCGGGTTCAAATATTTCCAAGCACTCTTCCTAAACTCCTTCCCTAATCTCATTTAGTTATTTTATGGTCACCGTTTTTCCTTTTATTTGGGTTTTGGTTCTCGTTGTTACAATGCTAAAGCGAAAGCACATAGATCTTGATAGTAAAGAGAACCGAGTGTATTGCAAGAGGCAAAACCCCAACCCACAAACTCCAGAAGAGTCTAGTTTATCTAGGTTTATAGGGATTCCAAGAATGTCCTTAGAAATCTCTTCTTCATCCTGGGAAGATGTACCTCATGAAGGGGTTGATAAGAAACTACTCGATGAAAATCTCAGATAGTACAAAGACTAAGTGCTAGTGAGAATGAGGCTGCTAAAGGCGCTCTCCGAGGAACCTTTGTGGCTCAAGTTGAGTCTTACCCCATTGACTTTATGAAAGTTACAAGACCACCTAAGAGGAATTGGAAAGTTTTAGAGCAAAGATACGACATTCTGGATGATGTTGAGCTAAGGATACCGGTAAAGTTTATAACCCAATCGACCCTAAAGGGATATGTCACCCTTTACTTAGAAAGTTTCAAACTTGGGGTTATATTACCACTCCAACCTTATTTTTTCCAAGATATTGGAAGATAACATGTCTCCCGATCACTTAACCCCAATGGATGGAAAGTTCTTTTTGTATGTCTTTATCATAGAAATGGGAGCCCCCGTGGAAGAAATAAAGAATCAGACCAACCATGAGCCAAAAAGATCGGTCCGGCTGGTACTACTTTCACCAGCAAAGACAAAGTAAAGAAAACCCATTATTGATCTCCCTACTTCAGAGAGTAACTGGAAGAATAATTTTTTTTTTTTTTGTTGGAGGATAATTGGGGCCAAGTAGTCCCTACATCCAGAGGAGAAATTCACGCCCTTCTCGCTTTTGTACTTTTTTGCTATCCATTGTATCTCTCTTCACAATTTTGCTATTTTTCTGATTTGTTCTTTATGTTTCGTTTCTTGAACGTGGTCTACTAGATAAAGGAGAGGTGAAACATGGTCGATAACTTTGGTCAATTCTAGCTCGTATACTGACCTACTGTTTATTGGTAGTATCCTCACATTCTGTCGTCCATTCCATCTTTCTCCATTTTCTCATCACTTTGAAAAAGACATGACATTTGTCAGTTGCTCGTGATATAAATCGGTTTAAAGCAGCCAACTTTCCTGTGAGACTCTGTATATGTATAAATTTGAATAATATAGATTGAAAATTAATAATATAAATAATTACTGGATTATTTAGCACAATTCATTTTCTTAGTGAATATGCTATAACAATTGTATCACTTTATTATTTTGTAATTATCTTGTGATATGTATAAACTTTTATTCTATCATCCTAAGATGATTTTTGAACTAATCTTGAAGATTCTAACTATTTATTTATGTTTTTAAATTATTTAGAGATTATTGGATTAAATTATTTGCTTTGATCTTTATTTCACAGGTTATATATTTAGAAAAACTGAAAAATACACTTTCAAAAATTTAAGGCTATAAGCTTTGGAAGAATTATGACATTTTTAACATCTTTAATAAAAATAATAAATTTCTTAAATTTAAGATTTTAAAACTTAGTATTTTTTAAGTACTAATAAATATTATTTTCTATATATATAATTTAAATTAATCATAAAAATTAGTATAGTATAGTGCAATACTAAATATAATATAACTAAAAATTAATACAGTGCAATATAATATCAAATATTGTACAATATTATTATAATACAATGCTAATACAATACAATATAATACAATACATTTACATTAAAATAATAAAATACAGTATAAATATATAATACAATATAATATGACAAATGCACCTTATATGTAAATTATTAATAGCTGACTTTTAAGCACTGTAAAACAAAGACTTACCTCAACACGTCCAGCATAAAATGGATCAAATGCACCATCAAAGCAAATTATTTGAGCATCAAGACAAGCCCCTCCAAGCCTATAAAACTGCCATCAATAGAATCAAAGGTAAAATTTTCTTGGAAAAAATTTAAACACAAATAAATCAATTAATTTTCATTGAACCAATTAATTAAGTTCTACATATCTGCTGGACTTTGATTTATAAATTTGAAAGCAACCATGTGGCATTTTCCAAATATAACAAAAATCGATTACAGTTTTTGTTAAAAAGTTAAAATCTCTTTAACTTCTGCATGTGGGGCAATGGCTTTAATGCATGAAATTTTCATGCCACCTAGGCTCCATGTGTAAGTCTGCTGACTCCGCCAAATTTGAACACAAACTCTAGAAGACTAGAACGCACGATGAAAATAATAATTTTTCCACATTTGCTTCGGCATTAACTTACATCTCATTGGAGACCATTATTCTCTCTCATTTCACTTTGTGTCATATCATCAACGTTCCCGCTCAAAGAAGCAATCATCAACGAAGCAATCATCAAAGAATGGATCAAGAAAAATCTTAAATTTCGATATTCAAAGAAGCAATCATCAAAGAATGGATCAAGAAAAATCTTAAATTTCGATATTCAAAGAAGCAATCATCAACGTTCCCGCTCAGCCACATAAAAATAAGCATTGCTGCAGATGTTCCTGTTAGTTAAAATGGATCAAGAAATCAAAAAACGTATGCAGAAATTTTCAGTGACAATAAATAAGATCACTACATGTTCGGATGAAGAGATTGTTAGGATCATGTGCTCTTTAAAGTATATTGATTTATTTACTTGTAATAAATATAATTTTTATTAATAAAATATTTGGGATATTTTCAGACATCTTAATTGAATAAATATTTTGAATAAGATCCGCTGATCATATTATATGTATTTATGTGATACTATATTCACATAAAATATAAATACAAAGTTATCTTATTAAATAAATCGAGTCAATATGATAAATATAATAACACTTTTACGATATTTAGATTATAATAAAATCAATGAATGATTTATCATCATAATATAAAAATATACTAATTTAGTATTACAACATTGAACAAGATCATATATGAGATATAATAAACCTTGAAATGTTTGTTTCACTTATTTAATCTAATAGGCTTTGATTTTATTGGTATATCAATCTTGAGTTAATTATACTTTCATGTTTGTGATTGTCATTTCTTTTGAGCCATTTATGGGTGCGACTTAAATTTGTAGTAAAGATTATCTAAGATTCGGTGGGAATATTTTATGATCAGATTATAAATTAACAATATAAAATTTGTATAACACATCTCTCGATGGTTGATCATAAAATTCTCTGATTAGAGTGTGTCAACATAATTAGTATGTTGAAAATGATCATTAGAGAAAATCAGTAAGTGTCAAGGATAAGATATAATTAAATTGATTGGACAAGTTAAGATATTAATTTAATTAGTGATATAGTACAAAAGATTGTTCAGTAAAGAAATTAATGTGGCATTGGTCGAATTATTATTCGAGATCACTACCCTAGATGACATGCAATTATGGAGGTCAGTTCCAATCTTTTAGTGGAGTAGATTTGGAATTAAATAATCGGATTAGTTTAATTACAGGTCTAATTATTGTAGTCACTGTTGTATGTAACCATATGATCCCCGGGTTAGTTCATTTAATTGACCGTACCACCACTGAATTGATAAAAAAGATAATTAGTTATTTCAGTTAAAAACCTAAATATATGATTTGGTGAAATGCTCTATTTAATATGCTTGTGTATGAGGGGCCTTCTATTATTTTACAAGGTAGCCCCTATAGCAAGCATGAGTGAAACGCCACTTTTAGTTCTATCTTTTTAATTTAAATAAAATTTGATTTAATAGAATTTAAAAGGAGATAAATAAGAAGCCTAGGGTTTTCACCAAATAGATATAAAAAGTACTTGTTCTTTCACAGAAAAAAGAGGATAGGGTCACAATATACAATAAAGAGAATTTGTCCACAAATTATTTAAAATAATATACAGATTATACTACTGTAAGCAATTATAAAACATATATTATTTTAAATAATCTCTTTTCTGTATATTGTGACCTATTCTTTTAATCTTACAGTAATAAAAGATAAAAGCGATGAGATCTAGGGAGACGGACTAGAACCCCATTAAACGACGAGAGTTAAAGATAAATTGAGAAGGCTGTAGCTGTCTATGGCAGCCGGAAAAACAATTCAAGCCGTTGGAAAAGAACACGAAGATGAAAAGCGTTCGAAGAAAGAGGGAGAGATCGAGATCACCTACAGTTTTATGATTTTATTTTTTTCGAAGTTTTAGTTGATTTAATTTTATTAAAAAAAACTAAAATTACTGTTAGGATGTGTTTACTTGTAGGTTTAAAGAATGAAAATGAAGGAATGAGAATGAAACTCATATTTACTTGGCAAAATATAATTTAGGAATGAGAATAAAATGTGTGGGTTCCACACAATTTGGGAATAACAAATGGAAATCTCATTCCCATAGGGAGTTGAGATTTTTAAATTTCCTGAATTATCCTCGTTCAAATCACAATTAATTTTTATTTTTTAAATATTATCATTATTATTATTATTATTAACAATGTATTATTATTATTATTATTATAATATTATTATTGACTTTATTATTTTAGTTATTATTAATTATTGTTATTATTATTTTTATTAATATTATCATTATTAACATTTACTATTATTATTATTAATTTTATTTTTTAATTAATATAATTTTTATAATAATATTTATACATGTATCTAATTAATAAAAATTACATTATTTAATACTATGGGTATTTTGATAAATTGATTCTCATTTCCATTCATCATTCCCATTTATTTGTCAAGTAAACACATCAATGATATTCCAGCACATTCTCATTCCTATTTATTTTCGCCAAGTAAACATTATAATCTCATTCTCATTTCAGCCCATTCACATTCTCATTCCCAACAAATTCTCATTCCACCCCATTCCTATTCCATGAAGTAAACGCACCATTAATTTATTTTGGTTACTCACGAGGCTCGCTTTCACATGTGTTTTTCCTTTAGGTTGCGGCGCTTATTTTTTTGTCCAAAAACCTCAATGTTATGTTAAAAATCTGAATATATCTTGTGCTGCATAAATAAGATTTAATATTTTTGAGACAATATATACTCGCATTCAGGTATTTTTCTATTTATATAAAAGTAACAAAACCTCACTTTTTTATTCACATAAAAATATTTAAAAATTATACATAAGTTACAAAATAAATAGTAAATTAAAAAAGTTTAAAATAAATAAAATTTCAAACGTTAGACGTTTAATAAACAAATTCTTAGGCCTTATTTAGCACTAAGGTTGGGTTAAAGTACTAATAAAGTGTTTACTTGTGAGATTGGTGAATCAGATTATGAAATAAGAATAATTGATGGTATTTACTTATTAAAATAGAATGAAAATGAGAATGAAATGTGTGAGACACTCATTTTTTATATTCAGAAATGAGAACATGATTCGCAATTATTTGGGAATTAAGTCGAGAATCAAGTTTCAATTCCTTAATCTCCTTATTTTACCCTACCCAAATTTCATCACTTTTATAAATTATTATTTTATTATTATTCTTGTAATTGTTGTTAATAATTATAATAGTAGTAGTAGTAATAATAATAATGACAACAACAACAACAATAATTTTTAAATAATAGAGAACACAATTATAATAATAAAAATGACAATAGTTAACTAGTAACATTTTTGTAACTTAAAACAATCCATTCAATGCTTAGACAATGTAACACATCAATAAGAATACAATCCATTCTGATTTTGAATCCTACAGTTTAAGTGAACAACTTATTCTAATTCTTATTTTCATTCGCATTCTAGCCTATTTTGATTTCGTCCATTTTGATTCAAGTCCATTCTGATTACAAATCAGTAAATGCACCATAAAGTGTTTTGTAAACACTTGTTGTTATGGATTCAAATATAAGGTGATTTAATATAATGACTCCTAAAACTTGCACATTGTTGGCCCTACCATGTGAAGATTTTAAAATAAAAAAACAATAGGCCATTGGATTCAAATCCCATGGCGCCAATACTTTAGTTAAAGTACATATCCTTTATTAGAATACAACGCTAATATTTTTATTATCTTTGTCAAAATTATTATTTAAAAATTATATTTACCACACATCATCAACTTTCATTTTATAATTATAATATTTTTCCATAATACTTCAATACCAAATAGGACCTACAACTTTTGTGACCGTTACTTGTGCATTGATGAATAAGATATTGGGGGTGATAGTGGAGATGACAAAACTTGAGTTTGGTTTCAAGTATAGCAATGCTCAAATCTAGCCCATATGTATTTTTTAGACACCTAGGCTGGGCTTAAGAAGCAAATTCAACCGATCCAAAAGTGGATCGGATCGGGTTATGTATAAAACCCGATCGGATCCATTTGTGTCAACCCGATCGGATCATGATAGGATCGGATGAAACCCGATCCGATCGGGTTGACACAAAAAAAAAATAAAATTAAATTAAAAAACTAAAACTGACAAACTTCACTCACCCACACAATCACACACCATCAAATCCTAAACACTCACCCGCACAATCACACACCACCCACACAATCACACACCACACACACGATCCACACACAATCACACACCACACACACGATCCACAAACAATCCACACACCATCTACACACAGAGTCACAAACAAACACTGAAACACAATCACAAAAACAGTCATCAACTTTTATTTTATAATTATAATATTTTTTCATAATACTTCAATACCAAATAGGGCCTACAACTTTTGTGACCGTTACTTGTGCATTGATGAATAAGATATTGGGGGTGATAGTGGAGATGACAAAACTTGAGTTTGGTTTCAAGTATAGCAATGCTCAAATCTAGCCCATATGTATTTTTTAGACACCTAGGCTGGGCTTAAGAAGCTAGGGGTGGGCAAAATACCCGACCCGAACCGATCCAAAAAAAGTCGGGTTCGGATCGGATCGGGTTATGTATAAAACCCGATCGAAACCGATCATGATGAAACCCGATCCGATCCGAAAATCCGATTGGGTTGACACGAAATAAAAAAAAAACAAAACAAAATAAAAAAACTAAAACTGACAAACTTCACTCACCCACACAATCACACACCATCAAATCCTAAACACTCACCCGCACAATCACACACCACCCACACAATCACACACCACACACACGATCCACACACAATCACACACCACACACACGATCCACAAACGATCCACACACCATCTACACACAGAGTCACAAACAAACACTAAAACACAGTCACAAAAACAGTCAATCACACACAAAGTTCACGGCTTCACGCCTACACCCACCACGACCAACACAACCTCCCTCTCTCGCATCCCACAACCGACGACATTTACAAGCGGCAGCATACCCACCCAAACAAACGAAACAACACGACCACGATGACAAACACACACGAAGTTCAAGGAGCAAGCTGGATCCGGCCACCAGATGCAGCAACCACTGAGAGTCGACGCCAACCAAAGCTGCTCCGCCAGTACCGGATCTACCAATCTGTTGCCACCAAGTACCGGATCTGCTGCGCCACCTCCACGCCTCCAATCCTCCACCATCACCTGATCCGATTCAAGCTCCATTCGACCCAGCAAGCTCCATCCGATTTAAGCGTCATTTGGCTAATTGACTTTTGAGTTTTGAAAGCTTTGGGCTGTTAGTGTAACTTGGCAAAGATTGGTGTATATGCTTTATATATTATAAGTGAACAAATGTGTAGATCGTGTGTAATTGTGTATATACTTTATATCCGATCCGATCCAATCCGAACTCAACCCGAACCTACAACTCGATCCGATCCGATCCGAACTTAATTCGGATCGGGTTGTAGGTTCGGGTTGAGTTCGGATGAGCTTTTATCCAACCCGACTAACCCGAAATCCGATCGGGTTGATCCGAATCCGACCCGAACCCGATTTTGCCCAGCCCTATAAGAAGTCCACAACTAGACTGGGTTCTTTTTATCCGACTTAAAAAGTTTGGATTTTATATTTTATAATATTATATATGTATATTTCCTAATTTATTTTATAAATTTATAATTCATAATTTTATTTTAATAAAATTGGGCATGAAAATTTAAACTTTGAATATTTAAAAATTAAAATGTGATTATTTAAAATAATATATGTTTTATAATTTTTTAAAAAAATTCAGGTTCTGAGCCAAACTCCGGACTTATCGGGCGATACCAAAAATTGGCCCGACCTCATCTCTATACTGATATTACTTAGCCCACATTGCCCAGGTTCTGGTCGGACAGGCAACTTTGACATCCCTAGTGTTAGTTTAGTTTTCATAGAAACATAAAATGCCATTAAGTGTTAGTTTAGATGTCATTAAGTGTTAGTTTAGGTTTCATAGTAACATTAAATGTCATTAAGCAAAGCAATTCAAGGTTGTGGTGTTTCCTTAAGATTATATATAATCAAGATAACTTGAAATAATTAGCTCAACAACCGATTTTGCCTATCACAACCTTGAAACAATATAATCGGATTTGCAGTACTAAAAGATCGGTCAGACACTTGCGCAGTTGAGAAACAAACTCACGCAATTTATACTCTTGTTTAAGGAAGTCAATGGAATGACTTCTTGGTTTTGTTGTTAGAATGAATACGCTGCTTCAATTTACATTTTTAATAATGTGAGAAGTAATATTAAACATGTAATTGTGGAGCAACTAAATATTTTCCATTTTAATTTAATACAGTTTATGCGTATGAACCAGCATGTTTGACTTTGACAAAGCTTTTCATTCTTGCAATGACATGACATACCAACTCTAATGATGCTGATCTTGCTGTTTGTTAGTTGTTATGTCCCAAAATTTTCGATGTTTTGGTTCTACAAATAATGTGAAATGAGCCGAACATACGCATCTTCATCTTTTTATTTATATGCACGTATAGAATACAAATAGACAAAGTTATTGATAATGGCCCAATTGGCAGGTGACGATGAAACTGGGTTGCTGAGAATTGAGTTAGCTGAGATTGGCAGAAGCATGAGATCCTCATTTGGAAATTCCGCGTCAAGTTTTTGTGGCGTTATACATGACAACGATGAAGATGATAACGATCATGATCATGAAGAACGTGACCCGCAATGGGCAGCTGTTGACAGGTTGCCATCTTTTGAAAGGGTTACTACAGCTTTGTTTGATGACAAAGATGGCAAACGACTTGTTGATATCACCAAACTAGGAGCTGAGGAGCGGCATATGTTCATAGAGAAGCTCATCAGACACATTGAAAATGATAACCTGAGATTGCTGCACCAAATTAAAAGGAGAGTTGACAGGTATATATATAATATATTTATCCTTTTTTTTTGTTTCTACTTCTATGCATGTACCTGTCAAGGCTCTTTCTAATCTTGTGCAATAATCTCACCGAAAACCTATACATGTAGGTTATTACACTGATTTGTTGTTTATATTGTGTTTTACAGAGTCGGTGTACAGTTGCCTACTGTGGAAGTGAGATTTAAGAATCTTGGCGTTGAAGCAGAATGTGAAGTAGTTCGCGGGAAGCCTCTCCCCACTCTTTGGAACGCGACCAAGAGCATGCTCACTGTAAATATCTATGTGTTCATCAACTTCTTTGACTTATCGTGTTGCTTGTAAACGGTAGCTTGAATTTCAAGTTATTTATGTTTGTGGCAGGGTTTCACCAATCTATTTGGTTTAAAACAAGAGGCGAAGATGAAAATTTTAAAAGATGTCAATGGCATCATTAAGCCTGGAAGGTAGACTCTTAAAAGTTCTAAGGCTTTTAACATCTTTCCTTCTCTAAATTTTTTGTGAGTTATTTGTTAACTTAGTTTTGCTCTTGCTCATTGTAGGATGACCTTACTGCTTGGTCCTCCAGGGTGTGGCAAAACCACATTGCTATCGGCACTCTCTGGAAAATTAAGTCATTCTCTCAAGGTTTCATGACTTAGTTAATTTTGCGCATCATTTTTTATTTCTCGGATTTGCTTGCATCTTAAGATTCCTTTTTTTTTTCTTTTTTTAAATTTCCCCTCTCCTAAATTTTTTATTCTTCTCTTATAGGTTTCAGGGGAAGTGTCTTACAACGGATACAGACTGGATGAATTTGTTCCGCAGAAAACATCAGCTTATATAAGCCAGTATGATCTGCATATTGCAGAGATGACAGTGAGGGAAACAATTGATTTCTCTGCACGCTGTCAGGGTTCAGGACATCGAGCTGGTAAGCCCACTCTGGTCACAAAGCAATGGGGACTTTTCTATACATTGCTTCATAGGCGGCTCTTCCCCTAGACAATTTAGGCGGTTGCCTAGATTCCCACCATAGATGAATGCCTCTAATTTTATTTCTAAATTATAATTATTAATTATTGATTTATATTAATTATTATTTTATAATTATATTTTCCATAAACAACCTACTAAATCTTTACAAGGTCCCCTTTTAACTTATAATTAACAATGTTAATCCCATTTATTTCCTCCATATATTTCATCTAAAACTCTATAAAAGCCACATATTTTTTTTAAAATTATTATCCATTAATATCTCTTTCTAATTAAAAAAAAAAATACATGAAACCTTCATTACTTTGGTGAAAAAACTAATTTCTCTACCCTACTTTTCACTTAAGAATAAAAAAAAATCAATTGTTTTACTTTTCATTGATTACTACTACTCAAATCCTCAATCCATCAAAGTTAAAGTTGATAAATTTCCAGGTTCTATCTTTCCATTCTCTTATTAATTAATTATATTATTTAGTTTTTTTTGGTTTCTTTTAAAAAATATTATTGTGTTAATAGGCTGTTTTTTTTTTAATAATTATCTAGCATAATTCTTTGATTAATTACTCTTGTTTCACTAGAAAAAAAAATGTCTACTAAAAAAAAATGCATCAGGATACAAAAAGCTTCAAAAACAAGAAAAGAATAGAAAGTTAGTTTAATCTAAAAAAGGAGCCATTGATAATAATTTATTTAAGATCAACTATGTTATAGGAAAAGTTAAATAGGTCAACTATATTGTCTATTGAGAAAAATATATTAAGAAAATTAGAATATAAAAATTTGATTAATTATTTTGCATCTCAAAAGCTAGAAAAATTAATTTTAAATAAATAAAATTAATACATATATTTTAACTCAAATTTTTTAGAAGGTCTAATTAAAACAATTTACCTAAGGTCTAAAATATGATTGAGTTGTCCCTGCATTGCTTGCCATACCATCCTCTCAAATTGTTACAAATGGAGTAATTTTTTTTGTTTCAATTTAAAGATATCCTGATGGAAGTCATTAAACTAGAGAAGCTAGCAGGGATTTTCCCAGATCCTGATGTAGATGCATACATGAAGGTACACATATAACATTTCTGAATTACATTATTTCTTCACCATGCCGCTCAATCTAATTCCTTTAGAAAGTAAGGCATTTTTGCAGCATGTCTATATGTGTATATCATTCCAGGTATTGAAAAACTGACTGTATGGCAGTGGATAATCCAGACTGATATTGTTTTTGACAGGCAATATCAGCTGAAGGACTGGAAAACAGCCTTCAAACAGACTACATTCTTAAGGTACTTCACCAAGCCTCTTCCACATGACTAAATCTTTGCCTCTTCTTTGCAACTTGTTGAGATATAGTTTTGAATTGTAATATTTTTGGTAGATTCTTGGCCTTGATATCTGTGCTGACACAATGGTTGGAGATCCCATGAGAAGAGGCATCTCAGGAGGTCAAAAGAAACGGTTAACTACAGGTAATGTACCAATGTGGGTTGATGAATCTTGTTATACAGACTGTATTGGGTTTAAAAGTCTATCAATTCTTTCCGTGGTCGTTTTATGCAGGGGAGCTGATTGTAGGGCCAACGAGAGCTCTATTCATGGATGAGATTTCAAATGGCTTAGACAGTTCCACAACTTTCCAGATTGTCTCCTTTCTAAAGCATTTGGTGCATATTACTGACGCAACTGCATTGATCTCACTACTTCAGCCAGCACCAGAGACCTTTGATCTCTTTGATGATGTTATCCTAATGGCAGAAGGCAAGATTGTGTATCATGGGCCACTATCTTATAGTTGCAAATTCTTTGAGGGCTGTGGTTTTAGGTGCCCGGATAGAAAAGGAGTTGCTGACTTCCTTCAGGAAGTAGGTTTAAACATTTCATATTTGTCTCATTTGTACAATTCTATGAATGAAAATTGTTTTGCTAACTTAGTTACCGCAGGTTATATCTCGAAAAGATCAAGCACAATATTGGCACTGCCAAGACCATCCTTACAGTTACGTTTCTGTTGATCAGTTCATTACAAAGTTTAAAGCATGTCATCTGGGCCTGATGCAAGATGAAGAGCTTGCACGTTCATTTAATAAGTCCGAACGTCACAAAAATGCTATATCTTTCAAAAAGTACTCGTTAACAAAATGGGAACTACTTAAAACTTGCGCAACAAGGGAATTCCTTTTGATGAAGAGAAATTCTTCCCTATACGTGTTCAAATCCACACAGGTAGCTTCCTTTATGTTTAAATGGTTCGATTCACATGACATCAATTTGAACTTCTCATGTAAATGTATTTGGATTCTTTTGTTGCTGCAGCTGGTCATCATAGCTTCAGTAACGATGACTGTTTTTCTGCGCTCAGAATTGGCTGTTGATATCATCCATGCAAATGATTACCTGGGTGCTCTATTCTATGCACTGGTTATACTTATCGTAGATGGATTTCCAGAAATGAACATGACAATCTCAAGACTTGCAGTTTTCTACAAACATAGAGACTTGTGCTTTTATCCTGCCTGGGCTTATGCCATTCCGGCTTCTATTCTGAAAGTTCCACTTTCACTTCTAGAATCATTTGTTTGGACCTCCCTGACATACTATATTATTGGTTTTAGCCCTGAGGTTGGAAGGTGAGTCTCATCTACAAACTATATTAAAACTTTTTGGGAACAAGAACAACAAGAAGCTTAGGCTTCAAAGATAGTTACTGACGTTCTGGAACTTCAACTGAGAAGTACCAAAATTTTGCTTATTGTTGAGCACGTATAAAAACTTGCCCTTGTGCGCATATTTTGATTCTCTAACAAGCATAACAATGTTACATTTCTCAGGTTCATTCGCCAATTCCTGCTCTTTTTTACTGTGCACCTAACATCAATATCCTTGTTTCGTGCTATTGCCTCAATCTTCCGAACTGTGGCTGTATCTTTTGCGATTGGGACTATGGCTATATTAATGCTTTTGTTATTTGGAGGCTTTATTATCCCCAAAAGTAAGATTTCTTAATGCCCTATCAGTATTTTATGTCAATGAATAATCATACAACAATTGCACTTATTGGTCTATGATGCAGAATCCATGCCTTCGTGGCTTGAATGGGGATTTTGGGTCTGTCCTCTAACATATGGGGAGATAGGCTTGACTGTCAACGAATTTCTTGCTCCTCGGTGGGAAAAGGTAATATTTGACTACTGATTACTGAACATATATGCACATAAAATCTGTCTGGCAGTGTTATCTAACAAAAATGGGAAGTTGATGAATTCACAGGTAATATCTGGAAACACAACTGCTGGAATGCAGACACTGGAAAGTCGTGGATTAAACTTTGATAGTTCTTTCTACTGGATATCAATTGGTGCTCTGATTGGTTTCACAATGCTCTTCAATGCTGTTTTTACCTTGGCTTTGACATTCTTGAAGCGTGAGTTTTTCTTTCCACTGCTTACTCTGCCCTTGAGAATGATTTCTCGTAATGTTAAGTTGATAACTGATACATTGATCAATATTCAGCTCCAGGGAAGTCCCGCACTTTGATTTCTTACGAAAAATACTTAGAACTACAAGATCAGAAAGATTGTGTTGGCTCTGATAGAGATAGGAGCCCTACTGATGCTCCTTTAAAAGCTGCTACAGGACCAAAAAGGGGTGAGCGACCATTAGCTCACAGTTTGTCTCTATTTTCCGTCTATTTGCACATTTTCTTAATAGTACAATCTTTGTACATTTTCTCAATAGTACTGTCACTTATGGATCTTTCAGGAAAGATGATTTTACCTTTTGAGCCACTAACTGTAACTTTTGAGGATTTGCGATACTACGTAGACATCCCTTCGGTAATCATATAAGTAATCCTGAATTTTAAGAAACAAAAATGGCTGATGATATGATTGGTTAATTAATTATATTGTTATTTTCATCACAGGCAATGAGAAAAAATGGTTTCAATCAAACAAGGCTTCAGCTTCTATCTGATATTACTGGTACATTTAGGCCCGGCATTCTTACAGCATTGATGGGTGTCAGTGGAGCTGGGAAAACAACTCTAATGGATGTTCTCTCTGGAAGAAAAACTGGTGGTATTATTGAAGGAGATATAAGAATTGGGGGGTACCCCAAGGTTCAACACACATTTGCTAGGGTATCAGGTTACTGCGAGCAAAACGATATACATTCTCCCAATATTACTGTTGAAGAATCAATAGTATTTTCTGCTTGGTTACGACTTTCAACTCAGATTGATTCCAAGACTAAAGCTGTATGGTTCCTTTCTTGGGCTTAAAGGCCTGTTTGGGATTGAAGTTCGACAATTATAACTTAAAATGTTTGGTAAACATTAGTTACTATAACTTGAAAATTAAATTAATTTTTTTTTATACTTGTATGATGAAAAATCTATTATATCTTTATTAATTTTATCAAAATTAATATTTAAAAATTATATTTACTACATAATATTAATTTTGTTGTAATAGCCATAATTTTTTTTTTATAATAGCTAAAGTTTAAAAGCTAAGCATTTCAATCCCAAACAGAGTCTAACTAAATGTTTTGTCATAGATTGATTGTCGATTGAGAGTAAATACACAAAAATTTTTTATTGACCTTCCCTCAGGAATTTGTGAATGAAGTCCTTCAAACTATCGAGCTTGATGGGATTAAAGATTCATTGGTGGGTTTGCCAGGAGTTAATGGTTTATCAACTGAGCAACGCAAGAGGCTAACTATCGCTGTGGAGCTTGTTGCCAACCCTTCTATCATCTTTATGGATGAACCCACTTCAGGTTTAGACGCTAGAGCAGCTGCAACTGTTATGAGAGCAGTGAAGAATGTTGTTGAAACTGGAAGAACAGTTGTTTGCACCATCCACCAACCAAGCATCGATATCTTCGAAGCATTTGATGATGTAAAATCATAAACTGAACGACATGTATGTGATCGTACTTTTATATCATTCAATGTTAATTCTAATGCATCTTGATCTCATTGCAGTTAGTTTTAATGAAGAATGGAGGACGCATCATCTATTTTGGGCCACTAGGTCAACATTCATGTAAAGTCATCGAGTACTTTGAGGTTAGTTTTATTGTACAAATTTTACAGCTAAAGTTCAACATTGATCTTGATTCTGCTTGCTTTTAACTCTTGCAATAGTGTATTCCTGGGGTATTGAAGATTAAGGACAATTATAATCCAGCAACATGGATGCTAGAGGTTTCCTCTAACTCTATGGAGACTCAACTTGGTTTTGATTTTGCACAAATCTATAGAGAATCAACCTTGTACCAGTGAGTAAAAATTCTCACGATGCCTTTTAAATAATCAGATTCCAGTGTTTATCTTATAAATTACTCTTACTTTTTTGACTGCAGAGAGAATAAGGAACTGGTAAAACAATTGAGTTCACCATCTCTTGGTTCAAAGGACTTGCATTTTCCTACCCATTTTCCTCAAAATGGTTGGGAGCAGTTCAAAGCATGCATGTGGAAACACAACTTATCTTATTGGAGGAATCCTTCCTACAACTTAATACGCATTGTTTTCACGTGTGCTATGTCTCTGTTGTTTGGTATACTGTTTTGGCAGAAAGGAAAGAAAATGTGAGCCAATACAATCTCACTAATGTTCTCTCATTACCTTGAAATCTAAAGGCATAAATTTAACATTAGTAGTAGTCGAGTCCTATTGCCCTTTTGCAGGCTCAAAAAAGAACAAAAACTTTGAAATGGTAACCTTTTTCTTTTTCTTTCTCAGAAAAAACCAGCAAGACGTATTTAATATCTTGGGTGCACTGTTCTCGGCAGCAGTATTTTTTGGCATAGTTAATTGCTCGTTAGTTATACCACTTGTTACAACAGAGCGGACAGTCCTATACCGAGAAAGATTTGCAGGAATGTACTCCCCATGGGCGTATTCATTTGCACAGGTTCTAATATACTTTGCAAAAATCCATTATCAAGGTAGTATAACTCTTTCACTATTTCTTCAAGTAACTGAGATTTTGTAATTGCAGGTGCTAGTTGAAGTTCCTTATTTGTTCATTCAAGCAGTTATTTATGTGATCATCACATATCCTATGATCGGTTATCATTGGTCAGGATATAAGATATTCTGGTCATTTTACGGCATGTTCTGTAACCTCCTATACTTCAACTACATGGGCATGCTGATTGTATCGTTGACACCAAATATTCAAGTGGCTTCTATTTTGGCTTCCTCTTTCTACTCAATGCTCAATCTATTTTGCGGGTTCACCATTCCAAAACCAGTAAGCTCCTACATCTTGTTGAATTGCATCAAAATGATTTTTAAAACTTTGATAGGGAAAAAAAAAAAGAGTTATCAACATTCATTATAAAAAATCTATCCATTTGTCTTCTGAGCCATGACAACATTCTTTTTTTTCATTCTGTCAAAATTGATAGACACATCGTGACAGAATGGCCAACTTGGATCTTGCTTTCATTGTCAAATATTCAAATCTTTTCTGACCACTATCTCTCTTGTTCTGGCTATAAAGCTGCCATATTATTACTAATAATTACTGTTACCACCAAATGTTTACTACTGTTGCGACCGAGATGTCTCAAACTTGAAATTCTAATATGCGAATCATAAAATATTCCGTTTCTTCTTGCTTCAAGTTAGAAGTAATTCAATGTTTAAGTTGCTATAAGCTATGAGCAAGTCTGTATTTTGCAAAATATAGATGCTCGATTAATTAAGGCTATATATATATCCGATTCAGGTTCTGAACTTTGTTAAGGTCCAGGATTAAGTCATAGTTTAATAGCATAAATGACATTATACTATTAAAGATCAGTACTCAAATATAAACATATTACTTGCAGCAAATTCCAAAGTGGTGGACATGGGCTTATTACTTGTGTCCCACATCGTGGGTACTAAAAGGGATGCTATCCTCACAATATGGAGACATAGACAAAGAAATATCAGCATTTGGTAAAGCCAAAACTGTTTCTGCTTTCTTAGATGATTACTTTGGATTTGATCATGATTTTTTAGGTGTTGTTGGTATTGTGCTTATAATCTTCCCCATTTTATTTGCTTCTCTTTTTGCATACTTCATTGGAGAGCTGAACTTCCAAAGGAGATGATGAATCTTGAACTTTCATTGTAGTGTTCATGTGTCTACTTGTATACAATCTGAAGATTAATTTATTAGTTTATTAATTTAGTGCAATTTTAAAGCTTGAAGAAATAGAATGGACAAATCTTGTAGCAAACTTAAGTTATATAATGGATCCTTCTAAATACGAAGTGACTTAAATTTATGAGTTATTACTATTATAATTAGCACCTCTAATATGTATGGTTAGCTTTTACTTCATATTTTCACTTTTATGCTTGCTTCTTATCAAACATTTCTTTATATTAAAAAAGTATCTTCTGAATATGAGTTATTATGCATTACTCATTAACATCCAAATTTTCTTGCAAACATTGTTAAATTATCAATATATATCAGTATAACAGAAAAGGGCTTTAGCGACAAAAATAATTGTCGCTAAAACATTCAATTTTCGTCTCTAAAGGCGATATTGATGAAAAATTTTGTCGCCTTTGGTTTTTGGTCATGAATATTCAAATTTCATCACTGAATGTTTTAGTGACAAAATAAGTTTCGTTAGAAAAAAATGTTAATAGCGACAAAATCTTGTCACTAAATTTGTAGCAAAAGGAGTATTTTACGCTATGAATATGATATTTAGTCGCTAAAAGTGTTTTAACAATGAATATTATTTCATCGCTAAAAATGTAATTTTTCTAACATTTAATTATTATTGCTATTGTTAAAATATCATCATTTTTATCACTAAATTACAATGATAATTAACACCATTATGATAAAAAGAGAATTATTATCATTTTTAACACTAAATTAATTTAAAAAGAATTATTATTATTGATGAAAAATATAAAAATAATTACAAATTTTAGTATCTATTTTTTGAATGAAAATTTTTACAAATGAAAATAAATTTCATGATTTTCTTCATCTTGGTGTAATTGATCTACAATATTTCCTACAAATGGACACATAATTAGTTAATATAATAGTAATGCGAGTTGTAATAAATAAGATAAGTAAAAAAAAAAAAAAACAACTACGTTAAAAATTAAATAGAAAAGGAGTAGAGATTGAATTAAACAATGAGAATTATATATTAAAGATGTGAGAATAAAAGTAAGAGAATGAGAGAATGAGAAAAAATGAAAAAAAAGAAGTAAATGATAGAGAACTAGAGTTTATAATGACGGAATTTAAAGTTCATTGTTAAAACATAAATTTTGCAGAAAATAATCCATTTTTTATTTTCAAATTTTGACGTTGTTTAACAACGAAATGAAAATTGTGGAATAAAATTTTGTTGCTAAAGGTATAAAATTTTGACGGAAAATTAACCGCTTTAAATTTTTAAATGAACATTTTCAGCAACGAAATTTAAACATTGTTGCAAAAAGATCTAAAATTTTGGCGGTTGTTTGGGTCTTTAAATGGATATTTTTAACGACGAAATCAAAAATTCATCGTTGAAAATAGATATTTAGCAACAAAATCAAATTTTCATTGCTAAAAATGCACATTTAGCAATGAAATTTAAATTTCCTCACAAATGGTCTAAAATTTTAGCATTAATCTAAGATTTATACCAAATATTTTCAGGGACAAAATTATATTTTCGTCGCTAAAAATACCCATTTAGTGGCGAAAAAGGTCTAATTTTGTTTTTTAATTTTTAAGTTTTTAAACGAATATTTTTAGCGACAAAAATACATCTTCGTCTTTGAAAATATACATTATATAAGAAATCTAAATTTTATCGCTAAAAATACGCCTTTAGTAACAAAATTTAAAGTTTTAGAATTTTGATATTATTTCAAATTTTTAAAGGAGTGTTTTCAGTGACGAACTTTTGTCTGTAAATATGTATATTTAAATGTCCAAAATTTTTGTGGATTTGAAGCCTTTAAACGAATATTATTAGTGAGCAAAATACAATTTTGTCATTGAAAATACACATTTATCAACGAAATCTATAATTTGTCGCTAAAATACACCTTTAGCAATGAAACTTAATTTTTGTCGCTAAAAATACACCTTTAACGATGAAATTTAAATTTGATTGCTAAAGGTATAGAATTTTGACTTTATATCAAAATTTAAAGGAATATTTTCAACGATGAACTTATAATTTTGTCGCTAAATATGTATTTGGCGAGGAAAGTTTGCATTTCTCTTATATATTTGGCGACAAAATGAGTTTTTCATCATTAAAACATATCTAAGGCGACGAAAAAAATGAGTTGTTGGCTTAGGGCCCGTTTGGGATTGCTTTTAGGAGGTCTAAAAGTGATTTTAAAAATCTAAAAGCTAGTTTTAGTGTTTGGTAAAAAAAAAATCAAAATCGCTTTTGTCAAAATTAGCCCCTCCTATAACTGATTTTGAAAAGCAATGAAGGAGTAGCTTTTAGATTTTGATTTTGAGAATCAATTTTATCATTTAATACAATTCTATAAATATCCTTAAAATTATTACTTAAACCCAAAATTATCCTTATTCAAATTGAAAAAAAAAAATATTTTAATAAATTTGTATTATAATTCATCAATATAAATTTATTACTATCAATTTGTTGGTCGAATTATTATTAAATTTGTTTCACTATATTATTAATTTAATTATGAATTGTTTTAAGATAAAAAATAAAAAAGTAAAATCAATAAATTCTAAAGTTTATTTTTAGTGAAAATTATTATAATACACAATTAAAAATATTATATATACATGTTTTTATATGTATAAATAAATTTTATCTTATATTATGTATATTTTAGTCATTTATTTTTTCTCAGCAGTTTAACGGTAAAATTTACCAAATGTCCATAATTGCTTTCAAAACTCACAGTACTTCTTAAAACAAAATTTACCAAATACTTGACTGATTCTCTTCACAATTGATTATTTCCACAGCACAGCTAACATCAATTATTTTAAAAGCTACAACATTCCCAAACTGGGCCTTAATCATGGATGCACCGTCTAATTGTTAGGCCCAATCCCAGGCGGTCCTCTTGAGTCCCAATGCCTAACAAACGTTACTTGAATTAGTTCGAAACCGACAACAATTCATTGCACTTATCTTCTTAATTTAGCTTATTTCCAATACTATTATGTATTTCCCATTCTCTGTTTATTTTTTTTTCTAGATGTTCTTAGCAGTTACAAGTCTAATGTTGTTGTAATAGTGGAATGTAGGGTGAAGAACGGTCGAATCTTCCTAAAGATTAGGTCTCAACATCCTTACGGTTAAGTTGTATAAGTTGGCAAGAATTAATCAAAGAGGACATGTTGGAAGTTTATCAAACCTGTGGTTCAATTCTCACCCAAAGAAAATTAGTTATCATTCAACTTTGACTTTGATTGGGAACTAACATTGGTATCAGAGCCAGGACTATGGCAACAAACAAGGAGCAAATTGAGAAGCTCAAAGAAGGTCTTGGAAATGTACAAGACAATTTGGAAAGAATGGAGATGGGAATTGCTGATAAAATTTCAGTGTTTGGAAGACACGTTGTCAAGGATGTCCGACGCTTTCTTGGCTAATTGAGAGTCTTTGAGTCACCAACACCATTGCGAGGGAACAAGCCAAGGTGACGACAACAGTGAGATTAGCCGTTCCTTTTCTTCTAAGACAGCGAAGCTGGAGTTTCCTAGGTTCATCAGTGAAGATCCTTCTAAATGGTTAAATCGAGTTAACCAATTTTTTGAGTATCAGGAAACTACAACAGAGTAGAATGTTCAATTAGCTGCTTTTTATTTGGAAGGTGAGGCAAATCAGTGGTGGCAATGGTTTCAGAAATCTTGTGAAGAGGAATAGAGGGATGTTACCTGGGAAGTGTTTGAAGATGAGTTCTGAATTCGGTTTGGGCCACCTGAATCGGAAGACTTCGACGAAGCATTATCACGAATCAAGCAAACTAGTACCCTTCATGACTATCAACGAGAGTTTGAAAAGCTCGGAAATAGAGTGAAAGGATGGACACCCAAAGCATTAGTGGGGACGTTCATAGGAGGTCTGAAAACTAAAATCTCTGATGGCATTCGTATGTTCCAGCCTAAGTTAGTAAAGGAAGTAATTACGTTCACCAAGATGCGAGATGACCAGGTGAATAGACAACGGAGGGTTATTAGACCAAGCAACGTACGATCATCAGTAATGACCAACCAAACTAATCAACCTGCAGTGGCAACGACAATTAAAAGAATGTCGTGGGAGGAGATGCAAAAAAGAAGGGCTCAAGGATTGTGTTTTAACTGCAATGAGAAGTTTACTCCAGGGCACAAATGTCAGGTATCACAACTGTTGTTGTTAGAAAGTTTTAAGCTAGATGAGGAAAAGTTTCTTGTTGAACATCAAAATGATGGGAAAGCAGAATGCACGGCAATTGAAAATGTTGAAGAGATTATGGAACTTGAGATCACATTACATGCTTTAACTGGCTGGAGTGCACCTAGAACTATGCGGATCAAGGCTGCAATTGGATCACATGAGCTTGTTGCATTGGTAGACAATGGTTCTACGCATAATTTCATTAGTGAACGGATAGCAGGCACATTAAGTTTGCCAGTGACTCCTACTGAACCTTTTTCAGTCCGAGTCGCCAATGGAGAACGCCTAACTTGCAGTTGAAAGTACAACAACATAACGACGAATTTACAAGGTACTAAGTTTGAGCCTGAATTCTTTTCATTACCTTTGATTGGCCTAGACATGGTGTTAGGGGTGCAATGGCTAGAAGGCCTTGGATCGGTTGTATGTGATTGGAAGAAATCAACTATGGAGTTTGTGTGGCAATAAAAATCCAGGAAACTCCAAGGTCTGGTCTCAACCCCAATTCAGACCGCATCTGTACATGGGTTGCTTAAGGAATTTCATCAAAGGCAATCCATTTTTGCTGTGATTAACATGCTGGCTCAAGATCAGGAGGTTATAAACAAGGAGATGCAGGCAATTTTGGATCAATATACATATATTTTTAAAGAGCCAACCAATTTTCTACCACCAAGAGAAGTTGAGCATACAATTCCATTACGTGAAGGCATCAAAGCAATCAATGTCAGGCCCTACAACTATGCATATTTTCAAAAATTTGAGATACAACAGCAAGTTTAGGAGATGCTCAAAAATGGTATTATACAGCTAAGCATTAGTCCATTTTCTTCTCCAGTTTTGATAGTCAAGAAAAAGGATGGTACGTGGCGCTTTTGTACTGATTACCGAGCTCTAAATACTGCTACAATAAAGGATAAGTTCCCAATTCCTACAGTGGAAGACATGATTGATGAGTTGTATGGAGCTTCATATTTCACCAAGCTGGACCTCCGAGTTGGTTATCATCAAATAAGGGTGGGTGATTCTGACATTCCCAAAACAACCTTCAAAACACATAATGGCCATTATGAGTATTTGGTTATGCCGTTTGGCCAATGTAATGCACCTTCAACATTTCAGGCAGTAATGAATTCAATCTTTCGACCTTACTTGCGAAAGTTCATTATTGTCTTCTTCAATGACATTTTGGTCTATAGCCTTTCATGGCAGATGCATCTTCAGCATGTAAAAACGGCTCTGGATACTTTGCGCCGACATAAGTTCTATGTTAAGATGAGTATGTGTGAGTTTGGGAAGTAAGGGTTAGAATATCTAGGCCATCATATTACTAACCGAGGTGTCAAGGTGAATGAAAAGAAAATCGTAGCCATGCTTGCTTGGCCAAAACCTACCACAATCACAGAATTAAGAGGCTTCCTTGGATTGACAGGATATTATAGAAAATTTGTGAAGCCTATAGTATTATTGCTTGGCCTCTCATTAATTTGCTAAAAAAAGGAAAGTTCCAATGGACAGAAAAAGCGAAAAATGCCTTTAAAAACCTTAAGCAGGCCATGACTACGACTCCAACTTTGGCAATGCTAAACTTTAAAGAACTATTCACTATCGAAACTGATGCCTCAGAAGAAGGAATTGGGGCAGTACTCCCAGCAAGGTAGACTAATTGCCTACATGAGCCGAGCCCTTGGTGTTACTAAACGGTCATGGTCCGCATATGCCAAAGAGATGCTAGCTAAAGTGGAAGCCATTCGCTTGTGGCGCCCTTACATATTGGGGCACAAGTTCTATATCTTGACTGACCAGCGAAGCCTAAAGTTCTTTCTTGAACAATAGATTGCCACTCCGGAACAGCAAAAGTGGGTGGCAAAATTACTTGGCTATGACTACGAGATTCTATATCGACCTGGCCGGGAAAATTCTACTGCAGATGCACTATCACGCAGAGTTGACAACCACACATTGCAAGCGATCTTCACTTCTCAGCTAGATGTTTGGGATGATATAAGGCGAGCTAGTCTACAAGATTCGTATGTTCAAATCATGACTAATATGGCAGCTGAGAAATTTGATACTTCTGTCCAAGTGCGAGATGGACTGCTTTTATATAAAGGCAGAATTGTTGTACCAACTGATCCAGACATCCGAAGAAAACTTTTATATGAGATGCACGATTCCAAGTCAGCAGGACATTCAGGAGTTCTTCGTACTTACAAAAGATTGAAGCAAAAATTCTATTGGCCACACATGTATAAAGCCGTGCAACAATATGGGGTTGTCAAAGAATTAAAACTGAGACAGCAGCCCCTGCAGCCGCTTCTTGTTCCATCTCAAGTGTGGGATGATATCACACTCGACTTCATTGAAGGGTTGCCTCGGTCCCATGGCCATGACATGATCTTACTGGGTGTTAATCGGTTGAGTAAATATGTGCACTTTATCACTCTCACTCATCCATTTTCAGCACATACAGTGGCTGAGAAAGTTTTTGATGGTGTGATCAAGCTCTATGGGATGCCACGTTCAATTGTTAGTGATAGAGACCCCATATTTGTTAGCAATTTTTGGCAGGAATTCTTCAAGCTCTCAGGGTCAAAACTCACTCTCAGCTCTGCCTACAATCCGCAAACCGACGGCCAAACCGAAGTGGTTAATAGGTGTGTTGAACAATATCTTCGATGCTTTGTTCACCAATGGCCTAAACAACAGAGTCATTACTTACAGTGGGCTGAATTATGGTATAATACCACATACCATGCTTCCATAAAAATGTCTCTCTTCCAGGCCTTATATGGAAGGCTTCCTCCATTGATTTCAGCTTATTCTCTTGATAGCACCTCTGTCCATGAAGTTGACATTGCTTTGCGGACTAAAGATGAGCTGCTACAACAGCTCAAGCAAAACTTGCAGGCCTCCATCAATAAGATGAAGCAATATGCGGATACTAAAAGAAGAGAACTTGACTTTGTTGTTGGAGATCATGTGCTTTTGAAGCTCCACCCTTATAGGCAGCATACGGTCTTTAAAAGAGCACACCAGAAATTGGCAAGCCGAGTCTATGGTCCATTTACCATTTTGAAGAAAATTGGCGCTGTTGCATACAAATTGCAACTTCCAAAGACAACAAATATCCATCCAGTATTCCATGCGTCTTTGCTGAAACCGTATGTAGGAGATCCACCTCAAGTTCCCCAGCAATTGCCCTCTATGACCAATGAAGGATTTATACTCTTGGAACCTCTTAAAATTTTGGATGTCCGTCGGGTCAAAAGATGTCAATCGTTTCATGAGGAATGGTTAATCTTATGGAAACATATCTCAGCTGAAGATGCTACTTGGGAGCCAAAGGAAGTCATCCTTCAGCAATTTCCTTCACTGGAGCTTGAGGACAAGCATCCTTATGAAGGAGGGGGCATTGTTAGGCTCAATCCCAGGCGGTCCTCTCGGGTCCCAAGGCCCAACAAACGTTACTTGAATTAATCTGGAACCGACTGCAGTTCACTGCACTTATCTTCTTAATTTAGCTTATTTCCAGCATTATTATGTATTTCCCATTCTCTGTTTATTTTTTTTTTCTAGATGTTCTTACTAGTTACAAGTATAATGTTGTTGTAATAGTGGAACATGGGGTGAAGAACGGTTGAATCTTCCTAAAGTTGCGGTCTCAACATCTTTACCGTTAAGTTGTATAAGTTGGCAAGAATTAATCAAAGAGGACATGTTGGAAGTTTATCAAACCTGTGGTTCAATTCTCACCCAAAGAGAATTAGCTATCATTCAACTTGACTCTGATTGGAACCTAACACAACGTCAAAGTGTAAATCTTGAGTTGAAGAGCTTTGAGCAACCCCTTGGACCCTTGCTTCTCATTCTGACGTAGTTGATGTTTAAATATCCAGTTTTCTTGCATCAACCTCTCTTCAGTTTTTGCCGTCTCCTTGGCTGTGATTTTATTAGTAAAACCTTGCATTACACCCACGGCACGTGCTTTTGCGTCCTCTATGCTTTGGGCGTTCATCAACTCCTTCACTAGCATGTCTCCCCATATATATTTTACGTGAATGCATCTTTTTTTCTCAATACTACAAGTACAAGACGAGTTTTCTTTTGATGATGATGATGATCCCGTGGCCATGGAGTCTTCTAAGCTTAGTTGTTGCAGAACCTTGATAGCTAGTTCTAAATCTTTCGGGGCGCTGTCTAAGTTGATCGTCATCATGCTGCTGCTGCAACATTGTATTGTTTGCAGATTCAAGTTTTCTGAGAGAGAATTTGGTGATGACAAAAAGATTTAAAGTAAATGTGTGTGTGTATACATATATAGAGGAAGTAAAATTATTCATTAATTTCCTAAATGGCTTCAATATAATTTATTCATGATTCAATATTTATGTGTCTTTTCCTTGTTACACAAGAATTTAGTAATCGGTAATCCTAAGGGATGGGTCGAATTAGAATCCTTACCGCGCAAAATTGAAGTGGTATAATGATAATTGCCTTAATTTTAATTTATGAAGTACAGAGTTGACGAGAGATTTTATCTTGCAAATTAAAATCAAAATGTATATTTGTAATACATGCAATTTACTGATCTTGTATCTCTATTCAACTCTAACTCCGCTTCAACCCCATAAAGGAGTAAGTGTAATATAAAAAAAAAAAAATCAGCTACTATATATAATAGCTTTATTTAGGCTCCTTGGATCAGTTTTGAAAAAACTTACTGTCCACCTATTTCAAATATGAATAGATCTGATTCAAATGAGAAGAAACCTTGCATCACTCTCTTAATTTCAATTCAACATGGGTTTGATTCACACTCTATGTTTTGAGAAATATTTACCACCCGACGGACTCTCTACCTAAAAAAAGTAAAAAACAGACTCTTTATCTAAAGAAATGTGTTAAGAAAGGACATATGATATGTTGTCATTATTCTACTTCAATACAATTTGATTAGAAGTTGGAATATTGGCATTCCTTCACTAATCTAATGACTTTTCCCATTAATCTTATAATCTCTTTAGGAGTTGTACTATTGACAAACCTTCATTAATATTACAACACCTCTCATTCTTACAATTACAATAAAGGACGCATATAAGTGCAATTATCCTCATGTTCGCCCTATAAAAAGAAAATCATGTTCTCCCTCATAAAACTCTTTACCAAACCACACTTTTTTTTTTTCCCTTTAGTACAAACTATCATTATAGAAGAAAAAATTTCACGTTACCAATTAGTTAGCTTAAATATTATAACAATTCGTTTTCTCATAGTTCTTTAAATGTTAGCTATTCATATACTTGAAGATTGGGCTTGATCTCTAATTTAATGTATTTCGGATTGAAATCAATAATTGGCCTTGAAAACTTTTATGACCCATAAATTTGAGCACAGTGGGTGAAAAAACTACACAAGAAGAAGAAGAAACAAAAACTGAATTTTCTAAATTTTGTTTTTAGAGTGAGAGAAATTTTTATTTAGAAGAAAGTTATTATTCGAATTAAAATGAGTTTTATCAGCAATAATGGATTTTGCAGTATTAATCAATGGGGTTTATTTAAAGACGGGATTTCAAAAGAATATTTGAGGGGTGCTAGCAGCATTGCTCTCTCATTAGTCTTAATTAATTGATATTTGTTCCTAAAAACCCAATTGAAAACTTAGTATCTAAAGAACATAAAATAAAAGCTTAAATACAAAATAACTATACAAATTTAATTATTTTTTAGAACTCTTTATATGATGAAGTGTAAAATATAATTTTAATTGGGAAAGTTATCCATATCCACAACAAAAATACTCTATTATTAAAAAACAATACTATAAAAGTTTAAATTTATTCAATTTTTCACACACTGTTTACAATGTGTATCAATTGCTTATAAAAAAGATAGAACTATTACAAAAAAAAAAGCCACCTTTATAATATGTGTTTACTTTTGTTTTTGGGCCTGTTTGGGTTAACTTTTACTTTTGCTTCTACTTAAAAGTAAAAGATAAGTAAAAACTCTAGCTTATTTTTTTTTCTGTTTGAATGAACATAGTAAAAGATTTTTTTTTTTTTTTAATGAGAAGCTCTTTTTAAAGTATTTGGATGACCATCTAAAAAAGACATTTTAATCATTATAAAGTCATTAATACCCTTAAATATTTGAGTCTAACAAATATTTATCAAATTTAAAAATCAATGACAAACAAAATAATTATTTGATCAATCTAGTTAAAATTTTACAAATTAAAGTACATTTCTTTGAATAAAAAAAGAAGAACAAAAATAAATAGATTAAGTTTATCTAAGCATAAGTTCCTTAGCAATATTTTCACGAACTATTCCC
Organism: Citrus cavaleriei; assembly: GCA_030448925.1. Lineage (NCBI taxonomy): Eukaryota > Viridiplantae > Streptophyta > Magnoliopsida > Sapindales > Rutaceae > Citrus > Citrus cavaleriei. The sequence continues at coordinate 34,649 of JAUJEN010000604.1, forward strand.
ATTTGGTGTGGTGATTGTGCTCCTTGAAAGAAGATTGGTGTGGTGATTGTGCTCATTTTGTTGTTTTTTTTTTTGGTTGATCAATGAAGAGGCAAAACAAGAAAAATAAATAAGAAATAGGGTTTAAGGGTGTGGATATAGATTTAAATTTTTTTTTGTTCCTTTGTTAATATTAAGGTTAGTTTAGGAATTATAAAAAATGTAATAAATGAGAAAATAGCTTCTCAAAAGGTCTTTTGGGAAAAGCTAGAAATCATGACTTCTCCCAAAAGACCTTTTGGATTAAAAAAAGAAATTTTGGTTTGACACCCAAATAGCCTTAAAAGACATTTTTTAATTCTAAAATCCAAAAAAGAGTTAATTAAGCTAACCAAAACCAACACTTTGTCATCTGTAAGGATAATTATGTCTTTTATGGATGGATGATACAAATTTAGAGATGATAAATTACATACTTCAAACGAGCTTTTCCATGCCCATGTTATTGAAAATAGGCCTAGGCCCCTCTATAAGCCCTTCAGACTTAGATAGCCTCAGCCTCGGGTGGGCTTGAGCTAGGTCTAAGCTTCAACAATTTTTTTAAATGATTTTATAATAAAGCTAAAAGTAAAAAAGTAATTACATTAAATTGGATCATCTAATACATTATAGGCTAGTAGTGTAATACACAAAATACTAACAAGACATCTATAAACTGCAAATACTAATATTAAACACAAACTAATCTAATTTTTGCGAGCCATCTTCTTCCTCATCTTTTAATTCTTCCCTAGTAAAAAGTTCTTTAATATTGTTTAATTTTAGGGTTTGTGAAATTTGTTTTCGCATTGCAATTTTTTTTAAATATTTCATTTGATTTCATTTTTTTAATTTATAAAATTTAAATCCTAGACTAAACTAAGACTTTCTCATAAGTTCTTAACCAGAACCCTAAGAAATTTAGGCCCGTGGCTAGGGCATGACAGGGCAGGCTGGGCTTATAATCTGTTTGTTTCTCTTAAAAAGAAAAATTTCCGTAAGAGGACAATTTCGTTTATGGTTAATCACATTTAAGACATTATCGATTATTATTGATTCTCACATAAACTAATAAGAAGTGAACATTTAATAATTGCTACATAGTTTAGAGGGTGAAATTTCTTTTGACTCACAGGGACCTTTGCGATTGAGGTTGTCAACACCCTTAATAAATTTGCATTGGAGAACCAAATTATGGTCCCGTTAGGGATTGAGGTGTTGTTTAAACTCCAGCTGTTGTGGAAAAAAAGTTGTAACTATAAAAAAAAAGTTAATAATATATAGTAAATATAAATTTTAAATAATAATTTAGGAAATTATCAGCCATATACCCTTAAATGACATCTGTATCAAACGTGCTACAACACTTTTCACGTATATCACTCGTCTACCCTAAGTTGACAAAACACTTCTGTCATCCACCAATCTGTTAACTGTCGTTAGAAAGTTAACAGAATTGTGGCAAATTGACTATTTCGCCCTTAAAACTTAAAATGAGGTAAAAAGATAAATTTACCCCAAAAATTAATGTAAAATTTCAATACACAATTTTTTTTTTAATTTTGCTATTAACAATACATTTTTTTGATTAAAAAATATGAATTATTAATGATACATATTATTAACAATTATCCGTAAAGAATATCCATATTATACCATAAAAAATTATTAACAACATATTATTTACAATTATACCATAAAAAATTTCAGTTGTCAGTTGGAGCTTGGAGGAGTAGATCTTCAAAAATTTAAGTTAAATTTTGGAGGAGTAGATTCGGTTGTAAAATAGCTTTTTCTTAGCAATTATTAATAATTATCCGATAAATGGGATGACATGTCATTTTTATCAATATATATCATATGACATGCTATTTTTTACTAGGTAAATGAGATGACATGTCGTTTTTTTAAATCAAAGTTTCTTCCATCTTAAAAGACTAGATTACCCTTATGATGTCAGCGCTTGCAAACGGCGGTTAACGAATTGGTGGACGTCAGAAGTGTTTTGTCAACTTAGGATATACGTGAAAAATGTTGTAGCACGTTTGATACGGGTGTCATTTAAGGGTATATGGCTGATAATTTCGCTAATAATTTTGACAAAATTATTAAAGATATAGCAGTTAGTGTTTACCAAACACTTTAGTGTTGTAATTTTTAAGTTACAGCTATCCAACCTCAATTTTAAACGCACTCTAAGAAGGAGTGCAACATAAAGGGATCTGATTGCAGTTTCCAAGATGCCTTGTGGATATAAAAAATTGATAGTAGTTAATTAGAGTATTCCATAAGCAAGAAATTTCATATGGTAAGAACCAACTATAGAGGAAAGCTAGGACTACCAATGTGAGATTAGCAATCTGTTTTTCAGCCAATATTTCCATGTTAATAGTAGAGCAAAGTTAACATTGTCTGTTTTATAGCATTGTCATCTTATTATGTGTCCACCAAGTGATCAGAAGTAGCTCATTCTCGGAGAGGAAGCACTAATAAGTCTTTGGGATTAGGTGACAATTCCACCAAAGCGACTTGATGGGCGAAGCCAGTGAGAGGAAACTTGATATCGAAAACTGGCAACAGATCTCGAATGGCTTTAAAAAGTTTATCTTTGGATTTAAAAAGGGTAATTTTGGCACATTGATCCCAACGATTTGGGGCCATGTAATTCTAGGAAATTTGAAGCTGGTGATCGGGATCTTCTATTCTGAGAGCATTGTGGAAGTTGCCATGGCATCAGAAAAGGTGCATCAACGAGGAGACTGGACCAAGTTTCAAAAAGTTTCGTGGTTCTGTTACCGGGTGATTTAATTCCACTCCATTCAGTCGAACTGGAATCGCTCCTGGATTGTGACGTATTGACGGAGGACATTCTCCAGAATGGAGAGCGCCGATGAACATGTTTGTGCCGCTACATGTGCAACCCCAAGAGTCAATCTGGGTTCCATTGGTTCTAAGATATTCTTACTCTTGAGCATGTTGAAGATCTTGGTGTTCAGGGCTCATCAAACCGCAGTTCGATTGCGTAGGTGGTTGTGGTTTCGGTTTTTGATGGCATGTTGTTGTTGTACTTTCAAGAGAACTTTGAATAATTGAGATATGTGTGGTTGCTGTATGAATTGTTGAAAAAGTCTAGGGGTCGTTTTATAGACAGTAAACGCTTAAGCAGAATCCTAATTCTAAACGGATTCGAAAACTCCGTTTTAGTTAAACGGGCACTAATCTAATCCCGTTTATGTAGGATTTTCTGAATCCGTTTAGCTGAAATGCTATATATATATATATATGAACGAATAAAACATAAAACACCCCAATGTGGTATTTTCACATCACTCATTTCACATGCAAATGGCATCATGATATCATCTAGTCACCAACAAAGTGTTGGCTCCACTGGCAATGGAGTCCCCTTAAGTGGCTTGACTGGGTTTGCTCTCTAGTTCGAGTCGCAGAGAAGTCGCCTTTGTTGAGAGAACTCAGCCTCCGGTTCGAAAGGGACTTAGTCATTGTGGTATAGAACCTCCAGGGGCCTCCCAGGATACCTTGTGGTTAAAACCAAAAAGATGATATCATCTAATCCAAAAGTCGGTGAAAAAGTAGCATGTTCCATAAATTGCCTATCCCTGAACAAAACTGAAACAGGGAATTAGGATAATATGAGTAAATAGAGGGTGTGTAATATCATCGATTATCTACTATAGTTTTGTGTGTAAAATTCAAGCTTGTATAATTTTGTAGAAGTTTTTCTTTTTACCAGCTACATGGACATTCACAAAACTATAGATTTCTTCTAACTTTGTAGAGACTCAACTGTTGATTTTGCACAAATCTCTAGGAAATCAACCTTGTACTTGCGAGTAAAAATCTCCCAATGCCCTTTGAATAATCAGATTCCAGTATTTGTTTTGTAAGTTACGCTCACCTTTATTACTGTAGAGAGAAAGGAATTGATAAAGCAATTGAGTTCACCATCTCCAGGTTTAAAGGACTTGCATTTTCCTAGCCATTTGCCTCAAAATGGTTGGGAGCATTTTAAAGCACGCCTATGGAAATACAACTTATCTTATTGGAGCAATCCTTCTTAGAACTTGATACCCATTGTTTTTACATGTGTTATGTTTATGCTATTTGGTATACTCTTTTGGTAGCAAGAGAAAAAATGTGAGTCAATACATTTTAACACTAGCAGTAGGAGAAAATGACGTTGATTTAACTAAGTTAATATTTCTGCACTTTTGCAAGAAAAAAAAGTGGTAATCTATTTCTTGATTTGTTTGGGATATTAAGATTTAGCTAACAGATACCTAGGTCGAGAGAAAGTTTCGTTATCTGGTCGCATGTATCAACACGACTAGCACGACTCGATCAGACCAGGAACTGGTCGCATGATCTTTACATGCTAAGACAATGAGTTCCATTGAAAGATTTATCTGCAACGTCCAAGCGTGTTTAAAGCACAATCAGGCGTTACAACGGCTGATCAATAACTACGCAAACGGGCATATTAATTTGCACCTTTAAATGACGAATTCAATGCATTCAATAAGGTAACGACCACACGCTGAGGATTAACCGACACCTACGGTTGTCTATAAAAGCGAAAAAAGATCCGGAAAGAGGGTATTTTTTTCGAAAAAACAAGAAAATTAAAGAGGGAAATACACAAAAAAAGAACATTCGAGATATCATTCTTTCCTATACACAAATCACTAACTTGAGCGTCGGAGGGTTAACACCGGAAAAATCTGGCACCCTTGACTATCACTTCTATTGTTATAGGTTATAGGAAGCATCGTGACAATTCAATATCCATAATATCAATAAGGAAGCAACGTTAAGTTAGAGCAAGTTTTACTATTGACAAGGCAATCTGGTTGTCATTATGCACTTGACCAGATTTTAACATCAACATTTTGGCATTGTCTGTGAGGACTTAAACTAAAAAGTTATGTCGGATTAGCTTAATTAGCGGTTGAGAGGGGAAAATGAGTTCCGGGGGAAGCAGAGAATTAACGAATGAAGAAAGGGAGAGGATGATGTATGAGTGGATGGAACGAATGGAGAAACAAATCGAAACTCTCGCTACCGTGCTCCAAGAAATAAGAGAAGGACAAAGAGGAGGTGGTGAGATGTCACAAGTGCAAAACCCGAGTGTTGCTGGTTTAGTAGATGGAGTTGCCCAGGATGAGCAAGACCCTATTAAAGGAATACGGGATCATGGTGGCCAAGATGATCGAGTAAATGACCAGCCAAGAGTGAATTAGGGCCAGATAAATCTTGAAGGAGGAGTTGATGCTCAAGAGGGCGGGGGTGAGGCAACGTTTAAATGCTGTTGTAAGGGAGCGTGATTAGACAGCGATTCAAAATCCAGATCGAGCCGTAGAGTTAGAGGGGGAGGTGTGTCGTTTGGCTTAGATGATTGATGAGCTTCAAGGACGACAAAAGAAATCAGACTGGAGAATTATGTTGGACAATTAATCACCTATCTCTGAGGGGATTATAAGCATAGTAATCCTAAGGGACTTTCGATTCCCAGACATCAAATACTCGGGGAAGAGTGGCCTACTGGTTCACGTCGAGCACTTCAACGATATGACTGGGGTATAAGGTTTATTGTAGGACCAGAAGTGTAGGGTATTCCTGCTAACCCTAGATGGACGTGCACGAGAGTGGTATCGGAGACTGCTTGAGGCAGTATTAAAATTTTGAGCAGATGTGTAGGGAATTTACAGAGCAGTTTCATGAGGTAGTGGTCCCAGAAAATGATATGATGGAGTTGTTAGGAATCAAGTAGGGAGAAAACAAGACCCTTAGAGAATTCTTAAACAGGTATCATCAAGCAATCCTCGACTTGGGGGCCTTTAATCACCCGCAGACTCTGAAAGGATTGAAGGATGAAGTAAAGAGAGGGCGTCTTTGGTACAACTTGAAGAGTCCAGCTATATAGTCGTACTCCACAGCTTATGAACAGACGAAGAGGGATGAGACCATTGAGGAAGAAAAAGCGGGTCGAATAACTCGAAGGTTTGAAGAAGAATGAGAAGAAAGATTAAAGGGCTACGGGGCCCATCCAAAACGACAAATCATCTTCAAGTGGGGGATAAAAACAATTGAGCATTTCCATATTAACCCCGTTAGAGGCAGCCTTAGTTTCAGCTTAGTAGAATCCAGCCTATTCAGCCTTCTAAACTCAGTCAATGGAGGGAAGCAGACCGACAACATAGGCAACCTCAGTACAATGCTCCAATAATCCGCAGCTCACCAAATGGGAGGAACAACAGATCGAATACCCCATCATCTAACCAGGCACATAGAGGATTTCCTGAGGACGGGATGATGCATATGATAGATCAAAGTTTGACATATCAACAATTTACTCCTTTGAAGGTCATAGTGGAGGAATTGCGCCATACAATTAAAGATCGTGGCTTATTATATTCGCCGACACTAATAACAAAAGCACCTAACAAACGAGATAGGAACAAATTTTGTGATTTCCACAACACTTACGGTCACTCAACAACACAATGCCAAGACCTTAGAAATCAGATAGAGGATTTGGTGAGAAATCGTTACTTGGATGACTTCATTGAGGGATCCTACCCGGTAGCAGACTTACGACATGGGCTAGAGAAAAATGTAGAAGATGTTGGGCACGAGCAGCCAGCAATCAAAGTTATAGCTGGAGGACCAACTTTGGCCGGGGATTTAAACAGGTCCCAGAAAAGCTATTCGAGATATGCAATGACCAGCAGGGAAGTCATGTTTAATGTTCCAGCAACGAAGCGTGCAAAGGCCAGGTAGGTGCCCATTATGTGGACTGACGATGATGGGGAAGGAATATTGTATCCATACAAAGATGCCTTGGTGATAAGCGCTGACGTGACAAGTAAAACAATTGAACGAATACTTGTAGATGCAGGGAGTTCTATGGATGTTTTGTTTAAATCAACTCGGGATGAGGTGGGGATTACATGATTGAGATTAGAAGTACAAACATGTCTTTGAAAGGTTTCGGCGGGGGAAAGCTAACCCCACTCGGTGTGGTCGAGTTGCCTGTCACAATAAGTGCTAGCCCATTCCAGAAAACCATGATGCTTGATTTTGTGGTAGTTAACGAAAATAACCCCTATCAAATAATTTTAGGTAGGCCTTTTTTTAGAGTTACTAAGGTCGTAGTCTCGAATCATTATCTGGCATTAAAGTATCAGGTAAACAGTGTAGTATGGGTGCTAAAGAGAGACCAAAGGATTGCACGAAGTTGTTATGCCAAGAAATGATGCAAATCACTTTTCGATGAGATACTGGCGGTAATGAGGAGATGGAGATAATGAGTATTTAGCAGGGACAACAAGAGAAAGTTGTTAAGATAGGATCAAAAGTCAAAGCAGAAGTTAAGGAAAAGTTGGTGAACTGTTTAAGGGAGTATACAAATGTGTTCGCCTAGTCGCATGACGACATGCCGAGAATTGATCCTACGATCACCTGTCATAAGTGATGCTAGAACAAGACGAAGAGCATACTGCATTCATCACCAATATTGGCTTATACTACTATAAGGTGATGTCGTTCGGCCTTAAGAACGAGGGTGCAACGTACTAGAGGCTCGTTAACAAAATTTTCAAACCATTGATTGGGAAGACGATGGAAGTTTATGTAGATGATATGATCACGAAGTCTAATAATCCAGCATAGCATCCGATGTATCTAGAGGAAACTTTTGAGCTCTTGAGGAAGTAAAAATGAAGCTTAACCCAGAAAAGTGTGTGTTTGGGGTCTCATCGGGAAAGTTCTTGGGGTTCATGGTAAGCCATAGAGGAATTGAAGCTAACCCCGAGAAGATACATGTGGTGATTGAAATGAAATCTCCTCGCACGATTAAAGATATACAGAGTCTTACAAGAAAGTTGGCAGTATTAAACCGATTCATATCGCGAGCAACTAACAAATGCCATGTTTTCTTTAAAGTAATGAGGATAGGCAGGAAAATGGAATGGACAACAGAGTGTGATGAAGCATTTCAACAGTTGAAACAATATTTGCTCAAGGCTCTACTACTGTCAACGCCACGGAATGAGATGTACTGTACTTGTACTTAGCTGTATCTAAGTGAGCCACGAGTGTAGTTATAGTGAGAGAGGAAGCGGGGATTCAGTACCCTGTATACTATACTAGTAAGGCACTGCTTGATGTAGAGACAAAGTACCCGAGAATAGAGAAGTGAGTTTTAGCGTTGGTGATGGTTGCTCGAAAGCGTGATTTCCAAGCTATCCAATGATGATGACTAATTAAAATCGGTAGTCTTGCACGGACAAAAGCTTCTGGGTGATTGGTTAAATGGCCAATAGAGTTGAGTGAGTTTGACATCAGCTACCAACCACGAATGGCGATAAAGGCTTAAGCACTAGCAGACTTCACAGTCAAATGCACTGAAGTAGATCAAGGTCTTAGAAGCAGCGGTGGAGCGAGCAGAGAAGAAGTCAGTGAAACCTGGGTAGTAATGGTTGATGGCTCTAGCAATGACCAAGGAGTGGGGGCAGGAGTAATCTTAATCAGCCCAGAAGGTGAAGAGGTTTCATACGCGATAAAATTCGAGTTCAAAGCCACTAACAACCAAGTAGAGTATGCGGCCTTTATTGCGGGATTAAAGTTAGTACAGGCTTTACGAGCAGGAAAGGTGAAGGTTTGAATAAATTCCCAACTAATGGTAAATCACCTCAACGAAAGCTTCCAGGCGAAAGATAAGAAGATGGAGTAATATTTTAAATATTCCAAGCGAATCATGGCCAAATTCGAAGCAGTGGAGGTCGAACAAATACCTAGAATTGAAAATTATCGAGCAGATATCTTAGCTTAAATTGCGGCAATTAGAGCTGGCAAAATTTGACATGACCCGAGTACCCGACACGAACACGACACAAATAAATGGGTATGGGTCGTCGAATTTAACATGATTATTAAATGGGTCGAGTCCAGGTCAACACGATTTTTTTTCATGTCGGGTTAGGGTTAAAATTCTTGACCCATTTACTCGATCAATGACTCGATTATATTTTCTATTTTAAAATAATTTACAAGTTCTTGTCGTCAAAACTTAAATATTAGAGATGATTTTCTTTTTTTTTTTATTCTTTGAAAGGATAAATATAGATACAATGTTTTATTTATAAAATTTTAAGTACATTTAGAACTTCAATAGTGTAAATGTGTAAAATATTAGTAGGCATGTATATTTTATAATATTGATATATAATATTATTTACATATATATAATTAAAACCTCAATAGTGTAAATGTGTAATATTTTGTTAGATATGTATATTTTATAATATCGATAAATTATGTATGTATGTATGTATGTATGACAATGTGTAAATATTTGATGTAACTTTTGTTTAATATATAGATATTAAGCGGGTTACAATACCTTGACACGACACGAAGCTGACACGACACGAACACAACTCGATAACCCATTTTGCCAGCTCTAGCGGCAACGTCGGATGCAAAGATGCCTCGATTAGTTCCCATAGAAATCAAAGCTTGTCCAAGCATTGAGCAAGAGGTAGAGGTGCGATGTTTGGAAGCCAAAGCTTTATGGATGGATCCAATAATCGCATACATCTGAGATGGGACCCTACTTGTGGACAAAAGACAAGCAAGGAAGCTCAGGTTCCAAGTAGCTAGATATACCTTGATAGATGGGGTGTTATATCGACGAGGGTACACTCTGAAATATAAGTGTGCAACCCAAGAGGGGGGGTGAATTGGAAATTTAAAAATTATCCTAGCAAATCCACACAACAATTCAATCTAATGCCTTAATCAATTTGAAAACAATAAATTCAAATTAACACAATATTAAAAGAGTAAGGGAAGAGAAAACGAACACAAGGATTTTTACGTGGTTCGGCTATCCCCGCCTACGTCCACGCCTCCAAGCTCACCCGCTTGAGGATTTCACTATCCAAGCCTTTCCAAGGCTTCAACGATTACAATTGACTTCGAGGTGTCAATAAACCTTTACAACAAGAGATTATATCCCCAATCTCTTTACCCCAAGTGTTTCCCACACTTGTACTCTCACAATTTTGATGAAATGATAAATACAATAAATCTCTTTTAAGAGTGGATATACAAATTGAAGAACAAAGATGATTTAAGAATGATGAATCACAAGTTGAAGCTCAATATATGTTGTGTGCACTTGTCCTTGCTTGCTTGGATTACCAAAAATGATTTGGTTTTGAGTTTATATAGTTTGAGCTCCAAAACTAGCCGTTACTCACATTCTGGGCGTATCCGGCTTGCCGTTTATGGAATCCTCGGATTTATATTCTGAATTGGCTTGGGATTCTAATCCGATGCCGTTTTCGCTTCTTAATTTATTTATCATATCCGTAAGCCGCTTGCTACGAATCTCGCCATTTTCATAAATTTTTAGTTTGACCCCAAAACTTTATAAAACTGTAGTATGGCCCAAAATGTTATAAAAGTGTGCAAATAGGTCCAATTTCAGAACTTTAAATAATGCTTTGTCAAACCCACAACTTTCTGAAATTATGAGTTCGCCCAAACTTTGTGAAATTATAGAATGACCCAAAAACATTTAAATAGTTTCAAATAGGTCCAAATCCGAAATTTCAAGCAATACTTATTTATTTCAAAGTTTTCAAAATTCTTTCAATTAAACCATAAACATTGAAAAACAACCAATTTCATAAAATCATTTTTCCATTAAATATGAAACATTTATAATGTGAAAATAATGATTTATTTAAAAAGAATAAAAACAATCAATTTCATAAAATCATTTTTCTATTAAATATAAAACCTTTAAAATGTGAAAATAATGATTTATTTAAAATATATAAAAAAATAATTTGAGCTTAAAAGATTAATCATTCTTAATCTTGTTTGTTATCATCAAAATCAACATTATGAAAACATATATGTTAACAATCTCCCCCTTTTTGATGATGACAAACATTTCATGTATTTAAAGAATGATTCCACAAATTGCTCCCCCAAAATATAATCTTCTCTTACAATTTGCCAATTAGCTAAAATAACATATTTAAATACATGGATTTTTCTCCCCCTCATCATCAAAAAGAAAAACTTTATTGGCAAAGACAAAAGTAGCAATTTTTTTTTTTTTTTATAGATTTGAAAACATGTATTCTTCTCCCCCTTCATCATAAAAAAGAAAACGTAAAGGAAAAGAATAAGAATAGGAAATTTGTTACCCATGTTGTCCGAATAGAAATTTCGAAAAAATCTCCCCCTAACAACAAGCATCACCTCAAATACAAATTTAGTAATATTACTCATAAATTATCATCATATCTCAAAATCATCAAGTACTCACCATAATCACATATCATCAAAATCATCAAAAGAATATTCAAAGTGCATATTATTCTCCTTATTTTGACAATATCGAAATGATATATTCCTTTGTCTCCCCCTTTGGACAACCAAAAAATTCAAAATCCATATTATTCAAAAACATATTATATGCTCCCCCTAAATATATGGCCAATTTAAAATTTTAACCAAAATAATTTTATCAAAAAAAAATCAAATTTATCTCCCCTTTCATCATAAAAAAAAAAGATAGATAGATGCAATTGAAACAAAATCATTAAAAATAATTCAATGAAGATATTACCAATTTTGTGCGAGGAAAAATTTCGGCAGAGTCTCCCCTTAAAATGCACAAATCCTCAAATACACAACATGGTTAAAAAGATATAAGCTTCAACAATTATAACAAACCAATAACTCCATCAATTCATCAAGCAATGCACATATAATCATTAATCATCAAAATCAATATGAATTCCCCCAACACTTGTAAAAATTAAATCCGAGGATTCCATAATCATATATCAACCATTAAAAGAATGCTCAAAATGCATTTTATTTCCCCAATTTACATCATTAAAAAGATTTATTACTTTGTCTCCCCCTTTGGACAATAAAAATGTTCAAAAAGCATATTATCCAAAATAGAACAAGTAATAAGCTAAGCAAGGGAATGCAAAAGTCATAAGAGCATAATGTCAACAATTCAAACTTTATAATTACTAATCATATTTTAGAAATCAAGACAACTAAACTCATCAAAGATCAAATGTGACATTTTAATATAACTTACACTCTCATATATGCCAAGATCTCAAGGATCATGGATTTCTCCCCTTCGATATTATTTAAAGCAAGTAATGCATATTCGATACATCAATAAAGTACAAAAATGCATCCATTCACCAATCATAGATTGCATAAGATCAAACAATAATCATCATCAATCCACAACGAAAGCAACAATGCATATGAAAATGTAAGTGCATAATATAATAGAAAACTATGGAAAAATCCATAAGGAGAGCACACTATGGAAGTGGTAATTTGAAATACTCAAAATGCACAAATTCGAATTTTTCAAGCTATTGAGTAAAATGAGTAAGTTTGAATCAATTAAAATGATTTTAGACACAAGAATGGATGGGGAATAATTTATATGAATCAATTTGGATTGAAAACGAATGAGAATGATGGATTTTGGAATGAAATCAAGTGAGGAGTAATCGGCACCCGAAACCGGATTGCCGAATGAGCTTAACCGGAAATCCGGTTGGTTCCAGCAAATGTTTCACGCAAATCCGGTTTTCCGGATAACACGAACCGGCTTGCCGGTTGGATCCAGAAGATAGCAAGAGAGAATCGGCTTGCCGGTTTGCCAAAATGCAGCTCGAATTCGGAATTCCGAATTGACAGAACCGGAAATCCGGTTTGGTCCAGCAAAGCGTTCAATCCGGCTTTCCGGTTTTGCTAGCCGGTAGTCCGATTTGAGGCAGAAAGTAACGTGCAAGCTATATACCGTTGGAAAGATAATTAAGTTAGCTTTCCAATAAATTTTACAGAGCTGGATTTGGAGTTCTCTAGAAGGAGGTATGACCAATTCATTACAGCTTGTGCAGACTTGATTTGGAGTGCTTATAAACATTCAAAAATAAAATGCAGAAAGGTCAAATTCGGAATAAAAACTGTATTGATTGAGCAAGAAGTAACGTGCAAGCTATATACCATTGGAAAGATAATTGAGTTAGCTTCCCAATAAAATTGACAGAGCTAGATTTGGAGTTCTTTAGAAGAAGTTATGACCAATTCATTATAGCATGTGCAGACTAGAGATTTTCACAAAAATTAAACATATAAGCATTCAAAAGTGAATAAATCAAACACACCACTTATCTATCATGCTTAAACACTTCATAAACATTAACATCAAACAAAACCATCATGATGAGTTGACAAGCTATCATCTTATATATATAACCATGCATCATGATAAAGCACTCAATGTTAAACACAATGATAATTCAATCATATAACCATACAAGTATACTTTCACAAATTCAAGTTATTATCCATTTATCATGATCCATTCAACAAAATTAATATGGCAAGAATTGTTACCAAAATAATCATCTTGCCTCATCCTTTTTTGTTTTTTAGATCATGCTCAAATGATTATCTCACAAGTTTCATCAAGGAACTCTCCACCATTCCTTGTTTGTGGTACCTACAAAAAAATATTCAAGTTGTGTGCTTTGGTACCCAAATACTCTTGGGTCCTTGAGTGTTAGACTTAGTTCCTTTCGGAACCCAAATACATTTGACTCCATAATACACATTTCTTTTAATTGGACATCTATTCTTCATATGACCATTTTGATTGCAATAATGACATACAATTTGATCATTTGTGGAGGTAGCCTTAACAAAATAATTCTTATAATATTTTTGTTTCAAGTAAGGCTTATACCCAAGTCCTCCTTTATCAAACACACATTTTTGTGAATTAAGCATGTTATCCAACATCTTTTGCCCATTTGTGAATTTCAAAACAATTTCATTGAGCTCATTAATCTTTTTCTTAAGCACTTTATTTTCTTTCATCAATTCATCAACATGTGATTTTTCATACTCATATGCAATACTTTGTTTACCCTTAAGTGATGCAGCTTAATCGTGTAACATTTTATTATCTAACTCTAGTCTTTTAATCTTTTTATTTAATGAATCATTGCATTTTTGTAAAGCATCATTTTCAATTTTCAAGTCATCTACATATGATTCTAGATGCTCATGTGAAGTGCTAGATTTCTCATTTGATAATGCAAATCTATCATGCAATGTTTTATTCTCTAATTCTAGGCATGTAATCTTTGCACATAGAGATTCATTTTCATTTTTGAGCTCTAACATTTTCTTTTTAAGACATGCATTCTTTTACCAATTTTATCCAATTATCATGCAATTCTTTAAAAGCATCATATAATTCATCATAAGTAAAAGATCATTTACCTCATCAAGATCATCATCCGATTCATCTCCAATTGCCATAAGTGCCAAATTCGACACTTCATGAAATTCCTCCTCGCTCGTAGTCTCCTCATACACAATTTCAAGCTTTCTCCAAATTTCATAAGCATTAGAACAATTTGAAATTCTATGAAATTCCTTTTTATCTAAGGCACAAAATAAAGCATTCATGGCCTTGGAATTTAAAGACATATTTTTCTTATCCAACTCACTTAAAGCATTCTTCCTAAGAATGAATGAACCATCACAAACTATTTCCCATAGTTCATAATCTAAGGCTTGTAAAAATACTCTCATCCTAGTTTTCCAATAAGGATAATCATTTCCGTCGAAAAACGGAGGTCTAGTGATAGATTGGCCTTCCATGATGGTTGAGCTAATTTGGGTTGCTATGGATCTTTAACTCTAGACGGTTAGGTCTACACAAGAGCACCTCGCTCTGATACCAAATGAAATATAAGTGTGCAACCCAAGAGGGGGGGTGAATTGGAAATTTAAAAATTATCCTAGCAAATCCACACAACAATTCAATCTAATGCCTTAATCAATTTGAAAACAATAAATTCAAATTAACACAATATTAAAAGAGTAAGGGAAGAGAAAACGAACACAAGGATTTTTACGTGGTTCGGCTATCCCCGCCTACGTCCACGCCTCCAAGCTCACCCGCTTGAGGATTTCACTATCCAAGCCTTTCCAAGGCTTCAACGATTACAATTGACTTCGAGGTGTCAATAAACCTTTACAACAAGAGATTATATCCTCAATCTCTTTACCCCAAGTGTTTCCCACACTTGTACTCTCACAATTTTGATGAGAAATGATAAATACAACAATAAATCTCTCTTTAAGAGTGGATATACAAATTGAAGAACAAAGATGATTTAAAGAATGATGAATCACGAAGTTGAAGCTCAATATATGTTGTGTGCTCTTGTTCTTGCTTGCTTGGATTACCAAAAATGAATTGGCTTTGAGTTTATATAGTTTGAACTCAAAAACTAGCCGTTACTCACATTCCAGGCGTATCCGGTTTGCCGTTTTATGGAATCCGGTCAGCCGGATTTATCAATATTAAGGCTTTATTCTAATCCGATTTTTCTGATCTTAATTCGCTGCCGTTTATCGATCCGTAAGCACTTTCTGAAATTTTTCCTAAATTTTTAGTTTGACCCCAAAACTTTATAAAACTGTAGTATAGCCCAAAAAGTTATAAAAGTTTGCAAATAGATCCAATTTCAGAATTTTAAATAATGCTTTCTCAATCCCACAACTTTTTGAAATTATGACTTCGCCCAAACTTTGTGAAATTATAGAATGGCCCAAAAATATTTAAATAGTTTCAAATAGGTCCAAATCCGAAATTTCAAGCAATACTTGTTTATTTCAAAGTTTTCAAAATTCTTTCAATTAAACCATAAACTTTGAAAAACAACCAATTTCATAAAATCATTTTTCCATTAAATATGAAACATTTATAATGTGAAAATAATGATTTATTTAAAAAAAATAAAAACAATCAATTTCATAAAATCATTTTTCTATTAAATATAAAACCTTTAAAATGTGAAAATAATGATTTATTTAAAATATATAAAAAAATAATTTGAGCTTAAAAGATTAATCATTCTTAATCTTGTTTGTTATCATCAAAATCAACATTATGAAAACATATATGTTAACACACTCTACCTCTCTTGCGATGCCTTACAAATAAAGAAACATATTATGTCTTAAGGGAGATACACGAAGGGGTCTATAGAAATTATTAGGGTACAAGATCTTTGGCTTATAAAGCATTAAGATAGGGGTATTTTTTGCCGACGATGCATCAAGATGACCAAGAGAAAGCCAAGAGCTGCAGGAATTGCCAGAGCTATGCAAATGTTTCCGCCCAGCCACCAGAAAACCTCACTTCAATGACTTCACCTTAGCCATTTGCTCAATGGGAAATCGATCTTATTGGGCCATTACCAAAAGGACGAGGAGGGGTAGCATATGTCATTGTCGCGATGGATTATATTACAAAATGGGCTGAAGCATAAGCTCTAAACAACATAACTAAGAAGAAAACAACGGATTTTATTTGGAGAATATTGTGTGCAGGTATGGGATCCCCTGCACTCTTATTACTGATAACGGCAAGTAGTTCCATAACCACAACTTCAGGGAGTTCTGCAAGAATTTGAAAATTGAGCTGAAATTCTGTTCACCAGCTCATCCCACAGGTGAATGGGCAAGTAAAGACTGCGAACAAAACCATAAAGAAGATGTTGAAAACTAGACTTGGCAAAAAAAAAAAGGGCTTGGGTAGACGAACTCCCTGGAGTGCTCTAGGTTCATAGAACCACCTACAAGACTGCCCCACGAGAAACCACCTTTGCATTGGCATTTGGGGATGAGGCTGTTATTCCAGTGGAAATAAGAATGATGATGCACTGTACAGAGCATTTCAACAAGGAGCAAAACGACGAGCAGATTTGTTTGAACTTGGATCTGCTGTCAGAAAAAAGAAAGATGGCCTCAAGAAGAGCAACAGAGTATCAGCAAAGAGTAGCTTATAGTACGAGAGACCCTAACCATGGATTATTTAGTCCCAATTGGGAAGGACCATACAGGGTTTTACCAGCAGCAGGAGCAGGGGCGTATAAATTAGCTCATGCGGATGGAAAAGAAGTCAAAAAGCCATGGAATACCAAGTACCTACGAAAGTACTTCTAGTAAACTCCTTGTACGATTTTTGTTTGCAATTTGAGTTACTTGTAATATGTTTCTTATCAAATTTTTGTAAGAAAACAATGTTATCCAATTTGCAATAAGAAAAATTATCAAGTTAAAGATTCAAAGTCTCTAAGCCCATGAGGTGAAATAGGAATTAGGAATCGCTTGAGATTCGAGCAGGATATTATAAAAATACAAGACACAAGGCCTTAAGTCTCAAAGCCTCTTTGGGGTGAGGCAAAGGTCAAAATCCGCCCGTGCCAACTCTGTTGATTGATCGAAATCGGGCAAGCATTATTATGAGAAGATCCGAAAGCCTCGAAGTTCATTTGAAGTGAGGCAAGGGTCAAGGCAAGTTTCTTTAAAAAAACAAAGAAGAAGAAGAGGTTAAGTTAAATATCTCAACCAGGAAAAAGTCGAGAAAATGAATACGTATACAAAGCTTAGTTGGATAAGCTCGACCAGATAAGAGTCGAGTAAGCGAATACGCTCACAAACATAATCAGAGTAAAAACTTATCTCAAGGGTCAATATTATCAGAAGTAGTTAACAGCCCATTATCATTGAGTTTCTTCTTCTTAAAAAAATAAAATAAATAAAGGCCAATCAAAATAAAAAGGTGCTCAAAAGAAGCCTTAGGAAGCTTCCACTGGAGGACCAGTATTAGGTCCTTGGGACCTTTGAGCAATAGGAGGAGCTGCCTCTTCAGTGGATTGATGAAGCACTTCATCTGTGGGTTGAGCATGCATTTCTTTTGTAAGCTGAGGGGGACTTCTGTCTCTTCACCTTCCCTGTTCTGTTCGTCCATATTGGCATTGACCCCAGCTTCAAGCTTGGTCATGTTTAATTCTGGATATTCCTTCTTGAGCACAAATATAATGCAGTTATAGCAGAATGGTAATCTAGAGTTGTACTCATTAACATTATGCTTTTCCAAATGGTCAATCTTGTTTTAAAGGCGGCGCGCCTCTGCTTCAAGCTGACGCTCGAAAGCGAATCCTTGAGTGTCGAGATCCTTCTTGGAGTTGATTAGCTCACTCCTCACGACTGAAAGTTCGCACTCGAGCTGTGAAGGTATGGACTCGGACAAAGTAGCTTTATCTTCAAGCTTCTCGATCATAGCACCAAACTTGGCCGATTACTCCTTTTGCTCAAGCTCTTTCTTCAAATTCTAAATTTTGGCCTTTAGTTCCTTGTCATAATTGCCGTTTTTAGACTTATACAGTGTAGAGACAGCAGAGAGCTAGTAGATGCACCATTGCATAGTGTTACTGGGTGCATGGCGATCATTAGCAAAAAATTTCTGTTTCTGAACTTATCGAAGTCCTTTTGAAAGGAGCTTAGAAGGTCACTTGCTTGACTTTGCAGAGCAAACTTAGATCGAGTTCTAGAGGGAGCAGAGGGTGCAAGTTCACAAGCAGAAGACTTTTCCATTAGATCCTTAGACTCACGGATGAGTGAAGATGAAGAGCTTGAACAAGAGAAATAGCTTTAGAAGATTGTGACTTCTTTGATGGAAGATGAGCTCGACGTTTTTCATCCGCTTGAGAATGCCACTCATCTCTTGATGCTTTCCGGTACCAAGCGAATTGACCAAGTTATCGATGAATGAGGTCCTTATCTGAGCTCACTTACTTGACCCGCATGCTTTCCTTTTATCTCGTAGACCAAACTCCAAGAAACTGAAACATGAAAGTCAGGATCAGAAAAAACAACAAAAAAATAAAGGAAATACAATGAAAAGTGAGCAACCTGAGGTGCAAAAGCGAGAAAGAACATAAATTTCTCTTTTAGTTATGAAGACCACTTGACCCTAGTTACCTCTGACAAAGAAAAATTTGTTCTTCCAATTTCCTCCAGAAGTGGGGAGATCTACAATGAGTTTCCTTTGTTTTAAGCTGCTCATGAAGTAATACCAGCCCGCATCTTTTGGACTACTTATAAGCTGGTACATATGTTTTATTTCCTTTGTAGAAGGCACAACCATCCTACATCTCAAATATGGAACATATAGGCCAGAAAGGACTCTTCATCTATTAGGATTGAGTTGACTAGGTGACAGGTTCAATTTTCCTAAGATATTGGCAAAGTATGGCTGGAGTGGTAGCCTGACACCAAGCCTAAAGCATTTTAAATACAAAGTCACAAACCCCTGTGGGGGACGACTGGGGATGTCACCCTTACCAGGAATTCTTAGCACAATATCATCTAGAATGCTATATTCCATCCTAAGTCTATGTAGATCTTCATATGTAGTCTCACAATCCATGAAATCAATAGGGTAGGACTCAGCTTTAGTCCTATGGCTAATTTTAGTTGTCTTTAATTCAGATTCCTCCGAAGAACTTTCATCACTACTCTCATTCTCACTAATAAACGGTACCACGCTAGTACCAGGGTCCATATTGGAATCCGTTTCTATCTCGTCAACCTTTTTAGAGGATTTACCCTCTCCAGATGAAGACGAAATCTCTAAGGACATCCTCCTATGAAGCTCCCTAATTCTAGATGAATCGATTCCTTCCGTGGGTCTTCGAGTGTTAGGGCTTGACCTACCAGGATGATAAGGTGGGACACTCAATTCGTCCCCACTACTAGGGTTTATTGATGTACGTTTCACTTAGGCATTGTGGTAGATAGAATAAAAATCCAAACAAAAAGAAATAAAAAGTGATATAAGGAGCAATCAAGTGAGATTAGGATTATGAGTTTAAAACCTGCAAGTGTGGTAACTGAAAGGGCAAATACTGTAATTCTGACTATAAAAGGAAAAGCTCTTGTTCAAAATCTCAGATGAGGAAAAGGGGAGAAGAAGAATGGGAAAATTTATCTCAAATCTATAAAAAGGGAAATGGCATTTTAGACGGCATCATGAAGATTCGAAAAGACATGTTGATCTGAGGAGACATACTGGGAGACCTAAGGGCCGCCACTTTGATATTTAAATACTTGGACCGGGTTTAGCCACATCACGCGTATTTAATATGAGAAGATATGGATCCGACCGTCAAAGATTTGAGTAGTGGAAGTTATTAATTCCTAACCAAGTATGTAGTTTCCAGTCTTATTTCATTTCACTCAAAGTGCTAGAAACTATAGGGACTGATGTTTGGGATATTAAGATTTAGCTAACAGATACCCAGATCGAGAGAAAGTTTCGTTATCTGGTCGCATGTATCAACACAAGTAGCATGACTCGAGCAGACTAGGAACTGGTCGCATGATCTTTACAAGTAGCTAAGTCAAGGAGTTCCATTCAAAGATTTATCTGCAACGTCCAAGCATGTTTAAAGCACAATCAGGCGTTACAACGGCTGATCAATAACTACGCAAATGGGCGTATTAATTTGCACATTTAAATGACACATTCAATGCCTTCAATAAGGTAACTGCCACACGCTGAGGAATAACCGACACGTGCAGTTGTCTATAAAAGCATAAAAAATCTAGAAAGGGGGGTTTTTTTTCCCAAAAAAAACAAGAAAATTAAAGAGGGAAATACACAAAAAACTAAAAAAAAGAACACTCGAGATATCATTCTTCCCTATATACAAATCATTGACTTGAGCATCAGAGGGTTAACGCCGGGAAAATCCGACACCCTTGACCATCACTTCTGTTGTTATAGGTTACAGGAAGCATCGGGACAATTCAATATCCATAATATCAACAAGGTAGCAACGTTTAGTCAGAGCAAGTTTGACCATTGACAAGGTAACCTGGTTGTCATTATCCGCTCGACTAGATTTCAGCATCAACATGATTTTTTAGAAAAAAATCCAGCAAGATATGATCGATAACTTAGGTGCACTGTTCTCGATAGCAATCTTTTTCGGCATAAACAATTGCTCGTGAATTATACCACTTGTTGCAACAGAGCGTACAGTCTTATACTAAGAAAGATTTTCAGGAATGTATTCCCCATGGGCGTATTCATTTGCACAGGTTCTACTAAACTTGGAAAAAATGCATTATCAGGGCAGTATAACTCTTTCACTTTTTCTTTAAGCTACTGAGATTTGTAATTGCAGGTGCTAGTTGAGGTTTCCTACTTGTTCATTCAAGCAGTTATTTATGTCATCATCACATATCCTATGATGAGTTATTATTAGTCAGCATATAAAAGATATTCTGGTCATTTTATGGCATGTTCTGTAATCTTTTATACTTCAACTACATTGGGATGCTAATTGTATTATTGACACCAAGTGTTCAAGTGGCTTCTATTTTGGCTTCCTCTTCCTACTCAATGCTCAATCTATTTTGTGGGTTCACGATTACAAAACCAGCAAGCTCCTATATCTTGTTCAGATGCATCAATATGATTCTTGAAACTTTGACACAAAACCTTATAGGAAAAAGACTTATCGGCATTCATTATGCAAAATCTATCCACTATTCTTTCATTTTGTCAAAATTTATGAACACCACGCGACAGAATGGCCAACTTCGATTGTACTTTCACTGTCAAATATACAAATTTCTTTTCACTACTAACTCTCTTGTTATGGCTATGAAGCTGCCAGATTGTTACTAATAATTACTGTTACCACCAAATATTTATTATGTTTGCGATCGAGATGTCTCAAACGTATTGCAATTCTGACACATGAATCATAAAATATTCCATTTCTTCTTGCTTCAATTACTCATGTCAAGATGAAGTAATTTAATGTGTAATTTGCTGTAGGCTATGAGTAAGTTTGTGTTTTACAAAATACAGATGCTCGATTAATTGAGGTTGATTAGTGTGTGTGTAAATGTTCCAATTTAGGATTTAAACTTTGTTAAAGTTTGAGAAAACTATTAAACCATATGATTTAATATTGTAATTTCATTATATTATGGTTTATTAATTTTTTCAAACTTTAGTGAAGTCTAAAATCTTGAATCAGATCAGTACTACTATATAAGTGTATTACTTGCAGCAAATTCCAAAGTGGTGGATACAAGCGTATTACTTGTGTCCCACACCTTGGGTACTAAATGGGATGCGATCTTTACAACACGGAGACATAAACAAAGAAATATCAGTATTTGGTAAAACCTGCTTTCTTAAATGATTACTTTGACTTTGATTATGATCTTTTAGGTGTTGTTGGTATTGTGCTTATAATATTCCCTATTGTATTTGCTTCTCTTTTCGCATACTTCATTAGAAAGTTGAATATCCAAAGGAGTTGAGTGAATACCGAACTTTCATATATTGTAGTATTCACGTGTCTACTTGTGTACGTATTAAAGATTAATTTATTAGTTTATTAATTTAGTGGAGTGTTAAAGCTTGAAAAATGGAATGTACAAATCTTGTAGCAAACTTAAGTTATATAATGGATTCTTCTAAATACTAAGTTAATTAAATTGAGTTATTACTATTATATTTAACATTCTTTAATATGTATGGTTAGTTTTTATTTCATATTTCTATTTTTAATTACTTGGCTAAAAATAGACATGCTAGAAAATCAATCTTCATTTCACATAACAAGTAATGCTTTATCCTTTAATTATCATGTGACAGGGGGTAACTTTCATAAAAATGTACGTAGAATGCACAATTAATCAATCAATCAATCGATCAAATGATCGATCAATGAATAATCAAGAACATATGTGAAGAGGAGGTTGAGGAACCAATAAATTAGAAGACATCAGGAGGATGAAAAGTTCATCCTGGTAATAAAGGGAGGGTTTGGATCTGTTTGAAATGCAACGTCAAAGCGTAATTCTTGAGTTGAAGAGCTTTGAGCAGCTCCTTGGAATCTTGCTTCTCTTTCTGACGTAGTTGATGCTGAATCACCACAGCCCTCTTCAATATCCAGTTCTCTTGCATCAACCTCTCCTCAGCTTTTGCCTTCTCCTTGGCTGTGATTTCATTGTAAAAACCTTGCACCACTTCCATGGCACGTGCTTTTGCGCTCTCCATGCTTTGGGCGTTCATCAACTCCTTCACTAACAAGTCTGCCCATATTTCCGTGAATGCATCTTTCTTCTCAATGCTACAAGTACAAGACGAGTTTTGTTTTGATGATGATGATCCCGTGGCCCTGGAGTCTACTAAGCTTAGTTGTTGCAGACCCTTGATAGCCAGTTCTATATCTTTCAGGGCGCTGTCTACAAGTTGATCATCATCATGCTGCTGCTGCTGCTGCATCATTGTATCGTTTGCAGATTTAAGGTTTCTGAGAGAGAATTTGGTGATGACAAAAAGATTTCAAGTGTGTGTTTATATATTCATACAGAGGATGTAAAATTATTGTAAATTTCCTAACCGGCTTCTATATAAGCTATTTCTGATAAAATTATGTGGCTTTTCCTTGTTACACAAGAATTTAATAATGGCAATCCTAATATTGTACTAATAGCTTACATAGCTGCATACTGAGTTAAAATTCTTTAATAATAATAATAATAATAAAATAAGAAAATATTATAAATTAAAAAAAATGTGATACAATTATAATGTCCAGCTTTAGTGCAAATGTGCGCATGATGTATAGAGACAGAAATTTGATCCCCTTACGGTTTCCCATTTTGTTACCAGTAATATATACGACGAACAAAACAACATTGATTAAATAAAAGCATCTAACTCAAATAGAATCCTAAAGGGCTAGCTAATACCACAAATATAAGAATTCTCTCATGAAGTGATTGTATTTGAGCTTTAAATGTTACTACTAATCATATAAATGTATTTTTTTTTCAAATAAAAAATTAAAGAGTGGAGCTATTGGCACCCCTACATTTTTCTTACAAAACCCCACTTTAAATAAAATTACAATTAAGGACAATTGAAAATTAAACACATATAGATTTTTTTTTTCCAGCAAATTACTTAATTCATAATCAATCCTTTTAAAAAAAAAATTCTATATGTCACTTCCTATTTAACTAAAACAAATTGTACAAACTTAGAATAATCTATTGTTCTCTTTTGATTTCTTATTGATTAAATATTTTTATACTTAAAATTACTTTGAAATTATAATTTGAAATATGTGTTATTTCAGCCAATGATTAACACTAAAAAACTTATCACCCATATAACTTTTTAATTTGTGTGTAGATTAATTATAAAATTGAAAATAATTAAAAAAATAGCACAATAATACTTTGAGTTTTAACAATAAAATAAATCAAATGAAAATTAAGAACTTAAAAAAGTGTATCTAAAAAAAGGGTATTTTTAAAAATAAAATGAAAATAAATAAAAAGGGGGTTTTATGAGGAGATGAGAGGGGTGCCAATAGTCCAACTCAAAATTAAAACAGGAGATAATCTTATCCAATTATGACTGTATCTATGGCCGGAGAAATTATAAAATACATCTGAGATCTAATCACAATGAAAATAATACGTATATGTGCATTTATTTTAAAAAATCATAATGTAAGTAGTGGTTGTATTAAATTCAAATTTTTATAAAAAATAAAAATTCTAATTTTGGGATTTATTTTTATTAAATTTAGGGATATTTTTATCATTATCTATATATTTTTGTAAAGTTTATATAAAATAAAAGTCTTTTAATTTATTTGGGGGTAAAATTATCATTTTATTAAAATTATTTAATAGTGTTAATGCAAAAGTGGACAGTTGATACAAATGTGAAAATAAAGGTGGTGCAAAGTACATATTAGAATTTTGTAGTGGTTGGATAAACATAAGACAAAATAACAGTGGTGCAATGATAATTTTTCTAAATTCAACTATACATATCATTCATGCATCAATTAATTATAATACATCTTAGATATTCTAAAATTTATCCTATGGCCGCCTGTAGTCCAAATATTAATTCTATGGCATCTCAAAGCAGTTAATGACTGTTAGAACCGCCCAGCATGACAATTACAATATACATACGTACATTATTAAACCAGCCAACCTCCCACCATTCCCCATTGAACTTGAAGCTGAATGGCATCCCATTAATTACTCAGTACAGATCCCAAATCAGCAATGCAAACTGAATGCTATACTAGCGGTCAATACAACTGCATCGTGAGAAGAAATTCTATATATAACTAATAAGAACGATAACTTTATAATATTGTGGTGGATAGGATAGTTATTAGATAAAAAATTATATGTAATTAAATTTTAGCATATGCCGACAAAAAATTATAAAAAGATAAGTAAGTACAACTCAGTATTAAATTCAAGTTCATCAATAAAATAATTAAAAATATATGTATAAATGGATCACTTTATGATGCCGTAATTTTTTTACGACATCAATAGTGTAAAAAAATATGTGCTGTTGAATTTAATCAATGGTATATATTATTTTAATAATAAAATTTTTAATTATTTTAAACATATTATATCAGGCTAACCACCGGTTAAATAGGTTATTTTAAATTTTAAAAAGAGAAAATAAAATAGAGATATTCTCTCTCTTTTATCTCATTGAATTTGCTCTTGATTTTATCTGTCATGTTCTTTTATTTGAAATTGGATTCTTAAAGACTGTCTTTATTCCGAATGATTAGATGAAAGAGATTCAGTAGTCATTCTTGACAAGCAACCTAGTAACATAATCAAGTTGAATAAACAGAGATCAAAGTTTCCGTGTGAGGCAGCCATGGAAGACTTTTAAGAAAGAATCATCTTCATCGCTCTTTCTCTCTCTCTCTCCCCAATCCGATCTAAAAGTTAATATCAGTTGACCGTATACATACAAAACCAACAAATTACCCCTAATTATCTTCTTTCCACAGAACGAAAATGAAGCTCGAGATGAAAAAGATAGAATACTCCGAAGGCCATGCAATTGACCAAAAATCCCAAAACAAATTTCCAGCTCTTATTTTAGGATATTTGCATCTCCATGGCTTCACTTGCATGGTTTCTTCCACAAGAAAACATAGATGGAGATCTTGTTCTAGGTTTGAAAATATGCATTGAGCACCCCCGAATTTGTTTTATGCCCTAATAATCACCCTGATTTTTTTATTCTTCAGAGCATCTGGTGTGTTTTAAGGGATAGAGGAAAAGAAACTAAAAACCTAGTTAAACACAATAAAATTCATATTAAGGTGACAGGGGTGCCTTGCGTATCCGAGGGGTATTACTTGATATGACCGTAGATGAAGCTTAGGAAAGAATAGAAGACGTGGGGCTACCATGAAAGGGTTAGATCTGGAAAAGAGAACTTGAAAGGATTCTCTTAACCTGTAAAAGAACAAAAAGGATATTAAAGGTGGAGCCAACTGTGGCCAGCGATCACACTCCAACACTCTAAGTCAAATTTTAGGACTATTATTGCATCAATAGCTTGCAAGCTCTTAATAGTAGAAGATAAAGGTTAAAGAAAGCCTCAACCTTTTGTGGAGGGCATGTGTTTTTGTTATTGGTGAGAAAAATAGAATCTTGGTGTCTTTATATAAAGTACCCTGCTGTCTTGCCACTTGGCACATTTCTATTAGTGGTTTTGTTGTCTTCACAAAGATTTTTTGGTCATTTTATCTTTATCATCATTTTGCTCGTTAGGAGCATTCTTAGAGAGCACATAGGGCATTATTTGCATGGTTTGTCCAATGCATGCTGCTAAATGGTCTAGCTCACCTTTGCAAAGATTGTCCTAGTAATTTCTGGTGTGGCAATTATCAACCACTGTCCTTAACATGCTGTCTTTTGCTTTTTGCAGGTGTGACAACCTGCTGTTCCCTTTTTTTCAGTAAGATATTCCTTATTTGAATTTGTAAAATCAAATATTCTATTTAGGCGATGGAGATATTTCACTTGGCTAACATTTTGGATATTTTCTTTAACCATCCATATTTTAATATGGCGTACCCTGCTTACTATCTCGATTATTAGGTGTACTTGGTATAGATTAGGTACCTTTTGGTGATTATTTTTTGTCATAGAACTTTTCATCGACATGTTGCATTTCATTATCAACCTCCCATTTCTTCCCAAACATGGTGCGTTGTTGATTAGAAACTATTCTAGGCATGGGACAACTTGGAGATGTCATTTTGGAATTAATTAGATGAAATATGTATCTTGTTACTTTAAGTTTTTGCGTCCTCTTCAATTGAACTTTATATTAGATGTAAAGATTTTATATGGATTATTCATTAATTTTTTTAATTTTTAAGTTTTTTATCTCTTCCAATATTTGGGATTTGGCAGATTTGAAATGAATCTACTTTTAGTATTCCACAATGGAACTATGGAAGCAAGTATATACATGTCGAGCTCTTTTGGAATGGCTTAAACACTTGAAATAAAATCAGAATCTTAAGGTGCTATCTATGTTATAGAATAATATAGCACTTTAAATATGCTACTTAGTATTAATGTAAATTAAAAAAAAACTAATATTTACTAGCAACCAACAAGTTACCTACTTTCTTTGAATTGTTTATTTAATTATTCATCATATTAAATGAATGATTGAGATTAAAACACTTAAATCTTAGGGTCCACAATAATCCCACTATTGATGTTGTAAAAACACATACTGCATTATAGAGAAATCTGTGATATAATCAGACAAAAAAAAGTATTATACCAGCCAAAAATAGAGTATTATACAATGAACAATACTGTATAAACATATATATGGGAATTCAATTTTATCAAACATCGCATAAGTAGTACGTACTCACGAACAAAATTATTATATAAATGAATCAAACAAAATCATGTCCCCAACCATGACCACCAAGATGCAGCCTCCAATCTTCACCGGCACTGGAATCTGGGCTAATCCCGGCTGCAACCCGTTTAACCCGGGTTGCCATTATTATATGCTTGGCTGGGGCTCCTCGGAGCTTGGTAAGTCGTCGTTGCACCGCCAGAACTAGATGAATCACAGCCGTCTGCAGCTGACCCAAGCACTTAATCTTTCTTTGTTGAAGAGTTTCAATGCGGTGTAGCATTTGGACTCTGCTGCTTGATACTCATCATGCCTTAGCTTTTCACCTTAGCCTCGGCAGATTGTGTTGGCGCCATGTAGCTTGGGACATTGTGTGAGAACGATGGCTTTTGATGGGGAGATATATGTGAGCTCGTAAAATATTTTCTATTTTCTTTGCTTTTTTTAAAAGATTGACTTTAAAATATTAGTATGATCTTGTATGAACAGGAAGTTCAAATTTCTTTTATTTGCTAATTAATTTGATCATTTTAAGACAGTGAAAAGTGTGTGTGTGTATTTTGAAAAGTCATGAATGGTAATTTGATAGGCAATTTAGGATTGACTAGCAAGAGGCGACACTGTTCACAAGCAGTGACAAGTTTTCCTGAAGATCTAAAGCAAAATCTTTGATATGATTTAGACATCTTTGCAAAATTTGGCACGATTTAATCAAAAGCCTTCATTTCATTTCATTTCCAAACATGTTAAAAACTATGATAAGAGGCTTAGACGATCTCTGAGAAAGCCAAAGCCTAATGCCAAGTATCATGATCACGTAGGGCTCCATGTTGTTCATGCATGATACATGCATCCTTACATGCACGTGCAAGAGTTTGGGAAGAATAAGATTAGGTGGACTATGTCAACAGTTGAGCCGTGATATGGGGAAGCCAAATCAGAGATTGTTTAGTTTGATATTTCTTTGCTGTCAAAGATCTTGATTTGGCTGTGATTGTTGGCTAGTAAATCAAGACTAGTTATTTGCTATTATAAATAAGTCAGCAACTGATGAATAAAGCATGCAGCAGAAAAAAAAAATTATCAAAACATCTTGGTTGTTCTCACCATAACCAGAACCTATTAATTTCGTTATTGTTACATTGTTTTGACTGGGACCTCATCAAATGGTATCAGAGCAGGTTAAGGATGACAACCAACAAAGAGCATATCGAGAGAATTGAAGCTGACTTGGGGAGCTTGCAGGACAAAATATCACGGATGGAATTCGGGATCAATGATAAGCTTCAACGAATGGAAGAAACCATCAGTAAGCTAGGCGAGTCCTTTAGTGCTAGCAGGGGAGCAACAAGTAAGGAGAACGATGGTTCTACAGCAAGGCCAATTCGAGAAGAAAGTGAAGGAGGACGGCAACCAATACTACCAAGGGTAGAAAAACTGGAATTTCCTCGTTACTCCAGTGACGATCCAACAGAGTAGTTCAACCGAACAACACAATTCTTTGAGTATCAAAAAATGACCAATGAACAAAAGGTAGCTTTGGTGTCTTTTTATCTAGAAGGAGAGGCCAATCAATAGTGGTAGTGGTTACGCCGGACTTACTAAAAAGAAGGCAGAATTGTGACATGGGAGACGTTCGTAGAGGAACTTTGGGCACGTTTCGGACCAACAGACTGTGAAGATTTCGATGAAGCACTGTCACGGGTCAAACAAACAGGAACATTACGTGAGTATCAAAAAGAATTTGCAAAGTTGGGTAACCGTGTTCAAGGGTGGACACAGACGGCGCTGGTAGGTACCTTTATGGGGGGATTGAAATCTGAAATTTTGAAGGAGATCCGTATGTTCAGACCTCGCACACGGAAGGAACCAATAAGCCTAGCGCTAATGAAGGATGAGCAGCTATCTAGGCAATGAAAATTCTTCTGATGACCAATCAGCAACCGTGCACAGCCGACCATCAACAGAACCCCACCAACAGCACCCATCAAACGACTTTCATGGGAGAAGATGCAATGACGCTGATAAGTGCATATTTTCATATATTTTGCTATTAATTTCTCCATCTTTTTCTTGTTTTGGTCTTAAATATTCTAGTTATTTTAGTTACTTTTTAATTTAGTAAATTATATTTTTATTGTGTTAATTTTTATCTTAGTTTTTTTATTTTGTTCTATTAAGTATATTTTGGGATTAAAGAGAAATTAAATCGGAGCATTTAAGAAGAAATCTGCTTGAAGGAATTAGGAAAGGAAATAACTGCAGATTTTTTGGAAGCCAATTAGTTAATTGATGCACATTTGGAAGCATATAGGATTTCATGGAGATTAATAAAGACTTTGGGAACAAGCATGCATAAAATGGAAACTTGTTTAATGTGCATGGATTTACTTGACCAATTTAAAAAGATTGTGTGCATTGGATTAAATTATGGGAAGCAAATTGAAGAAAAAGGAAATTGGCAAAGTGGGCGGCATGTGGATGGCAATTAAAGGAAGCAAATATTTTGCATGGCTTTAAATGGCAAGCATGTTATGGCATGGGTGGTTTTGGCTTTGGATTTAATTCTTTCCATGCAAGGATTTAAAAGCCACAATTGAAGCATTATAAAAGGGATCAAGCGGAAGCAACACAAGGGGATAATCGGCAGCAAGAGAAATTGAACAATTTGCAGCCGCAAAGGAGAAGAAAATAATAGCAGCCGAAAGGAGTTAAAGAAAAAGGCAGCCGCTTGAATTAATCTCCATGATTGGTTTTATCAATTCTCTTATTCCCAATTTAATTATGTTAGGCTAGATTTTCTATTTGGTTGAGGGTAAATTCAAAACCCCAAACATGTCATATGATTAATGTTCAATTTCTATCATTCAATTTATTTAATTGAGATTGTTTATGTTCTTCTATAATTAATGTTTATGATTTTATTCTCGTCTTGTTTGAGTGGCCAATTAGATAGGATTTGAATAAATTCTATTGCTAAATTAAAATTCTTGATCCGTAATTATCTTAATATTTTAATCATTAGTAGCAGGTTGGAATCAGTGATTTCGATTGGAGAACATAACCTAGGTTAAATAATCCGAACTTGTGTGTTTATTGCCTAGATCAACCTAATATCTTTCTATGTTTGATGCTTCCATTATCTTAAATTTAAAGAGCTTGTTTTAAATTATTTAATGGTTAGAGATTAGGTGAAGAGCTTGTTTTGCCTAAGGAAAGATTAGACTATCGAATTATTATTTACTGATAATTTCAATATAAATTAATGATAGAATTGATATATTATGAGCATGTCTTGTGGTGGCGAATTATCCTTTAACCAAAGTTTTTCTCATTGTTATTTCTTTAGCCTTGAATTAGAGTTTTTATTTCTTATTAGTAGTTTTAATTTCTTTATTTCTTGCTATTTAGTTAAAAATTCAAAAACCCCCATTCTTTTCTATTTTTAGTTGGCATTTTCTTTAGTTAGATTAATTTATATTGTTATTCCTATTATTATTTTATTTTAAGTCCTGATTTAGAGTTGATAATAAATACAGCTAGTATAATCTCTGTGGGATCGATCCTTACTCACTCTGTACTAATTATTTATACTAGTAGTAAGATTTTAAATTTGGTGCACCCTCACGACACTACCAGACGCTGCGCACAAGGGCTATGTTTTAACTGTAATGAGAGATTTACAGCTGGGCATAAGTGTAGCAAGGCGCAGCTTTTGATTTTTGTCAGTGAAAGCAATACGGAAGAAGCTTTATATGATGAAAGTTCAATAGAGGAGCAGAGAACAGTACCTGAGGCAAACGTAGATGTTCAAATTACTTATTATGCGTTGACATGATGGGCAGCACCGCAAACAATATGCGTTAGGGCCAGAATTGGATCACAAGAGATTGTTATTCTGATCGACAGTGGATCAACACACAACTTAATCAGCACAAAATTAGCTAATATGCTTCGTTTAGCAGCTAAACCAACGGCAGCCTTCTCGGTTCCAGTGGCTAATGGAGACAAGCTGATATTGCCATGAAAATTTTAAAAAGGTATAAATTTTAATCCAAGAAATTCCATTTTCACTCACTCTTTATTCATTGCCAATCACAGGCTTAGTATAGTCTTGGGAGTCCAATGGTTGGAGATGCTTGGGTCGATTGTGTGCAATTGGAAATCACTTACAATGGAATTCGGTTAGGGAAACAAAGAACGCCGCTTGTAAGGGCTTGGTTCACAACCGGTGCAATCGGCTTCATTGGCAGAAATCACCAAGGAGATCAAACAAGGCCACAAGGTCTTTGCTATCTGTTTACAACTGAATATGAAGGAGGCTTGGCTCACAGCACCACCAGATATGCAAGAGCTTTTAAAAGGCTATATGGGGTTATTCAAGAAGCCAACGAAGCTACCACTTCAGCGAGACATTGACCACAAAATTGTACTCAAAGAAGGAGTAGAACTGTTAATGTTAGGACTTACCACTATGCGTATTTTCAAAAGGCCGAAATTGAGAAGCAAGTCCAATAGTTGCTAAACTCATATTTGGTTCGTCCAAGCATTAGTTCGTTCTCATCACCAGTACTCCTAGTCAAGAAAAAAGATGGCAGCTGGAGATTCTGTATAGACTACCGTGCCCTAAACGAAGCCACCGTAAAGGATCAGTTTTCGATTCCAATTGTCGACGACATGTTAGATGAGTTACATGGTGCTGCCTACTTCACCAAGTTAGACCTGATAGCTGGTTACCATCAAGTGCAAATGAACCCCTCAGACATACACAAGACAGCCTTTCGCATATACAATGGTCATTACGAGTATATGGTGATGTCGTTCGGCTTGTGCAACGCTCCATCAACGTTTCAAGCAATTATGAACTCAATATTCCGGCCACACCTCAGGAAGTTTATACTTTTATTTTTCGATGATATATTGATTTATAGCTTATCTTGGGAGTGCCATCTTAATCATGTGAAACAGGCATTGGAAATCCTTAAACGACATCAATTTTATGTCAAAATTAACAAATGCAATTTCGGGCAGCAAGAGCTGGAGTATCTCGGGCACATCATCACTTGTCATGGCCTCAGGGTGGACAAGAAGAAAATCTTAGCAATGAC
Organism: Citrus cavaleriei; assembly: GCA_030448925.1. NCBI lineage: Eukaryota > Viridiplantae > Streptophyta > Magnoliopsida > Sapindales > Rutaceae > Citrus > Citrus cavaleriei. The sequence continues at coordinate 67,505 of JAUJEN010000604.1, forward strand.
AACATGGTCCCGGCCACAATCCATCACCGAATTATAGGGATTCCTTGGATTGACGGGTTACTGCCGCAAATTCGTCCAAGGTTATGGAGTAATAGTCAAACCACTTACAAACTTGTTGAAAAAATGTCAATTTTAGTAGAATAAAGAAGCTGAGGAACCGTTTGAAAATCTCAAACAAGCCATGAGCAACACACCAATTCTCACCATGCCAAACTTCAAAGAAACATTCATTATTGAAACCGATGCATATGGGGAAGGAATCGGGGCTGTACTGCAGTGAAATGGCAAGCCAATTGCCTATATGAGCCCAGCATTAGGAGTCACCAAGAAGATGTGGTCGATTTATGCCAAAGAAATGATAGCAATCGTAGAATCAATCCGGATTTGGAGACCATACCTGTTGGGACAGAAATTTGTCATACAAACTGATCAACGTAGTTTGAAATATTTGTTGGAGCATAAAATAGCTACGCTGGAGCAACAAAAGTGGATGGCCAAGCTGATGGGGCACGATTATGATATCATGTACAAACCGGGACATCAAAACAATGTCGCGGATGCTTTGTCACGAAGGCCAGATAATCTAACTCTCAATTATTTGTTTATACCGTAGGTTGCAATTTGGGAGGAAATAAAAAATGCGGCAGAAGAAGATGAATATATCAAAAAAAATTAAGGCGGTAGCTCAAACGTATACTACTGATCCTTATTTGTTAAGGAATGTGTTGTTGATGTTTAAAGGAAGGGTGGTGGTTCTTGAGAAAATACGGGCAACGTTGTTGTTTGAAGCCCATGACACGAAGATAGGAGGGCACTCTGGAGTTCTACACACATACAAACGCCTCTCTCAGCAGTTCTATTGGCCTCACATGTTCCAATCAGTATTAGAATATATGGACAAGTGTGAAACGTGCCAGAGAATGAAAGCTACTACACTCAAATCGGCGAAACTGCTCCAACCGCTACCGATTCCATGTCTGGTATGGCAAGATATAACTTTAGATTTTATTGAGAGATTACCAAGCTCTCAAGGGAAAAATACAATTCTGGTGGTTGTTGATTGATTGAGCAAATCAGCCTATTTCCTAGCCCTCTCTCACCCCTTCTCGGCAAAAACAGTGGTAGAAAAGTTTGTGGAAGGTGTCATGAAGTTACATGGCATGCCACGATCAATTATCAGTGACCGAGATCCTATATTTGTGAGCAAATTTTGGCAAGAGTTTTTCAATCTATCCAGCACCAAACTGAAGTTGAGCTCCGCCTATCATCCGCAAACCGACGAATAAACTGAGGTAATTAATCGTTGTCTTGAACAATATTTGTTGTGCTTCATGTACCAATGGCCGTGACAATGGTGTGTTTTTCTATCGTGGGCTGACTTTTGGAACAACACCACATATCATGTCTCCATCGGCATGACACATTTTAAAACCCTCTACGGCCGAGCTCCACTTAAAGTACCAATGTACCAAATTGGGCATTCACCAGTCCATGAGGTTGATCAAGCATTGATGACACGAGATGAATTGTTGGGGCAACTCAAAACGAATCTGGCAGCAGCAGTGAATAGAATGAAACATGTGGCTGATAGACACCGTAAGGAAGTAGTGTTCAAAGAAGGTGACATGGTCTTTCTTAAATTGCAACCTCACCATCAGTCATCAGTTTTCAAACGTGCACACCAAAAGTTAACTAGCAGGTATTTTGGTCCTTATAAAATTATTCAAAGAATTGGTGTAGTAGCATACAAAATTCAATTACAAGAGGGGGCAAGGATTCACCCAGTTGATGATGACGGAGTGTTGGTCTTAGAATCTGAATCTATTATTGATACACGATGGCTGAAATGAGGGGGAAAATTAATTGAGCAAAGCTTGGTTCAATGGAAACGATTGCTGGTGGAAGACACTACTTGGGAAGACACCACTGTACTACAACAACAATTTCCTTCCTTGATCCTTGAGGACAAAGATCCTTTTCGTGGTGGGGGTATTGATAAGAGGCTTAGACGATCTCTGAGGAAGCCAAAGCCTAATGCCAAGTACCGTGATCACGTAGCGCTCCATGTTGTTCATCCATGATACATGCATCTTTACATGCACGTGCAAGAGTTTGGGAAGAATAAGATTAGGTGGACTATGTCAACTGTTGAGCCGTGATATGGGGAAGCCAAATCAGAGGTTGTTTAGTTTGATTCAACTGCTATTTCCTACTGTAGCCTTGTGATATTTCTTTGCGCTCAAATATCTTGATTTGGCTGTGATTGTTGGCTAGTAAATCAAGACTATTGCTATTATAAATAAGTCAGCAAATGATGAATAAAGCATGCAGCAAAAAAAAAATTATCAAAACATCTTGGTTGTTCGCACCATAAGCAGAACCTATTAATTTCATTATTGTTACATTGTTTTGACTGGGACCTCATCAAACTACAATGTTGATCATTCTCATCTCTTTTTTTTTTTTCCGAGTTGCTGACTATACTTGGTTTATGATCCTAAACAAAATGTTTCAAAATTTTTTACGATATCAAAATTTAAACGACGTCGTGCTAATAGAACAGTGTGCTATTATAGGTTATAATGATGGGCTTGTTAACCCTCCCAAGATATGGAACTCATGGTATTTCGTGTTGATGATGGAGAAAATTTGTAATTGAGTGTTTGGAAGTAAAGAAAATCAAAGAGAAAATGAATAGAAACTTTTGGATTATATTTCGAATATTCAATGAATACAGAGTTGAGCTTTTTAGCTAAATTTCTAGTAGCAGACTTCTACTAGCTCTTTTCTAATCAATAACAAATTAGATCTAGTATAGCCTATAACCAATTGCCACATGGCAAGTAGTTACAATAGAATATACATGCATGTTATTCTTCTTGATACCTCATCTGCACTTTAACACATCAACTTCAGCACACATTATTTATTGTTCTTTATTAAGTAGGTGGTAATGGTACAAGCATTATAGTTAAGATTTTCAATAGAAAATATAGAGAAATGGAATGACTCAAAGTATGTAGTAGCATTTTTAGTTATTTTTTCCTTTTTTTTGGAAGCATTAGATACTAATTATTATAGTTTTGTGGTTTGAATGGTAGCTATAACTTTACCATTCATAGTAATTTGAAGCAGAGATTGTGCATACTGTGCAGAATGTACATGTCTTTTCAATAGAAAGGTTTCAAATTTGCAGTCTTGCTATATAATTATTTGCTAAAGCATTGCAATTTGTGCATATGCTATCACCTTTTACAGTCCTTTCTTTTCCTTAATTAATTAATGGAAAAACTTTAAGTTCTCATTGCTATGGCATTTGCTCTATTTGCTTGGAAGCATGTTGATATTGCCGTTATTGAGGTGATATATAATTTTCACCTTATTTTTTTGTTTCAGCATTTTTTCTGGGTGCTGTTTCATACACACAAGGGCTCACTCTCGTTCTTCTTTATCCTTTGCTAAAATTTGTATCCAAATGTCATTTTCTTACCCAATTAAAGAAAAAGAGCATGCTAATGATAAGTTTGTTTGCTTCTGATGTAACAAGGCGAATTGGGTGTTGCCTAGGATGCAACAAATATCATTTCTAAGTTCTAAACTCAGTTATAACGATTATAGGTGAGGAACATATGGCAACACTAGGTGGTTCTTTACAAACTATTGCTATGGCTAAGTCAGGAATCATCAAATTGCCATATGAATGAAGAAGTATGCACACACTGGGTAATGAGGTGGAAATACTTAAAAATGGTGAAAGAATAACTAAATTTTTCTTGTTGTTGATTCTGCCGAATTATTTGACAATATGTTTTTGTTGTCATAACTTTATGGCATATTGAAATATTTTCTATGTTCTTATTTGTAGTAGAATCTAAATATTGTTGGTTAGAATTTTTCAGTTGCTTTTAGAGGACCATTTCTTCCACATATTTGTTGGGAAATTAATGGATGAAAGAGCATAAAAATGAAATTAAAATAATGAAACAAAAATCACACGACACTAGAAATTACGCTTTTCTTTTTAACTTACGCCCAAAAAAATGGAAAATATTTTACTAATGAAAAGGAGTTACAAATATTGTAGTATTTTAGCTCACCACCTAAAACTTCAATACACCCAAACTCTTAAATCATTAGACTCTTAAAATCACTCTCTAAATGAAAAAGAAGAACTAAAAAATTAGATGCTGAGAAATGAGGGGAGCCACCCCTTTTATAGCCAAAATTTGGCTACTGTGTACTATTATTTTATTATTTATTATTATTTTATTTTTTCTTTACGCGGCCAACCTCTTTTTCTTTTGTTTCTACTTCTGTTTTCTTTCTCTTATTGTCTTTTTTTCTTCTTTCTTTTGCATTTTCGGTGGGGCACAAACAGTACCCACCGCTTTACCTTTTTGACATTCTCCCACTTGGAGATTAGATTGAGAACCAATCAATCTCTACATCATCATTTCGCTTCGTATACACGTCCACGTCTCTTTAGGCCAATAGACCTACTCTAGATAAATTTGTCAAGATTGACTCCAAAACATCTCTTTTTGGAATGAATTTTTTGTAAATCCACACTTCCATCTTTCACAACTTCTTGAACGAAGTGATATTGTACCCATATGTGCTTTGTCCTGGAATGAAAGGTTGGATTCATTGCAATATGCAAAGCACTCTGACTATCACAAAATACAGGAATTTTCTGTTATTTGTGTCCGAGCTCGTCTAATAACCTTTGTATCCAAATAGCTTCCTTACAAACTTGTGTACATGTAGATAGCCACAACGGTTTGCAGTTTCAAAACCCAGCTCACAGCTCCTCCTGCAAGTATAAACACATAGCCAGTAGTGAATTTTCTTTTATCAAAGTCTCCTGCAAAATCTGAATCTATATAGCCCCTGACAGTAAACTATGATCCTCCATAACATAATGCAACATCTGAGGTTCCTCTAATATATACTATTATTTTATTATTTATTTTTATTTTATTTTTTTCTTCACGCGACCCGCCTTTTTTTCTATGTTTCTTCTTATTTTTTCTTTCTCTTCTTGTCTTTTTTTCTTCTTTCTTTTGTGCCCACCGCTTTACCTTTTTGACAATATTTAGCTTATCCTTTGCAATAAAGCATCATTGATGCTTTCTCAGATGATATCAGCATATGATGCTAGAATTAGAGCTACCTTGAATGGACTGAGTATGTTCAATGATAGACCTTACCAATCTTTTGATATAATGGTACAAACTAAGAGAGACTTTAAGCTGGTATGCTCCCAAAAATCTGCTTTTTGAAACCTTATATATATCTTCATATCTTTAATTGTGTACATCTAAATCAACTTCTATTATTATTTTTCCTATGCAGTCCATTGAGTTATTGGATGTAAAGTTGTGCATGATTGGAAATCACCAACTTCATAAGGCATCGATTGCAACATGGACAGCACTCTGCCTCCATGATCACGGTGGATATTTGATATTATCTTATGTTCTATTTGGCTTCAGTGAAGAACAATTTTGAATAACAGAAATTTTCTTAATGAATAGTTATGGTAAGAAGTATAATGCAGTTTGCTTCAGTTACGGATATTGGTTCAAAATTCCTATCTCTGTTCTCTGACATGTGCTGGCTGCAACCTTTGGACACGTACAATGTTTATTATAATATGTATTTTTTGGTACTCAATCTTAATGTCATCTGTGTTTCAGATCATATTGGTGGCTTTTGGAAATTTACTGCGAGTGATTTTTTATGGATTAATTTTTTTTTTCTAGTGATGGGTTGGTGATTGGATATTGTAAAGGATTTATGAGATATTGGTACAGATTTGATTCACCATGTATTTTGATGATTTAATTTGTTTGAAGTTTGAAGTGATTGAAATTCTAAGTGTATGATGCTATTTGGTATTTGATAGTTTGTATGAATTTGAATGTAATTTTTATTTCAGTTAATTCAAGTTTTAAAATGTGGTTTTTGTTATTTCTATTTCAAAGTTAAAAATAATAATTTTATTTTTTTAAACTTAAATCTCATGACAGAGAATATGAATCATTAATTTATGATGGATTTTGAAGAAACGCACCAAATTTAAATTAGTCGTTAAAATTTTCAATTAATTACTAAAAGCCTTATAAAACGAAGTCGCTTGGTCCGTGACATATGTGTGGACCAAACGACATATGCGTGGTAGATCTAAATTGTCGCAGGAACATGTGATAGCACTGCCACAAATTTATCACAGATGCTACAATAACATATAAAGATTTTGTCATAAAAGGGGTCAAATGATAGATATTCCGCACGAGAGAGGCTTCCATCACCAACGCCACTTTCTGTTGCACTAGCCACCCACCACAACGATACACTATTAAAATTTTACATTTTATTGAATTCAATTAGTCATTTTGAATTTCTTATTATAATGCCAAATTAGAACCCAACAATTTCAACAGATCAAAGTGATGCTTCTCGTGTACTTATACCTTAGAGATCAGTTTATTTTTTGTTTTTTTTTTTTTACGAATAGGCTTTCTTGCTGTTTTTCTATTGTCTATGAGTGAATCTGCATTCTTGCATTTGTTGAAATTTCATTGGATGACACTTCAATTTAATCTCTTGCACTTGGAGAGAATTAAAATTGCTTTGATAGGAACATAAATTTCATCCTCCATAATTTGAATTTGAAATAACAATAAATTAAAGAACGATGTTAATTTCGATCTAAAGAAGCAAATATGTTTTAGCATTTTATTCATCACTAAACTAGTAGAATGACATGACACGAATTGGGTCGGGCCTGAAGTTCAAAGGACTGAGCCTGTTTATGACTCAGACCTTTTCTTCTGGTTACAAGGTTGGGTTCAGGCTTTGCGAAGCCCGAGCCCAGCCCAGCCCGTTACCATCCCTCTGCATGTTTAAATTCAGCCCAGCTTAACATCAGTTTTTAAGAATGATGGGAAATTGGTAAAATACAAGATGACAGAATAGCATTGAAAATCTCTTCGCATGAAATAAAGCAACAATGAAATATTAGGCGCACAGTATGGACTAGGGATGGTAAATATCCAATTATGGATGGATAATATTTATCCAAACATAAATCCATAATTGATATATCCATATCTATATCTTGTATTTAATATTAGACATGGATATGGATTTTATCCATATATCTATGGAGATCCATGAATATCCATTGATATTTTATTTTTATATAATAAAAATAATAATATAAAATAGTTAAAATTCCAATATTAAATTTGGTTATTAAACTATTTATATTGCTAATAATAGATATATATATATATATATATATATATAATAAAATGGCGGTCTGGTGGTCGGTGGCGGCGGTCCGGCAACTTTCCGGTGAATCTCGGCGGAGGTCCGGCGAGGTCCGGTGGTGGTCCGGTGACTTGCCGGTGGATGTCCATTTATAATATTAAATTAATAAAATAAAATAATAATTATTAATAGTATTAAATAAGTTAAAAAATTAAAGGATAATTTTGAAAACTTTAGTTTTTAATATGAGAGGAATTTAAAATTTTCACTAGTTAATATAATATTTTTACAATTGTTTGTTTATTATATTTTTTATTTTTTATTTTATAAAATTAAAATTTTTTAAACTTGTGTTGGGTTAAACGGATATCCATTGGGTAAAAATAATTATCCATATCCATTTGGATATAATTTTAAAATATCCATTTCAAAAATTTTTATATGGATATTATCCGATCCAATTGGATGGATATTGTAGATATTCATTATGGAGCGATCCATTTGCCATCCCTAGTATGGACTTCCACTCTTCTGTTTATTCCAAAACAAAAATAGCCAAACTAACTTCAGTTTAATGGTATGGCTATGATATAATGGCATTGGCCAAACCAACTTCAGTGGACATAGACTTTCGCTAGATCCTCACGCTTTCTCTAATTATAAACATAAGTGTATATAAGGAATATAAAGTAAAAAAAATTAGTAAAAGATTAAAAAAATATAAAATCTGATGCAATTTGCTTTGTAGTTTATTAAAATATGCATTATTTTTTTATCTTATCTTATATTTTATATAGAAAAATGATCTAGTGAGCATCAGTGTCTACCATATGGTAAGCGCTAATTACATGGCAGAATTATGTGACTCCTTATAAATAGTATTAAAGTGGTAGATTTCCATGACAGTGCCGCATGGCACTATCATCCATTAGATCATTACTATACATATATGTAGATTTAAGATGTAATAAGGATCATATACTTTAGTTTTGAGCCATTAGATTTGAATTCAATATTTCAATGACCCATTATTTTTTTATTTTAAAATCTACACATGATAGGGTCAACTAAGTGCAGATTTTATAACCCATTGGATTTGAAGAGTGCAGGAACTTACATTCTTCTCTCTTTCATGCATTATTTCCTCTCATGCAGCTTTACACTCTTTAGATTTTCACTACTTCTGCTTAGTCGAAACGTGGCCATTCGAATTCCACCAGACTTTGTCATACATGGATTCTGGCCAATTAACTCTACCGGATTGGGACAACCATAAATAATAATTCAATGCCAATATTAATGAAACTGAATTTGTATTCTTTATTCCCTCTGTTTTTTCTTTTTCCTTTTTTTTTAAAGTTTTATTGGCCAATAGTCTTTTATTTCATTTATTAATTTTTTCCTATTTCGCTTATTATATCATTCTTTTGCATATTTACAATAGGTTGGAGATCAAATTCTGCTTAAGATATGAAAACCTACTAGCCAAATCTGTGAAAAAAAAAAAACAGATATAGGTAAATTAGGGTTTTATGCATTATATGTATATGAAGTCGATATGAGTGTGTAGAGAGATATTTTAGCATGAGGGAAACGCACAATGCGAGAAGATATGATGAAGTTGGGGTGAATCATAATAGTGACACAAGACCTGGGCATTGCTTCATATAGGGACCAGAAGATCAAAGTAAATAAAGATAAATCAATCTCTACATGGAAGTTATCAATCAAATTCAAACAAACAATATCTTAGGGACATCATACTAATGTGGGAGTCATTCTTGAAGATCAATATGGAGTTGATTTGATTTATCACGATTATAAAGAGATATTGAAGAGATAATATTCATAGATTATCATGAAGAATTTCTTATATATCTGAAGGCTTAAAGGATGAAGATTTGAGAAAATTGGACTTTTCATACACATATTCATCTAGCACTATATAAAGGCGAATCATTTACATATTTTGATAGAAGCCACACACATTCATCTTTGTTAAGCCTCCTAGTGAGATTTTGGAACTTATGTGTGGCTTTATGTCTTCTCTTTGTTATTCTATCTATCAGACTTTTACGAGAAGAGGTTGTGTTTGTGTTCAAATTTTACTTTTCTTTAGTGGTTTTGATTACTTGGTGATTTTTTCAACAAGCGTTTGCAGAAGCAAAGGTTGTTCGAGTAATAGAATGATTCTACATCAAATGCTACAACCTTAGAATCATTCTTTGATTTGGGAGATGTTGTTTATGATCTTTCTAGGAGAAGGTGATGATTTTCCAAATAAATCATGCAATTTATCTATTTAACCAATTCCATACCTTATTGGTTGATGCGGAAACGAATCATCACGAATCTGCAAGAATAAAATAAGCTCCCTCCAATCTCCAAAAACCAGGAACTAGCACGAGCAGATCGCAACGAATAGGAATCGATTGCTAGAAACTGGAACCTTCACGAGCAAATCTCCTTCACAAACAAGCCACATTCACGAATGGATCATCACGAGTTTATGACACTGATGATCGGAGGACAATCACGTATTTGGAAAATCTCCTCAATTCACGAAGCAAGAACCCACTGCCTATTTCCCTTTTCTCTCACTCTCTTTTGGTGTTACTCTGATTCTTATGATTATTATTGTTTGTGCTTTCACTCACCCATGTAGTGTTTATATAGTACAATAAGTGTAGTTTAATCCAAATCAACTTCCTAGAGTTATTTGATTAAACTACATCTTATGTGATTAGAATTAAGATAAAATACTAATTTGATTTTGTATAAATCCTAGATAAATTCTAAGTCTATCTTATCACTTATGTTAGATTAATCCATCCCATCATGGGCGTTAAATCTAACATAAAGGATTGTGTGTTGATAGTATAAGAATTCTGCATAGAGGTGACATACCATTGACTTAGAAGTCTTGCTCGGTAGACGAAGCAAAAGATGTGTGGTGTAAGTGAAGTATTCACTTAGTGATGTTATAACAAGGTAGTGGCAATTATTGAGAGGGAGTCTCATTGTATAAGGTTTCAATAATTTGTAATCTCTTGAATTTAGTAAATTACTAGATATTTGAGCATGGCTTCTTAGATTTAGGGATTTGAACATTGAACCGCATAAAAATCCTAATGTATACTTTTTTTTTTACATACTTTTTTTTTAAGCATTAAATTTATTTAATTAATTTTTAATTGAAATTGATAAGCCTACTAAAATTGGATCTATTAGATTATTTATAAATGGTTATCCGTTTAATCGTTTATGAAAAAATATTCACACACTGAATTGGCTAACCAAAAAGATATAAAGTAGAATGGAACAATATACAACAATGCTGATTATAAGAACGCAATAAAGGAGATACATGGTTATATTCACCTAGTTAGGTGCTTTTTTTTTTTTAATGGCACATATATCTGCTAAAGAAGGTGCTTACATGCGTCAATGCTAAAAAACAAAATCATCTTTCTAACTTTATGTTACATAACTAGATAAAATATTAAAAAAAAAAGATTAAAAAATATGTGAAAAGGACCTTACAATCTCTAAACAATCTCTATTTTTCAAATATATATTTTATTTGTCCTATTATCCCATCTTTGTTAACCATGTCCCTAGCCTACATTATGTCCTAATAAAAGTCCTTATTGATTTTAGGGACTATAATCTGAAGTAAAAGCTGATAATATGGATTAAAAGATGTGGTGATGCATAAAAATGAATAAAAATAATATTATTGGTTTGACTAGTAGTTGCTTTGACTTAAGATCATATTATTTCTTAACTATGGGCATTATTCTTTCATATTAGTGAGAGTGTGCAATATTATTTTTCTATCATTTTCTCTCAATTTACTATTCCTTAGAGTGACTCTTTTTATTGGTGTTTATTTTCTTTTGAAAGTGTCACTTTTACTCATGGGATTTTGGAGTTTGACATGTCATTCTTGAAAGTGGTTTAATTAAATGTAACTTTAATAATTGTTCATTTTGCATGAGTTTACTTGACTGAATTATGTGAATGGTTGATGTGGGACTAATATTTTTTAGGTCAGAGATAATACTCATATTTTTATTTGATTGTTGTCATCTGATTAAGGAAGTAAACAAAATTTTCCTAAAAAAATAAATAAAATATTTCAATTTGCATTTGAATTTCACTTGATAATATCGCTTTAATTGCTAGACACTAGCAATAAGTTGATTGGGGAATATGATTAACACTTGAAAATGTACATTTAATAAGCTTAAAACTATTATTTTTCCACTTATAGTGTTGATTAATGCGCTCATAACTTATAAATTTTCTTAATGCTCCTCTAATTTTATTTTATTTTAATTTTATATTGTAGATATATTTCAAAAATAAAAAGGAATTGGAGATGAAAGTGAGAGACAAAGAAGATAATAAGGATAATAAAATAATAAAATATAAAAAAAAGGAAAGTGGAGCCACCTTGTCAAGATAAGCAAGTTGCGGTTGGCTGTCACTTGCTTATCTTTTGCATTATTAAAAAATAATAATGAAAAATTAAATAATAATAAAATAGAGAGAAGAAATAGGTTGTTCCTGCCTATAAAGGGGAGGAGCCAGAGCATGAAAGAAAAAAATATAAAAGAAAAAGTCGAGAGAGGAGAGGAGAATCAAAGAAGTTTCGAAGGTAGAATGTAGAAGAGGTGTGAGAAATGGAAGGCTTGGTTTCCAAAATTTCTTCTCTTCACTTTTGTATTTAATTTTGTAATTTATTTTAGAAGTTTGAATTTTAACTCATAAATAAATTTAGCTAGGGTAATGATTATAAAATTTTTAAATACTACTAAAATAATTTATTTAATTCATAAATAAATTTTCACATGATGACGTTAATGGAAAAATATATATTATAATTCATAATTAATAGATGAAGATAACTTGATTATTTAATTAATCAAAAATAGATACTAATTTTAATTTCTAAAATTATATTATAATAAGGCACTCTTATACTTATGAGTAATCAATATAATTTTATGTTTTTAATCTATTATTTAATCAAGATAATATATAATATAAGTTTTTGATTAAAACAAGAAGATTTAAAGTTAACTTTGGCTTAGTGTAGATCAATTTAACAAGAGTTTTAATATAATTTTATTAAGAATAAATTTTAAAAAATAAAATTTCATTAAATCATAGTTTTTCTACTGAGAGTTTCATCTTACTTAACTATTATTATTTAGCTAAGTATAATTGAAATAAAGATAATTAAAATTAAAATAACTGAAATAAAAATAAAAATAAAAATAAATTTATTTATGAATGGAAATTCAAACTTCCAAAATAAATTATTTTTTAATAAATTAATTATTTTCCAATAAATTAAACCTAACTTAATAAATTAATAAACAAATAATAAATTAAGATTAAATAGTTTATTATATAATAAATTAATAAAATTTAGTGTGCCAAAAATGATAATTTATTATATAATAAATTACAAAAGATTTAAATACAAATAAAAGAGAAGAAATTTTGGAAACTAAGCCCTCTGTCTCTCATCCCTCTTCTGCATGCTACCTCCGACGCTACCCTTTAATTCTCCTCCCCTCTCCTGACTTCTTTTTTTATTTTTTTCTTTTGTGCTCTGACTCTCTTTCCCCACTTTTTATAAATAAATAAAAAAAGGCACGAGATGCCTCTTCCTTCTCTTTATTTTATTATTATTTAATTTTTTATTACCTTTAATAATGCAAGAGATAAACAAGTGATATACAACCGCTAGTAATATAATTTTATGTTAATTTTATATTATAGATATATTTCAAGAATACGGAGGAATTAGAGTTGAAAGTGGGAGACAAAAAAGATAGATTGTATTAATATAAAAATAAAAATAAAAGAAAATTTAAAGAAGAAAAGGACGAGTAGAGCCACCTTATCAAGATTCTATTATAGATATAGATATATATGTGTGTGTGTGTGTGTGTAATTATTATTATTATTATAAGAAAAAAATATAAGAGTACAAGAGTGTAGAGACTCTTATATAAAATAATTGTTAAAATTAAATTACAAAAAATTAAAATTAAAATTAAACTAAATATATTTATCAAATTTGAACTTCCAAATTAAATTACAAGAAAATTGAATACAAAGGAAAAGAGAGGAAATTTTGGAAACTAAGTCCTCCATTTCTCACCTCTCTTCTGCATGCTACCTCCGACAGCTTCCACTAATTCTTCTCTCCTCTCCTGACACATAAGGTGATACTCCACATAAAGATGACTTTTCTGTCATTTTCTAGAATTCTAAATAGTCCTTTATATTCACTAGTTCAATAGACTTTCAGATGCAGTTGTACAATTTTTTTTTTTTATTGGTTGAGTCTAAAAAAAATGGAGATCTTGTATAAAATAATAAATTGCTAAGGTATATAGGCATTGTTTTGTTATTGATCAACTCTTGTTTTTCAATAAACGAATGCAATGTATCTTTCAGAGCTTTTTTTGGTGGTGGGACATATGGTGGGTAACTCTGGGGGTTTTGGAAATTTTGACGTAGAGGAACTGGTTGTGAAGATTGTGCATGGTTATCATTTCTCCAACTGAAATTTGGGTGGTTTCTCCAACCAGGGTTGTAAGTTTTGGAGTATGAATTGGGATTTGGCCTTTTGAAATTGTCAACGACATTTACTTGTTCACGCAAACTTTCTCTCAGAGCTGGCAAGGTTGGACAATCTTGCGTAGAATGGTCAGTAGCATCGCAAACATAGCATGAAATATTTTAAACAGACTTTACATGATCATTCTTTTTCGACTCTAATGCTTCGACTTTTCTAGCTAATGATACAAATTTGGTTTGAAAATCATGGTCTTCCCTAAGGTTATGCATGCCTCCATCATATGGAGATTACTGGGGTTTACTTGATGACTCATAAGAACCAACTGTATCACAGTGTTGTGCATTCTCTGTTATATAGTCAAGATAATCTAGTGCATCTTCAGAACCTTTATCCCTAAACTCACCATTACACATCATTTCAACGACTTGTCTACCTTGAGATGTTAATACCTCGTAGAAATAAGACACTAATCTCCATGTTTCAAAATCGTTGTGTGGGTAAATGTTAAGTAGTTCTTTAAACTTATCCCAACATTGGTAGAGGGTTTCTCCTAGTTTTTGAGTGAATGTGGTGATTTGTCTTTTGAAAGAATTTGTTCTATGGGGTGGGAAGAATTTTTTCAAAAATTGTGCTTGCAATTTCATCCCATGTTCTGATTGATCCTGACCTAAGATTTTGTAGCTAAGTTTTAGCTTTATCCTTTAGTGAGAAAGGAAAAAACTTAAGCTTGATTATATTCATGCTACAATTTTGATCAGTACATATGTTACTAACTTCCTCAAATTCCCTTAAACGTAAATATGGATTTTCAGACTCAAAACCATAAAAAGTAGGAAAAAGTTGAATGATACCAAGTTTGAAATTAAAACGTGATGCGTTAGGAGGAAAAACTATGCATGATAGTGACCCTGTTCTAGCATGATAGTGACCTTGTTCTAGCAGGATGCATGAAGTCTCTAAGGGTCCTAGGCTGTTCATGAAGATTTTACAAGGCTTGGTCATTTTCAGCTCCTATGTCAGCCATATCTAAGGGTGGTGAAGGTGATCTCCTAATTAATTTGCCACTATTTGTACGAGACCAACGACACATGCAATGTTAATAATGTGTGCTAAACCAATGATGTATAAAATGCTAAATGAAAATTACAGAAATAAAAATAAACTGGAAATTAAATAAGTAAAAATGTGAAATAAAAATAAACAAAAATAAATAAAAAAATTATTAGGCGGTTAAAACAGCCATAAAAGCAAGTAATTTAAGGAAACAATTAACAAAAATTAGGCGGTATTTTAGAACCAAATATAAACAAAGAAATTAAAAGAAACGGTTTAGGCAGTATTTTAAAATCAGTCATATAATAAAGCATAAAAATTAAACAAATTAATATACAAAAATAAATAAATTGAAATTAAAATGATAGGTGGTAGAACCGACCATATAAAAGAAAATTTAAATAACAATTCAGGCCGTAGAACTGACAATATAAAAGAAAAATTAAATAACAATTCAGGCAGTTGAATCGACCATATAAAATAAATGAAAAAAAGTAAATTGCAGAAATTTAAAAAAAAAATTGGTTTGAGGACTAATTTGCAAAAGTTTCTGGGCTAATGTGCCACAACTGTATTAATGTTTATATCATTTAATTTTATGTGTGTGGATAAATATAGAATAAAGTACCTAATGTGCCACAACTGTATTAATGTGTCAATATTATGTCAAAATACTATATAGATCCAAGAGACTCTATGAATTAACATGACATGAAAATAACCAGAAAAGAATAAAATAAACTTAAAAACTCACTTTGAGAAAGTAATAAATTTAATAATTTGAAATTTTGAGCTTCACCATTCACCTCAACTTAGTAAAATTAGTCACTCATTTTAAAAGAAAACACAACACTCTTTTTATTTGATAAACTTTTGAAATATGTTATAAGGAAAATTAATACAGATGGAAACAAGAAAAGAAAATAAAGAAAGAAAGAAATTATTCAGCTGCACTCTTGACTATCACCCTCTCTCTCAGCTCGGCTTAAGCTCCTCTCTACTCGCTCTCCCTTTTCGCTTCAGCTCATTTACTTCCTTTTTATAGGCAACGAGTGCCTTTAACTTTATTTATTTATTATTTATTTATTATTTATTTATTATTATTTATATTATCATATTTTTAAAGGTGTGATGGTCAGGTGGCCAAAATGGCTACTTGACCATCACGAGCAACCAAATTGCTCACATTTCGTTCTTTTGTTCTTTTTTTATTTTTTTATTTTTTTTATTATTTTTGTAATTTTATTTATTTATTTATTTACATCTCCTAAATTGTGCATTCTAAATGGCTCCAGTAATTCTTCTTTGTTCCCGTTTTCAGTTCCAATTCCATCTTTATTCTTGAAAAAATATTTACAAGATAAAAATTAACTTATTGCGAATTAATTTAACATGAAAATATATTTGGAGAGTATTAAGATAATTTAAAAATAATAAACGCTTTAATCGACACAATAAGTGAAAAACTAATAATTTCATCCTCATTAAATGTACAATTTTTAGTGTCAATCAGTTATAACCAATTTGACTTGACTCATGTTTTGGTTTCTTGTACTACTCATTTGAGGGTATTGTTGACTATTGACATTTGGTTCTGATTGAGAAGGAAACTTACTTTTTTTTTCATGAATAGCGAGTGCTAATGTAAGTTTGGAGATGGTATCTATCAAATTGGTCAAGGTTTACATGGTTTGTTTGTTGATGGGCTCTTTTATTTCAATGAATGAATGCAATGTATCTTCGAAGGTTTTTCATAGTGATAGGACATAACGTGGGTAACTCTGGGAACTTTAAAAATTCTAACATGGAGGAGGTGGTTGTAAAGGTTATGCATGATTGTCATTTCTCCAATTGAAATTTGGGTGATTTCTCCAACTGGAGTTGTAGGTCTGTAAATATCAATTAGGATTTGGCCTTTTAAAATTGTCTGTGGCATTTGCTTGTTCATATAGACTTTCTTTTAGAGTTGACCAGGTCAGACAGACTGTGTAAAATGGTCAGTGGAACTGTAAATATGACATGAAATTTCTTGAACAAATTTAATATGATCACTCTTTTTTTACTATAATGCTTTGACCTTTCTAGATGTAGATGCAAATTTGGTTTGAAGGTCATGATTTTCCCTAAGTTTGTACATGCTTTCACCAAATGGAGATGGTTGAGATTTACTCGATGACTCATAAAAACCAACAATATCCTAGTGTTGTGCATTTTCAGCTAATTGGTCAAGATATTCTGATTCACCTTCAGAAGTTTTGTTTCTAAAATTACTATTATTCATCATTTCAACAATTTGTCTATTGTGGGATGTTAATTCCTCATAGAAATATGACAATAATCTCCATGCTTCAAAATCATGGTGTGGACAAATATTAAGTAATTCCTTATACGTGTCCCAACATTGATAAAGAGTCTCTCCTAACTTT
Organism: Citrus cavaleriei; assembly: GCA_030448925.1. Lineage (NCBI taxonomy): Eukaryota > Viridiplantae > Streptophyta > Magnoliopsida > Sapindales > Rutaceae > Citrus > Citrus cavaleriei. The sequence continues at coordinate 84,866 of JAUJEN010000604.1, forward strand.
TAAGTGAAAGTAATGATTTATCTTTTGAAAGAATTTGTTCTATGGGGTGGAAAAGTTTTTTAAAAAATTGTTCCTGCATGTTATTCCAAGTTCTTATTGATCCAGATCTGAGATTTTATAGCTAAGTTTTAACTTTATCTTTTAATTAAAAAGAAAAAAAAGCTTTAGTCAAATTATGTTCATGCTACAACTTTGGTCTGCATATGAGTTACAAATTTCCTCAAAATCTCTTAGATGCAAGTATGGATTATTGGATTCCAAACTATGAAATGTTAGTAAAAGTTGGATAATACTTAGTTTAAAGTTGAATCAAGATGCTTCTAGAGGAAATATTATACACGAGGGTGCTCCAGTTCTAGTTAGATATATGTAGTCTTTCAAAACTCTTGGTTGATTATAATTATAAATTATATTGAGAATGGTTGTCTCCTTAATCAATTTGAGGATTAAATTAGTTCAAAAAGTTTTCTTCTTTGATCTCTTTCATGATTAGTGTTGGTGATTGAGATCAACGAATTAACCTACCACTTGAAGTTCGAGACCAACATCTCATACAATGTTGATAATGTGTGCGTGAAATTAGATGATACACAAACAAATGGCAATGTAAAAAAAAAAAAAAATTAAACAAATTAAAAAATAAATTGAAAATTAAATAAACGAGTCATATAAATGTAACAAGAATAAAAAAATGAAAAATAAAAATAAACAAATTGAAAAGTGAGTAACTAAAATTCAAATAATTAAATAGGCGGTTAAACCAACCATAAAAATAAAGCAATTAAACAAAAAAACACATAAACAAAATAGAACTAGCCATATAAACAATTAATTAAACTAAACATATTAACAAAATAATAATATATTAATAACAATTAAATAACAATTTAGGCAGTTGAGCCGGCCATATAAATTAACAACATTAAACAAATGCCAAAAAAATGAAAAATTGCAAAGGAAATAAAAAAGTGAAAATTAAATTGCAGAAAATTAAAGAAAAAAAAGAATATTTATCTCAAGATGCAGACTCTTTCTTTCTTTCTTTTTTTTAATTTTAAAAATTACTAGCTAATTAAATGATTAATTCAAATTATCGGGCCTTTATTGTAATTTTCAAAGTCTACGTCAATGCTTATTATGTCCAAAAATTCCAACAATCAAGATGCATTTAGTCCTCAAATCAAAAAGTCCAAAGAATAAGTCATAATCTAAAGATCCAAGTTCCAATTTAGTTTAAGGACTGGTTTGCAAGAGCTTCTGGGTTAAAATGAAATGTTCACAAGCTTGCTTTTTTAGATAGCACTAAAATTTCAAAGAAAAAAAGGGTTTAACTAAAATTTTACTGAATAGAATAAAATAAAATTATAAGATTTAAACGAAGAAATAGCAAAGGTAGAAATACAAAGCAAAAACAATAAATAATAAAAGAAAATAACAAAATAAATATTTTTCCTCAGCAACGCAACAAAAACTTAACAAGATTCAAAAGTGTTGATTACTATTAAGTTTAAGAATGTCTTATTATAATATAACCCGGTGAGTTTGGGGTCAATTCACAAGAAAAATGTTTAATTTGTTAACATCTTTTAATTTATTTGAAAACTAAAAAAATATAATTTAAATTCATGCTATTTAATTTAAATGAAACCGCGGAAATAAACTAGTTAGGCCTATGGATCTACTCATAGTAGTAGATATAATTTAATAAATTCTTTCTTTTTATTTGTTTATTGCCCAAAAGATTAATTATATAAATTATCATTATTTCTTATTAATTTTATTATGGATTAAGTACTTAGTGTGCTAAAATTCAATTTGTTTGTAATAAGTCAAAATGCCATTTTACCATATTTTATACTAGTTTATTTCTGTAGTTTCATTTAAATTAAATAGCATGAGTTTAAATTTTTTTCAGATAATTTAAATTCATGCTATTTAATTTAAATGAAACTACAGAAATAAACTAGTTAGGCCTATGGATCCACTTTTATTGGTAGATATAATTTAATAAATTCTTTTCTTTTTATTTGTTTATAGCCCAAAAGATTAATTATATACATTATCATTATTTTCCTATTAAATTTATTATGGATTAAGTAATTAGTGTGCTAAAATTCAATTTGTCTATAATAAATCAAAATATCATTTTTACCATACTTTATACTAAGATATTAAGAATTTATTGTGCCATCCCTTGTTTGTCTACAATAAATCAAAATTTTAAAATATAAAATATGTATAAATTTAAATAGAAAAGAATTTGATTTTATATAATTAAAAATATAATATAATTATATTATATTTTTCTACTAAGAGTTTCACCTTACCCTAACTATTATTATTTAGCTAAACATAATTGAAATAAAAATAATTGTTGAAATTAGATTACACATATTAAAATTAAAATAACTATAATTAAAATAAAAATAAATTTATTTATGAATTAAAATTCAAATTTCAAAAATAAATTACAAGAAAATTAAATTCAAAAGAAAAGAGAAGAAATTTTGAACTCTAAGGTTTCCGTTTCTCACCCCTCTTCTGCATGCTTCCTCCAACACCATCCTCTAATTATCCTCTCCTCTCCTAACTTCTTTTTTATTCTTTTTCTTTCATGCTCTTGCTCTCTTTCCCCCACTTTTGTTAAGCCGGAGCTCCCTTCTCCTTTTTTTTTTATTATTTAATTTTTTATGTTTTTTAATAATGCAAAAGATAAGCAAGTGACAACCCACTGCCACTTGCTTATCTTGACAAGGTGGGTCCACTTTTTTTTTTAAATGTTATTATTTTTTATTTTTACATTAATGAAATCTATCTTATTTATCTCCCTCTTTCAGCTATGATTCCTTCTTATTCTTAAAATATATTTATAATATACAATTAAGATAAAATTAACATAAAAATATATTAGTGGAGCATTAAGATTATTTATAAATTATGAGTGCATTAATCATTGTAAGTGAAAAAATGATAATTTTAACATTTATTAATTAGTCATGTATTTGATTTTATTATAAATTAGAGTTGAAAAAGTCAAACCTGTATGCGATTTGGATTATATTATTTGAATTAAATTGTGAGATACATGGATAACTAATTCAAATTAAATGAGAAAGGTGGGTGACTAATTCAAATTGAATTAGTAAAAAAAATAGAGTGGTACTATTAGCACTCCTCTAAAATCCTTTTGAAACTCCCTTTTCAATTATATTCCACTTAATACCAAAAGCATCCTTTTTCTAAATAAATACTATTATCATTTATAAATCTTACAATTTCTAATAACTTTCTCATTCTTTTTATCTTAATAATTGTATTCTTTTCTTGAAACTTTCTTTATCAATTAATTTCTAAAAAAAAATCTAATAGAAAAAGTAAGAAAAACCTTATAAAATATTGAATATTTTATGGGTCCAATACAATTTTATACATATAAACTTTCGGTGCAACAATTAGTTTGAGAATTCTTAAAAAATTATTTGTAGTGAGATAAAATTTTATTTAATTTATTCTCTCACAATGTTGTATCCTAATTTTGTTGCTATATATATATCACAAGAGTATTGTTTTGGCTTAAAATTTTGCTTCTTAAATTTAGATTAATTAAATGATAAAAAAAAATTAGATTGCTTCTTAAATTCAGATTATACTAATGATTAAAAAAAATTTATATTGTGCAAGCAAAATGAAATTGAAGAGAGAAAGAAAATATAAATGAGATTAATTCTATTTATATTTGTCCTTAAATGTAATTATAACATCATGAGAGTTTTATAAGATCAATGAAGGGGTGCCAATAGTCCAACTCAAAAAAATATAGAGTTTCTCTATATAAACAATATATAAAAAGCCTTTAAGACACAACAACCTCTATTACTTCTCCTTCTATCTTATGTTTCCTTCACAATTTTTCTTTCGTTGTTTTACACACTTGTTTGAAGTGCAACCTCACAACTGTGGTGTCATTAAATCTTAGAGATTAATCTGCATTATTTGTGTCCTTATTGCATCGGGAGATCTTTCTAGAAGAGCGGAAATTGGCCTTAAGGACAATGTTTCGCGCAGGCCTTGAAAAATTTATGATTGTTGTCATAAATAGTATCATGTGAACAGTGTCGTAAATAGTATTAGATGAACATTATCTATGAATAGTAATGTAAACAATGCCCATAAACAGTAACGCAAACAGTATTGACAATTTCTATTCATGAAGTTCTATTCTCACGTTTAAAGTTGTTATTGTGGGTGGTCTTGAAATTTAAAGAAACAATATTGACTCATATTTTCAACAAGAATATTGGCCGAAATTTGGACGTTTATTTTTTATGTTTTCCAACATGAAAAATCCACGAAATATGACCTTCTAATCCATTTTTTAACTCCATACATATTTTCGAGACCTCATGTCTCTCATAATCCACTAAAACAAAATGGCGCACTTCAAAGTTTTCAAATGCCGAAGACCTCAATATCAACTCCTATCAGACATACTAAATGAAATTCTCGTATTAAAATTACAATGATTAATCAAATAAAACTGTAAAGTTCTTTACATGAAATATGGTGTTGAATGATCAAATGGAACTTACAAAAATGTATTTTGATGAAAATATTTGTGCTAAATGAGTAATTGACTTAAATTGTAATAATTAAAGGAGCATTTACTCCTAATCAGCAGATTAGTTACTCAACAAGTGCATGTTAATTTAAACCGAAAAATTTTCTTCAGATTCTTTCCGAGATAAGTTTTTCAGCTTGGACAAAATCAGAGTTCCGTTAAGTCCTCATTCCAATTTTAATTTTTCTTAGTGAACTTAAATTTTATTTATTTATTTTTATTAACTGTCATGGACTCAGGGGTAATAATACATTGTTTTAGTTGATCAATCACGAACAATATGGTAGCATAATGGCAATTACAAGTTGTGAAAAAAGGAAAAATAATAATTAATTTGTTGTACCAAACCTTAATGTGTTGTGAAGAAACGTTCACGTCTTATAATTGCATTAAGTCATTGAGGTCATTCACTTTAGGTACGTTGTTGACTCCCAATCATGATTTCTTTGCTGATGCATATAGACTAGATGTTTGATAAATTGTTTATTCCTTGTAATCCACACTTTGCCACCCCATACATATACACATACATACGTACGTACGTACTTACGTACATATGTATGTATGTATGTATGTGTATTTCTTCTCTTATAGGGCATTGTCATTTTTTTTTCATATAAATATATTATTAAACCATATAATTTAATAAAATTAGTACACACACACTATTAAACCATATGTCGTTATAAGTAATTGAACTTGATTCTATTAAATTATATGGTTTAATAGCGTGTCCATATTAGACCATGTACCTAAGAATTCATACATACATACATACATACATACATACATACATACATACATACATATATATATATAGGCTTTTACAACATTGTAAAATAATTTACAATGGTGTCAAAAACTGTCATCCTATTGTGCAACTCCAAATCTACACAAAAATTTATACGAACATCCACATTTGAAAATTTTTCTATATATGCGTGTGCATTCACAAAGTTGTAAAATGTCTTTACACTTTTATAGTACTGTAAAAGTCTTTTGTGCATATCCGTATAAAATTTCATGCAGACATTTACACTAGAGCATGACTCTATATATATTTACAACAATTCTTTAACGCCATACTCTTTGTCCTCAAAAAAATAAATACGTAGGTTTTATTATAAAATCGTTTAAAGATGGCATCTTAAATTATAGCATTTAACTTTATGAAAACTACAATTGAGAATGGTCTAGAATTAATGTACATTAACTAACATCTAATATTGAAAGTTAATAATCATACTTAACACATGTTACAATCATGTGTAAAGAAATAATTCAGAGCGTTGAAAGTTATAACATACGATAAATTTTTGAAATATTTACCTACAAAATAAATCATTTTTATGACTTCATCGTGTGACTTTAATGGTTGTGAGTAAAATACAATAAAACACATACTTGAATGCATTAGAAATTGTTTTTTTTTTAATCTATTAATATTCATATCAAGTGTAAATATTAAAATATAAATTAGGGTTAACACCATATCAAGCTATAGTTAATTAAATAAAAATACGTTGACGAAATTCGTATTTTAACATCCACACTTGAAAAGCTTAGAATATATATATATATATGAATAGTATTATCATCCATTCTAGAGAGAGAGATTGCCATGAATGCACAAAGTTAGATAGTGGTCCATCAAAAATCGTTTGCTATATATGAATTAATAGCGTTGCAGTGAAATAAAAAGCTAGGTCCCCATTTTAATTAAAGAAATGAACATTATTCACGAAACTTGGTTAAAGGTTTCCTTAAATTGTACAGCAGCCCTTAACTATTCTACTTTAATTGTTGCAAGCAACAGGCCATCTAACTTTCCTAAACTCTTATATCCCCAACCAAATGTGAGTAAAGCAAGAGAAGGTAATAATTATGGGGTGGACCATTTGACCCTTCGTACGGGTTCATTGAAGAGACACTCTACAAAATATCAATTTAAGTAAATAATTATCGAGAGTTTGATTATATTTAGGATTGAAGTGATACTAAATGTTGTTTCAATGGATTTCTAGAATGTACTAGAAGTGATCAACTCTCTCGCAAAGAGAAATGTCACATTAACGATGGAGATGAATCCAAAAAGAGTTCATCATTTCTAGACTCTAGTACGTTCCATATAATCCTTCATTAAATGGGGCAAAAAAGCTAAAATCCTATTTAGATTAAAATAACAGGAACAGATCAAAGTCTAATTAATAAAGAGTAAATTCTGATAGAAAATGAAATATAGCACAGCCCGACGATGCAATGTGCTATAGCTTTCTCGAAAGAGACGTATGACCATGCCAAAAGAATAAAATAAAATAAAAATCCGCACTTTCAAAATTCTATTAGACGGACTGGATTTGGGTTATTTGTTCACTGTTCCTGAATTCTTATGTCGGCATTTATCGTGGCTGCCAACTTTTGAAGAACTGTTTTTCAAGTCAATAATATTTGGCTCAGGATTTAACACTTCATTAAAATTTAAAAAAGTTATTACATCATACTGATCTATTAGTTTTCTATTAAATCCAGGATTTTAGATTGGATAATTTCTACCTATTAACTTCCTAAAAATTGTTGAATTTCTTTGAGTAAAATCAAATTAATTTTATAAGCAAAGTTAAAAGTGCCTATTGCCTAATTAAGATAAATGATCTGTATCGCAACAGTTGAAGACAAATTAAGCCTTAGGTCATACTTGGTTAGAAGAAAATAAGAGGAGAGTAGAGGAATGAAAAGAGAGAGGGGCAAGAGAAATGAGAAAAAAAAAGAGTGTGAATCTCAATATCATTATTTAATTGGACATGAAATTCATCTTTTTTTCCCTTATTTCTTTTCCCTCTTCTCCTTTCTTCGACTATTCTTTTCTTTCATTTCTTCAAACCAAACATACAATTACTCTATACTTAGGTGACTTTCAATAATTCTTTCAATGTAAATACGCAAATCGATACATTTTTTTAGTAAAATTTGTTATGTTTTTCAAAGTTTTGATATATATATATATATACACATGGTGAATTTGATAACGTTTTAGTATGGTAGTTGTAATTTTTGACGCTGCAGCAGTATAAATAATACTCCAAAGCGGTTAAAACTTTGGAAAAAATAAATTATTGCCGAAAGCGTATACTGCTGTGCATAATGCAAGATACATACCGATCACTAAAATAAAAAGAAAGAAAAATGATAATCATTAAAGGAAGAAAGAAAGGTCACGGGATCAATAATAGACTTGGGGTTTCTTCATCATTCATGTGATCTTGGCTTTATTACTAGTCTTTTACAGATTCTCGTCTTATTAATTTCTTTGGCCGCTAAGTGGAAACCACAGAGCAGTATGAAAATAAAAAATTATCTAAATATTGAACACTAATCTCCAAAAATTGATTGCTGATCCGTAAAATGAAAACTCCATTAATAATTGAATATATGAAAATTTTGTGATTTAAGATTCAAAATAATGTAAATTTATATAATTTTAGTGTTTCATGATTACTTATTCATTTATATATTCCTTCAGCTTGAGCCAATTATTCAATTAGTCTTCCTTATATTTTTAAATAATTATAAAAAACATATAATAATTAATTAAGTAGATTATAACGAAAACATACAATTTTTTAAATAATTTTTTAAAATATAAGAATTAAGTAATTGAATCAGTTTGTAGTGCTTGAGAGACCATTTACCTTAATACTGTTTTTTTCTTTTTCATTTTTTTTCAAAGATGGCGTGGCAGAAGCTGATTGGTCCCACGCCAACCGTCCAAATTGCCTGTGAAATTGATAAATACCTAACGGCGAAAGCGCGGGGTTTGCAGTTACTACTCTCACAAGTTCACTCTTCTCTCTTTATGATCTTGTCTTTCTCCTTCTTTCTCTCCATTTTGTACGAAAATTTCTCATTTCAAACGCATTATATGTAGCTCTTAAAAAAAAAATACCAAAAAAACAAAATCCCATTATCACAAATGTTATTGTTATCATTTTATGATCACTGTCGCTGCACAAAATTAACAAGATCGCATCTCTTCATCAATTCTTTCTGATCCAATCAATGTACTGAGGTTCTTTTATCAATTTTCCCTTTGCCTTTGAAGAATTTTTGTCTCAATATTTGCCATTGCTATGTTGCTAGTTAGTTAACTACAGTATGCTATCTTTTGATGCGCTTGTGTTTACACAGCTCATAGATCGATCGTCTCGCCGGAATATGGGGAAGAAAGGCGGCGGCGGCAACGGTTGGTTCTCGTCGGTGAAGAGAGTTTTTCAATCTTCTTCTAATAAGGACTTGCCTCAGAAAAAGGTAACCTTTCTAGTTTTCTTTTTCTTTTTTCTTTTTCATTTTTAAGTTTACTTTTAAGCAATGACTTAGTATAGCAGTTTTGATTATTAATGCTTGATTAGTAAGCAATTTAAAATAGCAATGACTTTGATCACTGTCTTCTGTTTGCCCAAATCTTACTATTAATGAACTTTCATTTTCACCCTACACCTAATTTCCAAATCTATATATATATATAAGCCAAAACTTGATGGTTGCATTTATTCCACAGAGTGACACTTTAATAGTTTATTTGGTCTTTAAATAATGATAGAAAACACAATACGTTGAAGTAAATATAACCTTTTAACATATAAATCAATGAGCTTTAATCTATAGAGATTTCGAATAATTAATTTTTATGCGAAAATGTCACGTGTACCCCTACGACAATATTTTTTCAGTTACTGTTTTAACATCAGAAATGAAATGGATTTATATATCCACCCACGACTAATGTGGTGAATATATATTCTAAAAAGGATTAAGATGTCGTTTTTTCCTTTTTGTTCTATAACATATATTATACACATGCATGATAAGTACGTAAATAAACAATTAATAAAATAATAAATAATTACTTGCTAGAATTTTTCAGTATAGATCAATGAGGTTGTGACCACTATTGAGGTTAATTTGCACGGCCACATTGTTGATCTCTCCCATCCACCAATACACTACCCCTTTACTCTATCTCTGCAACAATGCTAGGACCATGAACGGATAAATCGTATATATGATGGTCCCCTATCAACATGACCAAATTTTGCAAACTTTTCGACATATTGTTGTCAAGCCACCTAAGCCCATCACATCATTTACTTTGATCTCTCATGTGCTTTGACATGTTAGATCACCATCATGCCAAAATTACATTTTATTTCATGATTGTATATTTTTCTAAATTGAGAGTAGGACAAAGGAGAATTAATTTCATATATCCATCTCCACTGTGTTAATTTGCTCAAACATCAATTCATCCACATACTTTAGTTTAAAACTCATTAAAAATCTACATTTGTGACACTATATTTTTAACATATATATGGATGTCAATTTCATGGTTAAATACTTCAACATGAACTATAAAATATCAATTGCCCCAAAGGGCGTGGTCGGGTTGATTGTAGTGCAGCTGTAGCTTTTACCAAAACAGGGTTCGATTCTTGAGGGTGATAAAGGGGGTAAAAATTATATTTGAGCTTGCCCACTCCCTTACCTTTTAAAAAAAAACTATAAAATATCAATTAAGAGGAATTATAAAAAGACCATGAATAGGAAATTAGTGAAATTTATATTTTATTTTCGAGTGTATGGATATTGAATTTCCACAACCGCCAATTTACTATTTTACCCACCATGTGCTGAATGTTACGTACATTAATTGGCATTCAGTATCTAGCATTGCTCTAAAAAATTTTATATTACGTAAAGTAGTATTTACACTGAGAGCAAAAGTATTTACATCATTTTCAGAAAGAAAATGTAGAGAAATGGCCACAAGAGGTTCCAGAAGTTGTGTCATTTGAACATTTTCCGGCAGAGAGTTCACCGGATGTGACAAACGACGAGAGCATCGGATCAACTCCGGCTGAAGATAGAAATCACGCTATAGCTGTCGCTGTAGCCACTGCTGCCGCGGCGGAAGCAGCAGTCGCGGCAGCACAAGCTGCAGCTAAAGTTGTTCGCTTGGCTGGTTATGGGCGTCACTCCAAGGAAGAAAGGGCTGCAACTCTCATACAGTCATATTATCGAGGCTACCTGGTAATGTTAATTAAATTAATTACTCGCATATATTACATAATTAGTACCCAAAAAAAAAAAAAAAAAAAACAAGAGGGTGGGTAAAATTTAAATTATTTTTTGTAATCTCCTAACATGTCAGAGTTCGAATTGGGGTAAGCCAGCTAAAAGAACTTATTAAAAAGTCCTCGCTCAAGCCCATAGGCCTTAATTCTTTTGAGTAGTTGTGACAAACCAGTTACAAATTTTGATAGACCAACATGTTAACTTATTAATGTTACAGGCCCGGCGTGCATTGCGGGCGTTGAAGGGATTGGTGAGGCTGCAAGCATTAGTAAGAGGTCATAATGTGAGAAAGCAAGCACAAATGACAATGCGATGCATGCAGGCACTAGTGCGGGTGCAGGCAAGAGTAAGAGCACGCAGGCTCCAACTGGCTCACGAGAGACTTCAGAAGACGAAGGTCAAAGAAGATGAAGATGAAGAAGAAGTTGATGAAGAATTGCAAAATCAGAGGAGCCCCCTGAAGCAGTATGCTGCAGCTGGCAGCTGGGACAATGGCCGCGGCCGCCATCAAAACTCAGAGAAGAAGCTTAAAGAGAATGCATCAAGAAAGCACGAATCTTTGATGAAGAAAGAAAGATCCCTCGCTTATGCTTATGCCTATCAGGTCTGTTAATTAGTTACCCATCTGATTTGAATTTGGATACAGTGCTTACCTATCCTCTGCGCTTATCTTTTCCAATGCTTTTAGCACCGAATTAAGATTTCAGATTTTAAATTGGCTAAGAAATAGTGATTCAACGCCTATTTGATATCACTAATCTAATGATCATAAAAACTTACTTAATCTCATAAGTTATTTTTATATTTTTCTAAAGTTGTTTAATATTTTTTTGGTATTAAATAAGTTATTTTGCTTGTACTGGAAAAATTTCAAATTTTAAACTTTTGGAATAGAAGTTGAAAATTTTTTTAAATGTTAAAATATCTAAAGTATCCTTTAATTATTTAACAATTTTATTTAATTACTAAAGTAATTTTATGATTTTTAATAAAAGTTTTCATTAATAATTAAGCAACTAAAATTTTTGTAATAAAACCTCTAGTTGTAGAAGCTTTACTTAAATAAGTTCTATTTTAAAAGTTATACCAAACAGATTGAACCTTTATGTTAATTGATCTTGGGTTAAATTGATATATATAATTAAATTTCAATAACATACACTTATTGAATCATGCTCAGGTCTAGATATATAAATTTAGTAAAATTTTAATTCAACTAGAATAATAATTGTATAGCTTTGTACAACTCTAATTTTAATTTTAATTAATGTTAAAAATGTATAGATGGCAGAAGATTTTTAAAAGATAAGCAAAAATCAATATCGTATTTGGATACAATGTTGACCTTAGGTTCTGATATTTTAAAGATATATACGTTCTGCCGAGTGTGTCACACACGAAAATTAAATGATGCTAACACTCTACCAACACTAGCAGCAGCAGCAGCAACATCAACATCTGTCACAGTCTAACCCGAATGGTAGAGACATTGTGGAACTCTATGCGCAAGAGGGTGAAAGAGGGCAGTGGGGATGGAATTGGCTTGAGCGTTGGATGTCAGCACAGCCGCACCACGCCCGCAATTTAGGCCCAAATGAAGCGTCTTACGTGGCACTCCCCATCACTACCACCACCACAACGACGACGACAACCGACGACATGCTATCAGAAAAGACCGAGGAAATGGACGTGATCACACCACCAAGCTCAAGCAACACCAAAATGGGAAGGTTCAATAGAGAATTATCAGACTCAAGCTCATACATACCTCCCCAACACAAGCCATCGTTCTCACACAATGTCCCAAGCTACATGGCGCCAACACAGTCTGCCAAGGCCAAGGTGAGAAGCCAAGGCATGATGAATATCAAGCAGCAGCAGAGGAGTCCAAATGCTACACCGCATTGGAACTCTTCAACAAAGAAAGATTCAGTACTTGGGTCAGCTGCAGGCGGCTGTGATTCTTCTAGTTCTGGCGGTGCAACGACGACGTACCAGGCTCCGAGGAGCCCTAGCCCAGCGTTTAATAATGGCAGCCGGGTTAAACGGGTTGCAGCCGGGGTTAGCCCGGATTCCAGTGCCGGTGAAGATTGGAGGCTGCGTCTTGGTGGTCATGATTGGAGAAATGATTTTGTTTGATTTATATATAAAATAATTTTGTTTGTGAGTGAGTACTACTTTTCTAATGTTGGATGAAATTAAATTTTCATATGTATTGTTATACAGTATTATTAATTGTATTATTTAACATATTTTTGGCTTGGTATAATATTTTTTTCGTCCAATAATATTACATATATTTTTAATCATTTTATCTATGAAATTGAATTTAATGCTAAGTAGTAATTACTTACTTTTCAATATTTTTATCGCTGTATGTTAAAATTTAGCTACAAATAATTTTTTTATACAATAGCTATCCTATCCATCACAATATTATAACAGTTATCGTTCTTATTATTTATATATAGAATTTCTACTCACGATGTAGTTGTATTAACTATTAGTATAGCACTCGGTTTGCGTTGGATGGCTGATTTGGGAGCTGTACTGAGTAATTAATGTAATGTCATTCAGCTTCAAGTTCAATGGGGAATGGTGGGCGCTATCGGTTTAATATTGACGCGGATTCTTTGCTATACGCGATATCTCGCCGATCAACTTCACCTCGATCGTGATCTCTCCTCGATGCTTTCTTCTTCAAATATTCCTCGTCAAAACAAGTCGAGACGCTTGTTTTCCCACAGAAACCCTCCGACGCCAAGTCGAGCATATTTTAACGCCACAAATCGTATGGCTTTTCCGTTATTTCTATTCTTTAGAGCTTTCTTTTATCTTTGTTATAATCTCAAAATTGCTAACCCTTTTACCTTCGCTGGCTACCTTTTTATAGGCTTCCTCTGAATCCCGGTCTTCCGTAGTCCACACCCATTATTCTCCCCACCCTCGGATGTGGGTGCCCCATTGTCGTCATTGGAGATGGACTTCGTGCTCGATTCTGGATAGAACGCACGCTTGCCAACTCGTTGACCGGTCTCCTCGCCGACCCCCAGCAGAATGGCCTTATGCCTCTAATGTGAGTTCGTCGTGAATGGCATATTTTTGACGAAATAGTCCTTCTCTTCCTCGCTACTGTGCTCTACAGACATACCGCGAACTCGCCACCAAATATACGCTCATCACGTGCCTCGTCAAGATTTCCCTCAAACACCGGTCCCCCAGTTTCTGGTGTTGGGTAATGTAATGGACCAGCAGTAGAAACTCAACAGTTCTTGCTCGCGTGGGACTTGAAAAGGCTGCCAAGAGTCGTGTCCCATTTAATTGCGGATGCAGTGATGTGGCAGCAATCTACCCCTTCATTTGAATTTCAAACCTACGATTGCAAGATTCTCGGAATATGTGCCATTAAATGCTGGCAGCCCAAGAGTTTGCTTCTCAGTAAGAAAACCCAAAATCCTCAAACACGAACTCGTCATTTTCTCCCTTCTTGTCTCTCCGGCGGATGAACCTCGGCATTAAAGCTTTCATCCCTGTCTCTCTCTGACCGAGTCCCTGCTTCAGGTATTTGTTCTATTTTCTCGGTCTCGGTTAGTTGTAGATAATTTCTTTTCTCTTTGCTTTGCTTGGGGTAGTAGTTGGTGGTGGTGTTTTGGTTATAACCTAGGGAATGTCGAAGGGTAAGGAGAAAGTCGTTGAGATTGATGACGACGAACTAGGCTTCTTGCCTAGTCTGCTCACCGATCCTGCTTTTGACCCCGGGATCCCCTTAGAACCCATTAGGTCTAGTGTCGGGACTAGTGCTAGGAGGATGTCCCCTCAAACAACCTCCACGAAGCTAAGGTGGATCTTCTAAAACACCCAAGTGAGGATCAGAGGTGACCTGTGGATCCTCACCGAACATCATACTGTAATACGGAGGTAGAGCCTTGTCTCGGTATTATGCCATTGATTATATGACGTGCACGACCACGTTTGACGAGCTCAATGACCTCCGACTTAGGTATAGTATTCCTGGTGAGATACCTCTTAAGATCCCAGGAAAGAAGGATACACCTATATGTTACCCTGCTTTGAGAGCTTTAAGTATGGGTGTCCAGCATCCTTACTTTGCCGATACTTAATCCAACTGCTCCGGTCACCGAACTCCCGGGAGAGTGCTCTGCTCATATCATGATGTGCCAAAGCGAGCCCACTTGATGAGTGTACACAAGAAGCAAAAAGATGTCGGTACTACTTCCAATCTAGTACCAAGAGCAGGAAACCCATAACTGATCTTCCAACCCTTTAAGAGAAAATTTTTTTTTTGGGGTCGGGTCGTTGCACAAATGGACGGGAAGGATTGTCGCGTCCCACCCCGTTTCACGGTCCCAGGTTGCCTGCTCGCTTTAGATGTCTTGTATCCATAATTGTTCTCGCTTCACTGGTTTGTCTCTAACCAAGTGTCTGTTTGTTGTTCTTGGGTGTTCACTTCCGCCAAACCGACTTCAAACGGGTTGAGGTCGATAGCCAATTTCGCCGAGCCGAGAACTGATAACTACCTACAACTTGCTCGAGTCTCGCTTGGTACTCCCTAGCCATAAAATGGAGGACGCTGTGATTGGGGCTTTGAACAGGAAACGTTCTCGACCTCAAACCACGAAGAGGACCGCAAGGACGCCCATCTGCCAAGATCGCAGGTGTCTCTCCTCAAGACTACCTCCTCCTCCTGCCAAGGTCGGAGAGACTAGTGGAGCAGCCACTGATCCTGCCTCTTCATCTCCTCCTGTCGGGCCTAGATCTCGTTTATCTGACAGCCGAGCAGAACACTTGGCCCCCTATCTCAACGAGCTTTCCAAACTCGTGAGCAAGAAGGACCTGGAGGACTTTGACGGCTGCACCCTAGGCGAGCTGGTGGGAGCGATGCAGTATAGCGCTTTCCATCTCAGCTGCATGACCACCTATTATAAGGCCAAGGTTGGCCGTTATGACAGGAAGATGAAGGAGGACATTCAGTCGGCGATGACCAGAGCTGACCATGCCGAGAAGAAAGCACCGGAGCTGAATGTCGAGAACCTGAAGCTGATAGAGCAAGAATCTCTTGCTCAAGCAAAAGCCATTACCCTCGAGGAGTCGACCCAAAGAGGATCTTCAAAGGTATACGATGAGGCTCAAATCTCTCCGCGATTCCCACCGAGTTCAGGTCGAGAACTTGGAGAAGGAGGCCGACAACCAATACGACCAGGGACTTCGGCATTCCTATCGTTGCATCGTGCCTAAGAAAGATCCTCGATCCGAAGATGGACGACTTTGGTTGTTTCATCATACGGAGGAGGAAGATGTCGAAGGGGTGGAGCCAATCGTGATTGAGGAGGAAAACTCTCATCCTCGTGCAATCCATCTTGGCGAGCACTCCCCGCGGTGATACCCACCGAGGTCCAACAACCGATGCCGCTTTGCCATCGATCCGCCATCTTCTTGAACATGTTTCTTGTGTTGTAATGAACAGCTTTGTTGGTTATTGATAAATTAATGAAAACTGTTTTTGATTACTTTCTTGCGTTTGTATTTACAAGTTATTTTCTGTTTTCGCTTCGAGCGCTACGGCATATGGTCTTTCTACATGACTTGGGATTCTGCTCGCCGTCGCGTGATCGAGCAGATCCTGGTACTCTTGGCTTCTGTCTCGCCATAAAACAGGCTTCGAGACTCGGTGAGCCTTTGCATGCCTTTGATAATTTCTTCAATGATTGGGATTCTGCTCGCCTTAGCGTGGTCGAGCAGATCCTGGCACGCTTGGCTTCTGGTCTCGCCATAAACAGGCTTTGAGACTTAACGAGCTTTTGCATGCCTTTGATAATTTCTTCAAAGCTTGGGATTCGCCGCTTTCGCGATCCCCGGATCACGCTGGCTCGCCGCCATAAACGGCTTTGAGACTTGACAAGCCTTAGATAATTTCTTCAGAGCTTGATTCGCTTTCGTCCCCGCCTTTCTTGAGATAATTTCTTCAAAGCTGGGATTACGCTTTCGGCTGGCTTCTGGTCTCGCCATAAACAGGCTTTGAGACTTGACGAGCCTTTGCATGCCTTGGATAATTTCTTCAAAGCTTGGGATTCTGCTCGCCTTCTCGTGGCCGAGCAGATCCTGGCACGCTTGGCTTCTGGTCTCGCCATAAACAGGCTTTGAGACTTGACGAGCCTTTGCATGCCTTGGATAATTTCTTCAAAGCTTGGGATTCTGCTCGCCTTCTCGTGGCCGAGCAGATCCTGGCACGCTTGGCTTCTGGTCTCGCCATAAACAGGTTTTGAGACTTGATGCCTTGGATAATTTCTTCAAAGCTTCGGGATTACTTCGGTCTTGCCATAAGCTTTGAGACTCGAGCATGCCTTGGATAATTTCTTCAAAGCTTCAGATGCAGCTTAAAGCTTCGATTTTGCGCCTTTGCACGCTTGACTTGCTTTGAGACTTGACGAGCCTTTGCATGCCTTGGGTAATTTCTTCAAAGCTTGGGATTCTGCTCGCCTTCTCGTGGCCGAGCAGATCCTGGCACGCTTGGCTTCTGGTCTCGCCATAAACAGGCTTTGAGACTTGATGAGCCTTTGCATGCCTTGGATAATTTCTCAACAGTACAGTTGACTCAAACTCCTCATTGATTCATTTATTATTGAATTCGGCTTACATGAGATTTGCTTTGAAATAAGAAATAAAAAAAATAGAAAACAACGGGCACGAACAGAAATAACTTTAAAACATGAACAAGTCTTACTAGAGATATTTCCTGAGGTGTGCCGCGCTCCATTAGCGTTTAACCTCATGGCCATCTCTGCGAACCAACTTGTAAACTCCGGGTCCAACTAGCTGCCATTCCTGGCTTCCACTCAGGTATCAAGGGATGTTATCTTCTTTGCCGAGGAGTGCGACTCTCTGGTCTCCTCGTACCACTCCAACTACCCCATTCACCCGGTACTTGAGAGCAAGATAATGGTTGGACAGTACTGCTTTGCTCATCCTCAGAAACGGCCGACCTAGGATTATCTGGTAAGGACCCTCTTCATCAACTACCACAAAATCCAGTATCATAGTCCTTTCTATCGGGGAGCTTCCGATCGTGATAGGCAGCTCGACCACACCCAGGGGGACCAGCTTTCCTCCTCCAAATCCCTTCAAGGAGGTGTTGGTGTGCTCCAACCTCAGGTCTGTTATTCCCATCTCCTCCAGAGTGGACTTGAACAACACATCAACTGAGCTTCCTGTATCGACCAGTATCCGGTCAAACTTCTTGCTAGCAACAGTGGCCTTGATGACTAAGGCATCCTCGTGTGGGTATAAAATCCCTTCTTCATCCTCGTCTGTCCACATGATTGGCACTTGCCTGACTCTTGCTCGTTTGGCTGCCGGGGTGTTGAAGAATACCTCTTTACTAGTCATGGCGTATCTGGCATAGTTCTTCCTCGATCTGTTAGAATCTCCAGCCAATGTCGAGCCCCCAACAATCACCCTTACTGTAGGCTGCTCGTACCTCAAGTTTCTATCACTCTACCCCCCCTCACATGTCGAGGCCACCATCGGGAGAGTCCCGTGTATAAACTCGTCCAGGTATCGATTTCTCACCAAATCTTCGACCTGGGTCTTGAGATCTCTGCATTCTGTTGTAGTATGGCCATGAGCGCCATGGAACTTGCAATAGCGTCCCCTATCCCTCCTGCTAGGTAGCTTTGTTATTGGGGCCGGGCGGTACAGTAATCACTGGTCCTTTATGGTCTCGTACACCTCGTCCAGGGGCATCTTCAGGGGAGTATACCGCACATAGTCCTGGTTCTGGTCGATCATATACCGCCTTTCTCTCGTTTCAGGTTTAAATGGGGTGGCGGTCCGCTTCCCCGATCACCACGTGTGGATGAGAATGACCATAAGCCGGGTCATGCCTTCTCCAAGTGAACGGGAGGTTGCACTTGATATTGGAGGCCTCACGAGGCCGATAAGTTGACCCGACCGCACTAATCGCCGAGGCATGGTGGTCCCTCCTCTTGATCGGCCCATTTCCTGGTACGGCTCTCTTCTCTTTCCTCTTTAACCCTTCTAGCTGGTCTGTCTTGATCTGTGCTGACTTTTCCTCATCGATTTCTATGTCTCTCTTAGCAAAATATGTCCGAATAAATGGCTTCTCAAATTGTACCACAGCCGTCCTATCTTCACTCATTCTTTCACTCCCCTCAGTGCCTGAGGATGGTTAAAGGCTCCTAAGTCGAGGACGGGAACCTTTTGAATTCCAAGGGTTTCCTCTCTCCGCTTCATGCTCGCTACCCATCATATCATCTTCCGCCATCGCCAAACCGCTTCAATTCTCGCACATCCGAAGGTTTTAATGCTCCCCGATGAAGCACCTGCTCCTCCCTCTGATAGGGAACACCGCATCTGGGCTTGAGATAGTCCTTGCACCTTATGTCGCTTGGCACCAACTTCGTTCAATATCCAAGTCCTGGAGGCGAAATCTCGAATAATTGCCTCATGATCTCAGCGCAGTGATTCTCCATCCAGCATTATCCTCCAACCAGGAGCTCTGCTCCTTCCTTGCATGCCATCAATTATCTGCGCTTAGACTTCTCCTCCAACAGACCGCCGTGGTCACGTGCTGCAACATGATCCCGCTCTTGCTCTACATCATGCAAGTGTTGCCTCAACTCTGTTTCCTTTGCATTCGCCACCCCGTCATCCTCATCAAAAATCTGTCTTGCCGGGGATTGCTCTTCATCTCTATGAAATTCTCCCCGCAGAGGTATGTTACCTCTCTCACCACCAAATCTCCTGGTGGTTTGGTTCTCCTCGTACTATCGGGACCTGGTGACACTCCACCACCTCTCACCCTTTTCTCCTGGGTTACTCTTCGTTCACTCCCATGCGTTGTCGTGGTCTCCATCCGCTTCCATCCGCTCCATCCGGCCGAACATGGCTTTTTCCCGCTTCATCGGCTATCTCCTCAACAATCATTAAGCCTCATATCACCCCTTGTGCACTACTTCCTCCTCCATTGCTTTTCACTTGCTTTCACCTCTTCTGCTATCAATGTAAGCTTTTTGCTCCCCCACGGCGCCAAAATGTTGATACGGATTCTGTTGCCCTTCTCACGGGATATTCGCCGATCAACTTCACCTCGATCGATCTCTCTCGTATGCTTTCTTCTTCAAATATTCCTGCGTCCACGTAAACAGTTGCTTTTCCGACGTAAACCCTCCGACGCCAAGTCGAGCATGGTGGGAACGCTTGCCACAAATCTTATGGCTTTTCCGTTATTTCTATTCTTTAGAGATTTCTTTTATCTTTGTCATAATCTCAAAATTGCTAACCCTTTTACCTTCGCTGGCTACCTTTTTATAGGCTTCCTCCGAATCCCGGTCTTCCTTAGTCCGCGCCCATTATTCTCCCCACCCTCGGATGTGGATGCCCCATTGTCGCTATCATTGGGCGAATTGAGATGGACTTCGCCTCGATTCTGGATAGAACGCACGCCTTTGCCAACTGTTGCCGGTCTCTCGCCGACTTCAGCAGGAATGGCCTTATGCCTCTAACAAGAGTCCGTCCTCGTGAATGGCATATTTTTGGACGAATAGTCTGCCCCTGCTCCTCGCTACTTACAGACATACCGTCGAACTCGCCATCAAATATCTGCTCATCACGTCTGGTCTTGTCGAAGTATTTCCCTCAAACAGTACGCACGTGTATCCTAATTGTCATGCGGTTCGATTCTAACAGTTATTTAACTACTTTGGTCGCTGGAGGATGTAGAATGAATATTCGGACTTCAGGTGGGCATGGATGCGGTCGTATTGGATCAGTATTCGATAAAGATTCTCTTTTGGCGTAATCTTTAATTTGAATAAATAAATTTACACCATTGATAGTAACATTTAAAGTTTAGATATAATCCCATCATGAAAGTATCTTGTTTAAACTAAATTTTGGAGTGAATAGTAAGGAACAAAAAGTTAGATAAACAAAATAAATTTGTAGTAAAATGAAAAAGTGCTTCGCGTAATCGAGGTGTGTTATTTGTTTTTGGTTTCCAGTAGAGCTTGAGAAAGAAGAGAAGAGTTGAGGCTGTTGGGAGGGTTTTGATCTGAAGAGAGTTGGCTTGAAGGGCTATTCTTAACCTGCCAAAGAAAGAAAAGAGGTTAAAGCTGGAGCTAGCAGTGGCTGGCAACCACACTTCAACACTCAAATTAGTGTTGGGTCCATTTTTTGAGGTAGATGCTAGCAAACTCTTAATGATGGACGTGGCTAGAGGTTGAAAAAAGCCTCTACCTTGCGTGTTGTGTGTGTTTGCTAATGAATAATGAGAAAAATAAAACATGAACCTCCTTTTGTAGAATGCACTCGGATGCTTGTTCACCATACTACCTGACATATTTTTATTGGTATTTCCTCTCTCTACACAAAGGATATTCCTGTCCTTTTCGTTTTTTGACCGCTGGTGCATTGGGTGCATGTTTGGAGAGCAAGTGTGCAAGTCATTTGTACATTTTGTCCACACTCACAAATGTTGGACTCTGAGTGGTCTAGCATGCCTCTGCAGAAGCTGTCCTATAATGGCTGGCGTATCAGTTAAGGACAAATGGTCCAAACTATTTTGGTGGGCTGCTTTGGCCATATTTACAGACGTGGCAGGCGATTGCGTCCACATTGTCAACAAAATATGTCTTCATTGATTCCTCAATATAAGTTAAGAAATTAATATTTTTTTCTGGTGATAATGACACTTCATGTGCCTAATATTTTGGGTGTTTTCTCCAACTATTTTGCCTTCAATATGGGGAAATCTACATAATATTTTAATTATTTGGCGTATCCGGCATATTCCAATCTCCTCTTAGCAACTTCACAAACTCTATATCAACACGTGTCATTCTATCATTATCTATGTCTTCCCCAAATGACTATCTCCCTTATTTAAAAGTAGCACATCACTATTTTTACAAGGCCATAAGAGAAATACTAAACCTACAAATAAATAAATTCTTAATAGAAATTCTAAATTAAATATAGTTTTAAAAGCTAAGGAAAGTTGATAAATGTGTTTGTGCGGTTGGGTCGTTGTAAAAGTATTTAGTAAATATTTATTGTCATAGTTTCTTATTTGAAAACTAATCAGTTGATTTGGTCATACATTTATAAAATGAAAATTTTATAATATTTTTATTATTTTTGACAAAATTATAATTTAAAGGTCATATATACCATGAATTTTTATTTCGAAATGTATTTTTTATTTTTTAATTTCAGGGATGTCATCCATGTTTTGCTCATACTCTCCTGATTTATTGGTTCAATTTTTTTATTTTTAAAAAATAAAATATCAAAAATTTAAAAAAAAAATGTATTTCATTATATTATTCATAGGCCTAAATGTATTTCATTATATATTTTTTTTATTTTTAATGAAGGCATGTTAATTTTATACATTGAAATGTAATTGCCACGTCATCAGTTCACCAGTTCATCAATGTCGCATAGCTAATAATCGAAGAGTAGTGATATTAAAAAAAAAATTGGAAAAAAGGAAGACATAATTAATTATTGATACTATATAGTGTAAGAGGAAAAAAATAAACACTATATGGTGTTATAGTTCATTCTGTCTTCTATCTTCCTTCAGCTCATTTACCATTTTTCAATAATGAAAAAGTTGTGGATTGGCAAGAGGCAAATTTATCTAATAAAAACTATTCAGAAGCAAATTTAGATAAAATAAGGCTTTATTTATAAATTTTTCTCCAATAGCTGGCCCAAACGAGATTTTATTTGGATTTGGATTTGAGAGGAGCTTTTAACACCCCTAGAAAATTCTTATAACACCCCTTTGGATTCTAAAATCTTATATTATTTTATTATTGTTACATAATTTTTATATTGTATAATTTTTAATTCTTAAAAGTTTTTCAAAAAATACTTTCAATTAAAATTTAAAATATAAATATAAATTATGAAATAGGGTGGGCATTTTAAAAGAATAATCTATTTAAGTGTTTAATTAAATTTTCATTCAAAATTAATTAACTTTTTATTCAAAACAAAAAAAAACAAATTAATTTATCATCACTTATTTAGGTAATTACAATTAAAGAGACGCTGTAAAATGAATTTCGAGAGAGGAGTCTCAGAAAGCCTACTCTTTTGATTTTTATTTTTTAAGACTCATGAGCTTTTTCTCCCTTAGCCCAAGTTACTGGACTCCCATTTTGAAAAAGGTCTTATATGGGCTTTATCGTGGGCTTTTGTTAAATTAAAATAATTTTAATACCAAAATTACCCTTTTTTACCTAAATAAACACATTTAATTTGTCTTTCAATTCCCTGTAATTTTTTATGAATGCAAAGATGTCTACGCGGACTTAAAGAGAGAGAGAAAGAGAGAGAATAAAAGATTTGAAGAGAGATAAAATACAAGTGGAGTTTATTAGATTCGTTCTGTCATTAAGTATAAAAATGAAAGAATAATGAAAGGGTTGTTAATAGCATGACTAATCGTTAACACCTTTCAATTAAGGTCTATGAATATAATCCAGTGGAGCTATTGGCACCTCTCTAATTTTCAAAGATAAAAACCTCTTTTCTAAGTGCACCTTTTAAATATTTTACATAAACATCACTTCTCAAAAACCCACATTAATTCTAAAATTACCCTCATTTGTTCACTTTTTTTTTTAAGTTTTGAATTCTCTTCCTTCAAATTTACTTTTAGAATTTGGCTATTTGTATCCATTTATTTCTCAAATCTAATCTTATTGATTTAATGTAGAACAAACAAATTCACTTTTTCACAACTAAAATTTCAAACTTATTAATCGGTCTGTGGCCGAGCGGCTAGAGCTGCTCTCTCACAATTGTGAGAGAAATGCATTGCGGGGATTTCGTTTATCAATTATGAGTGAAGATAGTTTTCTCCCTTTCAAATATGAGTATAGTAGACATTTCTCAAATATTAAAAACATTTATAGATATTCCTCCAATATTAGAGAGGTTTGTGGAGATTTAATTCATTCCTCAATTATGAGTAACGACAATCTTCTTCCTTTCAAATATGAGTGGAGTAGATGTCCCTCAATTATTAAAGAAGGTAAAAATATGGGTAGTGTTATATGAGATATAATATTCTCATATAATATGAATTGTAATTTGAGTAATAATTTCATATAATTTTTAAAAAAACAAACAAACTTGTTGATGCGAGATTCTGGTTTTCTGCTCGTCCACGACCAGGGTCTCTCCTCAACTAACTCGTCCAGCGACCAAGATCTCTCCTCAACCTTTCTAACCAGGTTGAGTAACTCCTCATAAGACTTCCTCTCCACAGACTCCTGTGCACACAGTAAACCCTCTGAAATCAAGTTAGAAATATAGGTTTACTTTTCTTGGAAACACGGCCACTAATCTTGTGGCTCTTTTCCTAAGCTCTAATCTCAAAAAGTCTAACCCATTTACCTTCGTTGATTACCTTTTTATAGCCTTCCTTCAAATCCGGCCCTTCCTATGATCCACGTCCGTCACCTCCCTCAACTCTCGGAAGTGGGTGCTTCACTATCATAGTTGTGGTTGAGTAGGCTTCGCCTCGGATGAGTGCTCTTGTCAACCTTGCCAGAATGGCTTTGCTCCTGCAGGAGGCCGTGATGTGGTCCCGAGGAGGGTGTTCGTGAACGAAAGCGTAATATTTCGCCGTGGAAACTGCTACCGACTTACGCTCATCTCGCCCATTATAAGGAGGTCGGCTCGTCGTGGCTGGTCTTGTCGAAGTATATCCCCCAAACACCGATCCCCCTAATTTCTGGTGTTGGGTAATGTAGTGGACCAATAGTAGAAACTCAATAGTTCTGGCTTGCTCAGGATAGGAAACGACTTTGAAGAGTCGTGTCGCATTTAATTGCGAGCGAGGTGATGTGGCAGTGATCTGTCCCTCCATTTGAATTTCAAACCGATGGTTATAAAACCCTTGGAATTCGTGTCGTTAAATGCTGATAAACCAAGAGTTTATTCCTCATTAGGGAACCCAAAACCTCAAAAGGGAAGCTCGTCTCTTAGCCTTCTTCTTCCTCTCTAGTGACTGAGTTATTTCTCTCCCTCGGCGGAAAAGCTACATTTATTGTCTCTATTCGGCCGGGCTACAACTGCAGGTATTATTTCTATTTCTTCGGTCTTGGATAGTTGTAGAAAATTTCTTTTTTCTCTTTTTTGTTTGGGTAGCGTTTGGTGGTATTGCTCTAGTCATAGTTTAGGGAATGTCAAAAGGCAAAGAGAAGGTAATTGAGGTTGATAACGACGAGTTAGACTTCTTTCTACTACCGATCCTCGCCGATCCCTGGATCCTTTAAGACTAGATCTAGTGTTGGGACTAGTGCTAGGAGGATGTCTCCTCAAATAACCTCATCACCCAGCAATAGCGGCGATGAGGGATCTTCTGGTTCGAAAGATACCCTGAGTGAGGACCCGGGTGAAGATTCTAGTGAAATGTCCTCACCAAGAATATCGCGACCAGATAGGAAAAGCAAAGTAGAAGGTAAGGCTTTATCGGAGCATTGCGCTATTGACTTCATGACATGTACGACCATACTAGAAGACCCCGTTGAACTCCGAACTAGGTATGACATTCCTGATGGTATACCCCGTAGAACTCTAGGAAAAAATGATACTCCCAGCCGACCTCCTAGGGGATATGTTACTCTATTTCTGAAAAGCTTTAAGTTTGGGATGAGGCTCCCCCTACAACCCTATTTCGTCAAGATGCTTAGTGGATTACATTTAGCTCCTGGTCAACTTAACCTTAACGGGTGGAGGGTACTTTCTGGTCTGTTCATTTTGTGGGACAGATGCTGCCAGAGTGAGCCCACGGTTGATGAAGTCCAACACATGTACCAGCTAAAGAGCAGCCCCAAAGACGCCGGCTGGTACTACTTCATGTCGAGTACCAAGACCAGGAAACCCATAACTGATCTTCCAACAGGTGGTGGTGGGAATTGGAAGAAAAAATTCTTTTTCGCTGGGGGTCCCTGGGGTCAAGTTGCACAGATTGATGGGAAGAACTATCACGTCCCCTCCCGTTTCGTGGTCCCAGGTTGCCTGCTCGCTTTAGATGTCCTGTACCCCTAGTTGTTCTAGTTGTTGATTTATCTCTAACCCGATTTTTGTTCGAACTGCAGGTTCTTGGGGTGTCCACTAAGTTAACCTCGACCCGCTGGTCGAGGTTATCAATTCGCTTCGATCGAGAGTTGCTATCTACTTACAACTTTTTCGAATCTCGCCTGGTACCCACTGATCTCAAGATGGAGGATGCTCTGATCGAGGCTTTGAATCGAAAACGTCCTCGACCCCATGCTGCTAAGCGAGACCACAATAAGGATGCTCCCCCTGGGAAACGGGTGAACATCGCGGAGTAGGTCCCCCCCTTGAGGACTCTGCCACCTCCTCCTCCTAAGGCCGGCGAAACTAATGGAACAGCCACTGATCCCACTTCTTCTCCACCACCAGCAAGGTGAAAACCTCGTTTGCCCGACAATCGAGCAGAGCATCTGGTCCCCTACATCAGTGAGTTTATTAGGCTCGTGAGCAAAAGGGACTTGGAAGACTTCAACGGCAGTACTCTGGGCGAGCTGGTGGGGGCTATGCAGTTTAGTGCTTTTCACCTTGGCTGCATGGCCACTTACTATAAGGCGAAGGTCGGCCGTCATGACCGAAAGATAAAAGAAGACATTCAGTCAGCCAAAAGCAAAGCTGACACTGCTGAGAAGAAAGCTGGAGATCTCAACCTCGAGAATCTGAAGTTGATAGAGCGGGAGTCTCTCGCTCAAGCAAAGGCTATCACTCTTGAGGGTGAACTGAATAAAGTTAAGGAGGACTTGCAAACGCAAAAGGCTACGTCTTTCTACCGAATCCTCGGATTCTCACCGATTCAGTCGAAAACCTGAGGCGACAACTAGTATGACCAGGGGCTTCGACATTCTTATCGGTGCATCATGGCCGTTCTCAGAAAGCAGCATCCTGATCTGAAGATGGACAAGCTTGCCACTGGTGTTGCTCAATACATGGATGAGGAGGCAGCCAAAGAAGATGTCGAAGATTTGGAGCAAATGGGAGGAACCTCTCCTCCCTGCACCCTACTAACGTTGAAGCAAGTACCCAATGGTGAGACCCCTACTCCCGAGGTGGACCCAATGGAGATTTCTTGACCCACCGTCCTCTTGATTGTACCTTGTGTTGTAGGTTTCTTTTTGGAACATTGTATGTTAAAACTAGCAGCTTTTTACAATTGTTGGCAAATTAATAAGATTGCTCTTATTTATTTTCTTTGCTTCGTGCTCTTGGCAGATTATTATTTTATTTTTTGTTCGATTACATTGTGGTCGAGCAGATGCCGAAAAGCTTAGCTTCCCGTCCTGTCATCGAGCAAGCCTGGAGACTTATGGAGTCTTTCCGTGCCATAGAAACTTTTTTTAACGTTTGATGGTTTGCTCGCCTTCGCTTGGTCGAGCAGATCCTGGCATGTTTGGCTTCCGGTCTCGCCATAAAACAGGCTTTGAGACTTAATGAGTCTTTGTATGGCTTAGAAACTTTTTATAACATTTGAGGGTCTGCTCGCCTTCGCTTGGTCAAGCAGATCCTGGCATGCTTAGCTTCCGGTCTCGCCATAAAACAGGCTTTGAGACTTAATGAGTCTTTGCATGGCTTAGAAACTTTTTATAACATTTGAGGGTCTGCTCGCCTTCACTTGGTCAAGCAGATCCTGCATGCTTAGCTTCCGGTTTCGCTATAAAACAGGCTTTGAGACTTAATGGGGCTTTTGCATCCCTTACAAACTTTTTATAACATTTGAGGGTCTGCTCGCCTTCGCTTGGTCGAGCAGATCCTGGCATGCTTGGCTTCCGATCTCACCATAAAACAGGCTTTGAGACTTAATGAAGCATTTGCATGCCTTAGAAACTTTTTATAACATTTGAGGTCTCGTCTTCGCTTCGAAGATCCGCATGCTTGGCCTCGCCATAAAAAAGCTTTGAGACTTAATTTTGCCTTAAACTTTGTATAACATTTGAGGATCTGCCGCTTTCGCAGAAAGGCATCGTTGCTTCCTGCCATAAAACAGGCTTTGAGATTTAATGGGGCCTTTGCATGAATTAGAAACATGACAACTGACTGAAATTCCTCCACCTTTCATTAATTACTGAATTCGGCTTACATGAAATTGATTAAGCATAAAACGAATAACAACAAGAACGAATAGAAATAACTCTAAAGCGTGATTGGGTCTTACTGGAAATATTTTCTGAGGTGTGCTGCGTTCCAATGGCGTTTCACCTCGTGGCCATCCGCGCGAACGAGCTTATAGGCTCCGGGTCCAGCGACCTGCTTGACCCTATATGGCCCCTCCCAGTTTGGACCGAGTACTCCGAGTCTTCGTGGCTCGATTCACCCTCCCAAAGTAATCGCCAACTTGAACTGTCGATCCGCACCTTGTAATAACAACAACCTTCTGGTAGGCGACCGCCGATTTGCTCCCTCTTCTCAATCAGAAGATCCAGATTAAAGCACATCTAGTCGTTTTCCTGCTCATCGAAGTGATTTGTCCGGGTCGCCTCATCTCCACGGCATGAAAGGCCAAAGCGAACGGTTTCGCTTTTGGTTGTCTGTATGCCCATAATACACTGGTAGCTCATCAACCCATGCTGCTTTCATAGCCGGGTTTCAAAAAGCCTCGATAACCTTTGGTCGCTTCTACTTGTCCGTTAGGCCGGTGAAAGCAAAAACTTCGCTTCTATCCCGAGGTTTTGCGTAAGTCTCGATTATTGTCAAACTGCCTGCCATTGTCTGCTATCAGGGCATAAGGGATTCCATATCTACAGACCAAGTTTCTCCATACGAAGTCAGTCGTCTTTTTCTCTGTGATCCTGCTGAGGGCTTTTACCTCTACCCACTTCGTAAAATAATCAATCGCTACTATTGCATGCGTTGTTGTCCTTCGTCCCTTGAGCAACGGTCCAACCAGATCGATCCCCCATTGAGCAAATGGCCATGGCGAGGCCATAGAAGTGAGCTTCTCTGGTGGTTGGGTAGAGAAATTTGTAAAACTCTGGCAACTCATGCAACTCCTGGTTTTCTCCTGTGCATCCTGGTGCATCGTCGGCCAGAAATATCCCTGCCTAAGAGCCTTGTGGGCAAGGGATCTCGCACCAGAATGGTTTCCGCAAACTCCTTCATGTACTTCTCTCAGTACGTAATCTGCATCGTCCTCATCCAAACATTGAAGGAACGGTAGAGTGTACCCCCGCCGATATAACACCCCATCAATCATGGTGTATCTCGACGCTTGAGCTTTGATCTTGCAAGCTCGTAACTTATCTGGTGGTAATACCCCATCTCGGATGTATGAGATTATTGGGTCCATCCATGAGCACTTCTGTTTCACCGCACCTCCGATTCTGATCATTGACTTCACCTCCAGCGGAGACTTGGGCATTTTCGGATTCACATACATTCTAGCCAGAATGTTTGCTCGATAATTCTCCTCCCTGGGGATTTGTATCACCCTTACCGACTCAAACTTCCCCATCATATGTTTCACCTTCTTTAGGTACTGTTTCATCTTCCCATCTCTCGGTTGAAATCTCTCACTGACGTGGTTGGCAACTAGTTGAGAATCAGTTCGGACTTTCACTTTATCCGCTTTCACTGCCTTAGCCAATTCTAACCCCGCTATTAAAGCCTCGTATTCGGCCTGGTTGTTTGTGGTCGTGAACTCCAATCTTACAGCATAAGAGATCTCCTCCCCTTCTGAGCCTTCCAAAACAATCCCTGCTCCAGACCCCTGCTCCCCTGAGGATCCATCCACCGACATCTGCCATACCCGATCTTCGTCGTTGACTATAGCCACATCCAGCTCGTCCAAACTTACTTTGGGCTCTGTAAATTCTACCACGAAGTCTGCCATTGCCCGGGCCTTTATTGCTGCTCGGAGTTTGTAACTTATATCGAACTCATTCAACTCTATAGCCCATTTCACTAACCGACCAGAAGTATCCGGCTTGTGCAGAGTCTGCCGCAACGGTTGGTTTGTTATTACCGAGATGGGAAATGCTTGAAAGTATGGTCTTAGCTTTCGAACAGCAACTACCAGAGCAAGTGCTCATTTCTCCAACAGTGGGTATCTGGTTTCGGCATCGAGCAGGGCTTTACTTGTGTAGTAGATCGGATACTGAACCCTTTCTTCCTCTCTTACTAGAACCGAGCTCGTAGCATGATCTGATACTGCCATATACAAGAGCAACACATCCCTCTCTCGCGGCGTGGACAACAAAGGTGCTCGCTGCAGATATTGTTTCAAGTTCTGGAAGCCTTCTTCACATTCGGGGGTCCATTCAGTTTTCTTTCCTCTCCTTATCACTTGAAAAAAAGGCCTGACACTTATCTGTTGCCCTGGATATGAATCGGCTCAGTGTTGCTAACTTCCCAGTAAGGCTCTGTATCTCCTTCAGGTTACCAGGGGACCTCATCTGCAGGATTGCCCGGATCTTCTCAGGATTCGCCTCGATCCCCCGATGACTCACCATGAACCCAATGAATTTTTCCGATTCGACCCCAAAAGCACACTTCTCCGAGTTTAGCTTCATCTTGTACTTCCTCATAAACTCAAATGTCTCCTCGAGGTGCTCGACATGTTCGTTCGGGTTTTTCGATTTGGTTATCATGTTGTCTACATACACCTTCATTATTTTTCTAATCAACGGCTTAAAGATTTTGTTCACCAACCTCTGGTATGTGGCACCCGTATTTTTTAGACCAAATGGCATGACCCTGTAACAGAACAAACCTTGGTTAGCGATAAAAGTTGTGCTCTCCATATCCTCCTCGCACATTGGGATTTGATTATATCCCGAGAATGCATCCATTGTTGTTGACCGCCATTGAGTCAACTAGGGTCGATCTTCAAGGTGAAAAACTATCTTTCGGGCACGCCTTGTTGAGATCAGTGAAATCAACGCACATCCTCCATTTCCCATTTTCCTTCTTCACCAGGACAACATTCGATATCCATTTGGGGTAATTGACTTCCCGAATGAACCCCGCCTTCAAGAGCTTCTCTACATCACTATTGATTGCTTCGTATCTCTCTTGGTTGAAGCATCTTTTTTTTTTGTCTTATCGGCCGAGCATCCTTCCTTATTACTAACCTATGGCAAGCCACCTCGGGGTCGATTCTCGGCATGTCCTCATGTGTCTAAGCAAACACATCTGCGTGAGCCCTTAGAAAACTAACCAGCTCCTGCTTTTGCTCTTGTTTAAGCCTCAACCCAATTCAGATTGTTTTTTCTGAATCACCTTGCTCCAATTTTACCGCTTTCAGCTCCTCAACTGGCTCCTGTCTGCCATCCCTGACTTCCCCTCGAGTGTCAAACGATGTGATCTGCATTGCTTCCCTTGCTGCTGTAGAGTAACAGTTTCGGGCGATTCTCTGGTCTCCTCGTACCACCCCCGCTACACCATTCACCTGATACTTGAGAGCCAAGTAATGATTGGAGAGCATTGCCTTGCTCATCCTCAGGAAGAGGCGGCTTAGAATAATCTGGTAATGACTCTCTTCGTCGACCACTACAAAATCCAGGATCATGGTCTTTTCTATTGGGGAGCTGTCTATTGTGATGGGCAGCTCGACTACGCCTAGAGGGACTAGTTTTCCTCCTCCAAACCCTTTCAAAGAGGTATTGGTGTGCTCTAATCTCAAGTCTGTTATTCACATCTCCTCTAGGGTTGACTTGAACAGGACATCAACTGAGCTTCCTGTATCTACCAGGATCCGGTCAAACCTCTTAGCCGCAGCGGTGGCTTTAATGACTAAGGCGTCTTCATGCGGATATATAATCATCTCTTCATCATCATCCGTCCACATGATCGGCACTTGTCTGATTTTTGCTCGCTTGGCTGCTGGGGTGTTAAATAATACTTCTTTGCTAGTCATGGCATACCTAGCATAGTTTTTCCTCGATCTGTTGGAGTTCCCTGCCAACGTGGGGCCCCCCGCAATTACCCATACGATCGGCTGCTGGTGGCCCATGTTTCTATTACTCTGCTCCCTTTCACCTAACGAACCCATCATCGGGATAGTCCCATCTACGAACTCGTTCAGATAACGATTTCTCACCAAATCTTCAACTTGAGTTTTGATATCCATGCATTCAGTTGTGGTATGCCGTAGGTGCTGTGGAATTTGCAATACCGTCCCCTATCTCTCCTGCTGGGAAGCTTGGTTATTGGGGTAGGGGATACAGTAATCCCCGATCATTTATGGCCTCATATACCTCGTCCAGGGATACCTTCAAGGAAGTATACCGCCCATAACTCTGGCTCTAATCGATCATGTGCACCGCCCTTTCCCTGTTGATGCCATTCTGAGCTGGAGGGGGCATCAGTGCTTCTGGTCTGCTGGCTCTAACACCGTGTGGGTGTGGATATTGATGACCGTATGTCTGGTCATGCCTTCGACAAGAATCCTTGGCTGGTGAGCGAGGAGGTTGCATCCTGCTACGCTGATATTGGGGTGGCCTCTAATGAGGCTGGTAAGAGGTGACCCGGCCTCTTGCTCCACTGCCTGAGGCGTGGTGGTCCTTCATCTTAATTGGTCCATTTTCTGGTAGGGCTCTCTTCTCCTTCCTCCTCAACCCTTCCAGCTGGTCTGTCTTGATCTTGGTTACATTTTCTTCCTCGATCTTTATGTCTCTTTTTAGCGCATGGCCGGACTCTCGATTGCACTACTATCTTCACCCCTTCTTTCAGTCCTCTCAATGCTTGGGATGGTCAAGGCCCCAAATCAAGACAACAATTGAACTCCTGGTTTCTCCTCTCCCTGCTTCATGCTCGTTAGCTCCATCATATCATCTTCAAAAGCCATTGCCTCGCTGCAGGTGAATTCCAGCACATCTCAAGGATTTAATGCTCTTTACGATGCCACTCACGTGCTCGTCCCTCTAAAGACAGCGGGAACACCATGCACCTTTGAGCTTGAGATAATCCTTGCACCCCAGTTATATCGTTGAAGCTGCATCAACCGGATCGGTTCGCCTGAGGGCGAGAAAATTCTCTAATGATCCACTCATGATTTCAGAGGGGATTCTCCGTCCAGCATTATCCTCCAACTAAGTGCTCTACTCCGTCCTTGCATGTCATCTATCATCTGCGCTAATATGCGCACTTCTTCATCAACTCGTTCTTGCCGACATCACGCAGGTCAATTCTTTTTCACCTCGTCATCGTTGTCAAAGGCCTGCCTCCTCAGGGATTGATCTCCTCCTCCATGGCTTTCTCCCCTTAGAGATGGGTTACCCATTTCACTACCAAATCTTCTGGTGGTCGGACCTCTCATCATGTTGTCGTTGTTCCTTCTGTCAACGTGCCCTGGTGTCATTCCACCACTTTTCACCCCCTCCTCTTGAACTCCCCTTCGCTCATTTCTCAGCTCGTGTAAAATGGTTGTCAGGGTCTCCATTTGTTTCTCCATCCGTTCTATCCACTCATACATTGCTTTTTCTTGTGCCTCATTGGCTATCTCTCTCAACATCACGGACTCGTTAAGCCTCAAGTCACCTCCATGTGCACTACCTCCGCCTACATCCATTGTCACCTCACTTCTTTTCCTCTTCTTCTATCAACAAAGCTTTTGCTCACGACGCCAAAATATTGATGCGAGATTCGATTTTCGTCATTCACTGTGGTCTCCTCAATTAACTCGTCCAGCGACCAGGATCTCTCTTCAACCCTTCTAACCAGACAGAGTAACTCCTCGTAAGACTTCCTCTCCACAAACTCCTGCACACACAAAAACTGGTCAGAGCACGCCGGGTGTTCTCCCGGCGTAAACCCTCCGAGGCTCAAGTTAGAAATATAGGTTTACTTTTCTGGGAAACACGGCCACTAATCTTGTGGCTCTTTTCCTAAGCTCTAATCTCAAAAAGTCTAACCCATTTACCTTCGTTGATTACCTTTTTATAACCTTCCTTCGAATCCGGCCCTTCCTACAATCCACGTCTGTCACCTCCCTCAACTCTTGGAAGTGGGTGCTTCACTATCGTAGTTGTGGGTCGATTTCTTGGATAGGAGACGTCTTGTCAACCGCTCAAGTCTACCCACTTCAACCTCTAGCAGGAATGGCTTTACTCCGAGCAGAGGCCCAGAAGGGTATTTGAACGAAATATTCTACTGTGGAAACCTCATACTTTGTGCTCATTTACTCCATTATAAGGAGGTTGGCTCCTAGTCCAGGGCATGGCTGGTCTTGTCGAAGTATATCCCCCAAACAAAACTTGTTAACTAGGATAAGAAATCAACGAAAAGAGAAAGAAGGAAAGGTAGATTTTCTTTTTCTTTTGTTAAGATCTCAAACTTTACAAAAGAAAAAATAATCATTAAGACTTACAAGAACGATATCAAGAAACCAAGGAACCATAACAAGCAAAGAGGTGAATTCGCTGGTGAAAAGTAGACGTTGTTATGAAATTTTAATTACTTGTTGAGATTTTACTTTTTCTTTCCCTTTAATCAGTTTAAAGGATATTTGTTTTTGTTATTATAGTGAACTTGACGACACTCAAGCGGGTGTCATTTCAATATCAAAAAAAAAAAAAAAAAGTAGAGAGAGAGAGCTCATCTGTTGAAAAAGAAGAGTGGGGTTAGTTTCGAAATTAAATTGGGGTTTCAAAATCACAGGTTGTTTTTAAGGAAGGCAGCCGTATGCCAACAGCACCACTCAATCATAAAAAGTAACTCGAGTTTACTTGACACAGGATTTGTTTATAATATTTTCTTTGGTACAAAATGGAATAAAATATAAATAATATACTTCCAAATATCAATGAAGGCAGATAAGATACATATGGATGCATAAGGCTTAGAAGTCTAATTGATGAAGATTGATTTTACGTAGCGCAACACAATTTGTGTGCAAATTGCATGCCCATACAAATTTTTGTCTTTATTCGATATTTTTCAACTTTAAATCAACGGCTCTCGGTTTAAAGAGTCTACCACAAAAACGAGTAAGCCAAGCAAGACGGTGCAATTTTTATTTTTTTTTTGTGGTTTTAATACGGCTTCACGTGAGGAGTCTGAAAGCAACCTTCATGGGCAAAACAGGTGTTTCGTCTTTTCAAGTACTCCACTCTGATTTCGCCACGTCATCACCCATCTTTCTGGCAAGATCTAGTTGCGCTAATAAACCTTTAGAGTTCGTGTACCATAAATCACTCAAATCTAATCATGACGAGAGCACCACTCAAAATCCGCCACGACAACATTTCCTTTCTCTCCACCAATTTGGCAATAATGATTGGCCTACTTAGAGTTCTAACTCAAAATGCTTCGCAGAGGATCATCTCGGGGTTTCGCGCTTTTCAGGATCTCACAAGTCACAAATGTAATAACATCTAATCCCTAATATAATTACGATTTCTGAAATAAGGAGATTATGTTTACCATTTACATCAAATAGGTACCTAAGTCATTTTAATTTTTGAAGATTAGTAAGGACAGATCCGGTATTGCCTTAAAAACATCAAATTGGCCAATAAGCTGTGTAATAGACTATATTAGACTCAAATATAATGCTTTCAACAATACCTAAATTTAAGATTTAGTTAGGATAATATCTAACTATATGGATATTAACTTTGAACTACCCACATTAGAATCTAATGTCTAATGATACATATGAGATTTTTATATATCTTAGTATCTAATAGTATGTAATGATTATATCAGACTCAAATATAACATTTTGAACAATACCTAAAATTCAAGATTTAATTAGGATAATATCTAGCTATATAAACACTAACTCTATTTGTTATGAATTCTTTATAACCAAATAGAGAAAGACTATACACACTAAAATCTAATGGCACATAGGATAATTTTTATTGGTCCTATCTAGTCTACCCAACTCATCTACCATAGGTAAAGACTACATTTAAATAAAAAAATGAAAATCACTATAATGCATGCTAGGACAACACAACAATACCACCACATTTTAAAATCTAAATATAGAAACTTAGAGATAAAATTTGATAACTTAATCGAACCAAGAGCATAATAAAAAATAATAACAATAATAACATCAAAAGTAAAATAAAATCACAGGAAGCTGTTATTGAAAAGTAATTTGCCAAATAGCTTACACAACAAGCTTCCACCTAGGCTATGAGAACTTCTATACACCATCATCAAAGTCAACATAGGCAACACTATCATAAATGTTTATTTTTAATCTGAGTACCAAAGTGACACCATTAGAAGGTCACAAGGAAAAACTTGAGATGTAAGTCAAAAATAAAAATAAAGAAAAAACTGAAAACAAAAATTAGAAAAAAAAAAGATTAGAAATGGAAACTTCCTGCCTACCGAAAACTTTGAAGAACAAAATAATATTATATTTGACTATGAGAGCAGTTGCTAGAATTCATGGGTAGTGACAACTTTTCATTAAATTGATTCAAATTGAAAGAATAATTTATATTACTTACTTCCATTTACCGTCACATGGAGAAAAATCATCATACCTAAATCATCCTATTATTAATAAATAATGGATACTTGCCTAGTGACCAATTTGATAAAAATATAATATTTGTGATTTTTATAAAATAATGTAAAACAAATGGATTCAGAAGTTATAATGGCATATAATATCTGTAGCTGATCAAGCAATCAACAAGTGTTCCCTCCTCTTTTGTTACAATTTACAACTGTCTCACTTTAAGAGATTTTTATTCGACTCTCAAATTTAGCGAGTCCCATGAATCGCTTTCGTCTTCCTTTTTGAGTCTTCTGGCTCCTCATTCTCTCTCTTTCTCTCTGTGGAGACTCTCATTCTCATGGAGTCTCTGCAAGTCACTCGTTTACTGTCATGGAAATCATCTCTCAATACTGCAGCCAAAACTGGCACCACTCGTTCCAGACCAACAACCCAGCTGGGGTTTCCTCCTTTATCCAAAAAGACTACAAAAAATGGCTACTTGATGATTAGAAGGTCGTTCACCAATGCCAGTACCGGCAGTGGCAGCAGTAGTGGTGGGACTGACGCTGTTTCTGGTAATATAAGTTCTCAAGATAGCTCTTCTCCTCCAGTTGAAGATGAAAAAGATGAGAATAAACCCGGGTATTTATTAACAAGAAAAGGACGGTTCTGGTTTGGTTATCGGTTTTCACTTGATTCCTCCTTCGGGTATGTTCATTTTACTTTGTTTTCAATTTTGCAATCTGTGAACTCTTTTTTTTTTTTTTTAATGGCTTGCTTTTTAGTGTTTTTCGAATTTCTTGTTCTTCAGTTTTGGAATCTGCTTTGATTTGCTAATCATTTTGTAATATTCAAACGGTTGCTTTTTCACTTATTTCGTCGTACTTTTCTGATTATGTTCTCCTTATTTGACTAATTGACTTTACTTATTAGCAGACAAAATTTTGCTTTTTTGGAGTCATTTTCAAATCTGAAGTTCCTGTACCAGAATGTTAAATTTTGATAATGGACAATATATCCAGTAATTGAAGCCTAGCACTTATTATCCATGGAGCAAGTTACTCCGACTAGCTTACTGAGCCTCATCTTTATTTCATATTTAGAATTGAAATTCATTTGGCAATTGTTCAATGCTGTGGGCCCAAGTGTAGCCCCCACAGGAAGATTCAAGAGGCCAACAAAGGGACTGATCAGTCGATAATTGGGAGAAAATTAACTACAACTTCATGGAAAATCAGAAATTCTTTTAAGATGTTATTGAATTATTTTGAGTTGTTGAATTTTGCTTTACAGAACTTGATAGGTATAGATATTCAGAGACTTGTTTGTGAAATACAAGATTTTGTATTGGAAGGTTGCACCCAACATATACAGTTGAACTTGGTGTAACTTTCTAGTGAATTTTGGCAGCTTCCAGTCCTTCTGAGTTTGAATTTCCTCTTGAATATACCGATCTTCATTTTATTGACATTTGTTGCGGAAACTAAAGAACTGGGAATTCTGATTGCAAATATAAACTTGAACTACAGGAGACCATGAAGTCATTGACTCTCGTAAAGACATAGATGGTTATGGGGTAAAGAAAATTGAGGATGTTGAAGGAGAAGACAAAGCTCAAACTCAAGTGAGCTACAATATTGTCTTTGTCACTGCTGAGGCGGCACCTTATTCAAAAACAGGTGGACTAGGAGATGTTTGTGGTTCTTTGCCTGTAGCATTAGCTGCCCGAGGACATCGCGTGATGGTTGTCTCTCCTAGATACTTGAATGGCACTGCTGCAGACGAGAACTTCACTCTTGCTAAAGATTTAGGATGTTGCATGAAGATATATTGTTTTGGTGGAGAACAAGAGATTGCTTTCTTCCATGAATATAGAGAAGGTGTTGACTGGGTAAGGATTTCTGTAGGCTTTCATTGACAAATATGTAGAAACTAATTCACATGTTCCTAATACTGTTCAAGTCATAGAATTACTCCTATGATGATGAGCACATTCCCCTTTTGTAGGTATTCGTGGACCACCCTTCATATCACAGACCTGGAAACCCTTATGGGGATATAAATGGTGCTTTCGGTGATAACCAGGTATGTTTTTAATCTAGTAGGCATGTTGGGATTTATGAAGCAAACAATGATTTTTTTTCTCAAACAATGACGAGCTGTTTTCTCATCTGGTTTTACAGTTTCGGTACACTTTACTTTGT
The DNA here is from genome assembly GCA_030448925.1 of Citrus cavaleriei. NCBI lineage: Eukaryota > Viridiplantae > Streptophyta > Magnoliopsida > Sapindales > Rutaceae > Citrus > Citrus cavaleriei. Next base: position 123,333 of record JAUJEN010000604.1, read on the forward strand.
TATGCAGCATGTGAAGCTCCATTGGTGCTTCCATTGGGGGGTTTTACATATGGTGAAAAATGCCTTTTCCTTGTGAATGATTGGCATGCTGGTCTTGTGCCGGTGTAAGTGGTTTTCTTCTAAATCAGTGCTTTATTTGCATTTACTGATTGATTAGTTGATTTTTGATTAATTTTTCAGTAAATATTAGGAAAAGAGCCTTACGGTTTCTTTATCAAGTTTTGCCCCATTATTGAATCCCTTCCTTTTTCAATGTAGCCTATTGCACTTTTATCGCTCTTTCCCTTATTTAAACATTAACAAACTTTTACTAAAACACAATCCATCTCTTTATCCCTCATCAGTGGAAGTAGGAAACTGTTTTGGTAACTAAGTTGTTGTGAGCTTGTCATTGTAAAAGCATTTAAAAATTTTGTACTTGAAAGATTTTTCATGTCTGGGCCACGTATCAATTAATCGTTTTTTCAATTATCTCATTAAATGGATAGTAGGTTTTTTCTTTTTCCCTCCCATTTCTTATTGGAAATTTTGATTTATATAGGATGTTAAAATCTCTGACAAAGTTGGTTCTGATTTTTCCTGTCTTGGTTCAGGCTTTTAGCTTCAAAGTATCGTCCACATGGAGTCTATAAGGATGCTCGAAGTATCCTTGTAATACATAACCTTTCACATCAGGTGCTTTTGTGATCAACTCTCTCCATGCTGTTCCTTCAATGTTACTTAAATTGCCACCTATGCTTGTGGTTCATAAACCCCTTTGTATAAATTCTTATGATGTATGAAAGTTCACGTCTCAAATGATAATCTCAAATATTTATTTTTCTACATATGAAAGGGTGTTGAACCTGCTGCAACTTACAAGAATTTGGGACTACCTTCAGAATGGTATGGGGCACTGGAATGGGTGTTTCCCACTTGGGCTAGGACACATGCTCTTGATACTGGTGAAGCTGTCAATGTTCTGAAGGGTGCAATTGTCACAGCTGATCGATTACTTACAGTGAGCAAGGTCATTAGTCTTGCATATCTTCTTTCCACATTTGGGTTTCTAATTTGACGATCTATTGGGTTCCTATCTCTTAGTTGTCTATGATAATCTGCTTGTGATATTTTAGCACTTTTATTTTCAAGATTTGAATTAGAAAGTTTATTTGATGGGTCCATCATATGCAGTCAGAAGTGCTTTATATTTCATTGACTGTATCACATTTAGGTCATTGTTATTTTTAAGTAATTGCAGGTTATTCATGGAAATAACAACTGTTGAAGGTGGATATGGCTTACATGAGATATTAAGCAGTCGAAAGAGTGTTCTGAATGGTATGTGTTTTATAACTACAATTTAACATAAGGTTGTTGAATAGTGCAGAGTTTGTCTAAGGTTGCTAGGTATCTACAAACTTAAAGGTCCTCCAGGATTCCTTAGTTTGATGGAACCTCACCTTTGTGGATATCTGTATTGGGAACAGCAATAGATATTAACTAGGACACAATGATGCTTTTGGTCAAATGCAGGATGTCTCTTCATGTCTTCATGAAGAGTAAATTTCATGGAGTGCATATGAATAAATGTATATTGGCACTTGCAGTTTCTTCAATTAACATATGTTATTATTGTCAGGAATCACAAATGGCATTGATATAACCGAGTGGAATCCATCTTCAGATGAGCACATTGCTTCCCATTATTCAATTGACGATCTCTCCGGAAAGGTGGTTAATCTCATGTTTCAATATCCACTGGTTTAATCTCTTGTTTCTACACCTACTGTTTTGCAGCATGCTTCTTTAACACAGGTGTTTATACATTACAGGTTCAGTGCAAGATTGCTTTGCAGAAGGAACTTGGCCTTCCCATTCGGCCTGATTGTCCCCTGGTAGAACAAAAATTTCACTTTCCTCTTGAATTTTGTAGAAAAAATATATATGTACCTTTAATTGTTGTTTTAGTTTGATTTTGTAGATTGGATTTATTGGAAGACTGGATTACCAGAAAGGCATTGACCTGATTCGCTTGGCAGCCCCAGAGATCTTGGCAGACGATGTTCAATTTGTACGCGAGTTTTTTTTTTGTTTATAAATTTTTTAAGATAAAAATTACCCTCGTAACTTGTTTATTGACCAGAAAATGGTTTTTTACTAAAATTATGAGTTGTGAGTTTATCTTAAGGACTAAGATAGTGGATTTTAAGTTGTTTATTATTTCTATTTTTGCCTTTCACCTTGATCTCATTTCCATGAAGTATCTATGTATCTAATTTTCTCTAAATTGAAACTCTGTAAACTAAATAATATTCTTTGACATTAAAAAAGAAAAATAAAATAAAGTACCCCACTTAAATTTGAGTAAGTTTAAAATAATTAATTCCTGAAACCTCTGTAGAGAGAACGGCGATGTCTGTGCATGCTTATGTAAGTTGTTCTCTATTTTATCCCTTCATTAGGATCGCTGCGGATTATATATCTCTTTAAGCCAACTCAAGCTTCCAAGATGTTTCAGGTCATGCTTGGTTCTGGGGATCCTCAATTTGAGAGCTGGATGAGAGACACAGAGGCAACTTACAAAGACAAGTATCGTGCTTGGGTTGGATTCAATGTGCCAATTTCTCATAGGATCACTGCTGGGTAACTCAAAATTTGTCTTCATAGTTAATGTGTTTGTTAAGGATACCGGTGACATTGAAGTTTTGGAATGGACAGATGTGACATACTGTTGATGCCTTCAAGATTTGAGCCATGTGGACTAAATCAATTGTATGCAATGAGATACGGAACTATACCAGTAGTTCATGCCACCGGAGGACTTAGAGTGAGTTCAAGCATCCATGACATTAAGTGTTTTAGATACATGTATAGTCCTCTCTTGTGACGTCTGCATTTTTTCAAAGTCCAAAAGGGCAATTATGCATAGAAAGAGTTTGTAAAAGTAAAAAGTTTGCACACAACTATGTGTATAAAGTTGCATAACTAGCGCATTAGAATGAAAGCTTTTTTTCGTTTTTTAGCAATTCTATATAGAGGCTTGAGGTCTGAATTTTAAGAGAATTCAGACGTCTGATAGGGGAAGCTTTTTACATATACAAATGGCTTATGCATTTAATACAACTACCTATTCTAGGATACAGTGGAAAACTTCAATCCATTTGCTCGAGAAGGCAGTGGTGAAGGTACAGGGTAAGTATCTGTCCTTAAGCTCTTGGCTTATTTGATGTCGATTGGACAAATTCTATCTGAAACAAGAATCATTTGGCTATATCTTTTTCTTAGAAAATTTCAAAGCTAAACACATTCATGATTTACAATGGGGTGCGAGATTAATGGGTATTGAAACACTAAACAGAGTTATAAGTCTACTTCTGAGCTAAGCCCTCTGACAGAAACAAATTGCTTCCGCGAGAGATGTTTTATTATTTGTAGAAGGTTTGTTAAGTAAACTTTTTGCTGTAAAAGATTAGGAGAAATCTGAGAGTTAATCGTATGTTGAAAATCTCATGATGTAATTGTTACTAAAGCATACAGAGGTTTTACAAAAGGGGGCGAAAAAATTTATATTAAGATACGCTTATCTAGTTTAATTATTAAAATTAAATGATGGCCAGAGAGGTTTTCTTGTATATTTAGATACCGTAATTGTGTTCTTCAAATATTTTTGCTTACACTGCTGTAAATGACACTGACAGGTGGTCCTTTTCGCCACTATCAGAAGAAAGCATGTTGACGGTAAGTTTATTGATACTAAAGAATGAATCCGGTGAAAACATGTGATGATCAGTGAGTAAACGAAAATGATGGCTACAATAATCATTTGGGTATTATTAAATTGGTAACATAAACACAATGAAATGATGGAAATCAACTAATATGATAAATGATTTATTCCTTTTATATGTAAGTTATCTTTATGGCTTAATCTATATCTAACCACTGGTGAGTCATTTCATAGGCATTAAGATTTGCAATACGGACTTACAGAGAACACAAGTCATCTTGGGAAGGATTGATGAGGAGAGGCATGGAAAAGGATTACACGTGGGAAAATGCTGCGATTCAGTATGAACAGGTTTTCGAATGGGCCTCCATTGATCCTCCCTACATTCACTGAGGTAAACAATAAGAAAGAAGTGAAAAAGAAAAGTAAACTGAAAGATTTAAGTCTTCATACATAGTGGTGCCGGTCCTGGTAATATCAGCTTGAACATCGCTTCCAGGAAAAATTTATTCTTGTCAAAATGCTAGGTGGGTATGGGTTTTATAGGCATTTTGGTCTTTTTTTTATTCTTTTTGAGCCGGCATAGTTTACAAAATTCCACAACTGACCACGTTGACCAAGTTCTTTGTTTTTTATTATATACAGTATGAAAATCGTATTTTATTTTTATATCAAGGTAAAGAATCAGTGATATTCTTGTGACAAGTGCCAAGCTGTTTAGCTTTAAAAACTCGTAATAGACAAGAAGCCCTTGCGCGTGGCATTTGCTTCCATTTTGTCTAAATGTTACTTGTTGAGACTTGAGAGAACAAAATATTGGTGTTGTTTTTGGGATTTTGTTTTTGTATTTAAGGTTAAGAGTGTGATCTTATGAGCATCTCTGTTGCATGATCAATGGAAAAGAATAATGAAGTGGGTTTCATGCAGATAAGAAAAGAATCTTAATTATTTTTTAATTTTCCATGTGCCCTATAATAGCATCATTAATGAAATTTTGGATGTACTCATGTTTCCTAAATGCTAGGAATTGCCATGCGGACAACATTGAGCTCAATTTCAAAGTAATGAGAAAGTGTGCTCTTGAGTTGAGTTTTGGTATTGCATGTTTGAATGAGAAGAAAGGGATCAATTTGCAGACTTAGAGAATTTTTTTTTTTTTTAATGCAAGTCCTAAAGTTTGATTATGACTGTTGTGACAATAAAGTTAAAGAAGTTTATACAATTTGTCACGTTTCTGCATATTCGAACTATTGTGAAGGAGATTTAGAAAATATTGTAAAAAACAATGTTCTTTTTTCTTAAGCATATATAGATTTTCAATTGAGTGCTTCTATAAATGGTTGGTGAGGATTAAAAAAAAGTCAATATTTACAAATTAAATATTTATTAAATATAAATAAAATGGATAATTCAACATCTCATTTGAGATGTTGATAAAAATATGCATTAAAGTGAATATTAGTAAATTCTATAAAATTTCAAGGGCCTAAATCTTTCACATTATAAGATTGTGAGAGAGAGAGAGAGCACAAACAGAGTGTTGAAATACATTGATGTATCGGTGCTGGTTTATTTTATTTTTTTCAATTAAATGAGTAAATTGACATTCATTTGTTATTGTTTATGTCTTATGTTTTATTTTATTTTGATTACATGAGACTATTACTCATACTACAATTCATATTACATGAAATTATAATTGATATTTACAAATTGACTATTACTAGAACTAGTTTTATTATATTCTTATGAAGCACTACCTAAATTTTTAATTCTCACTAATATTCAAGAGATATCTACTACACTCATACTTGGTAAGGAAGAAGATTACATTCATTCAATTATATATTATAATTAAGGAAGAAAATAATTACAAACGATTTGTCGCTCACATAATATTCGGCGAACGCCATCTAATTATACTTATTAAATAAGGAAGACTACCTCCACTTAATGTTTTTAGTTGAAGTTTATGTTTTTCTCTTTGCATAAAATTTTTATTATTTGTGCTCTCATGGTCCAGTTATGTTGCCGCATGGGTAACAAACAACCATTTTTTTTTCGTCTTTTCCTAATCCTTCACTATTAAGATCTAGCCCAAAAATAGTTCTAAGATGTTTCTGTCGGGCTATTAATATTAGGGTTTGCCTGCCTTACGTTTAACGTAAGATACAATCCTCTCATTATTAGTAAATTTTAATCCACTGTAGAGAAAGACGACTTACGCTTAACGGAAGGTAACTTCCCTTATTATAGTCTCCTGACACTTATTTCCCCTGACACTTGCTACCAAATTAAAAAGCAAAGATTAAAAATTTGACACGTAAGTCTATCATATTTTTATATTTTTACACTTAAGTCTATTGATCTAGTTAATTTCACCATTAAAATGACTTATTCTTACATTTGTATTAATACATTCATACTGATATTGTTTCTTATTAAGTAATTAATTTAATACATTGTAAACCTATATATTAATTACAGACCCTATTGTATGATAAATGTGAGTATGAATTTAATTTTATTTTTTAATTTATAGTTAATATTCTTTCTGTTTTATAATAATATACAATCAATAATTTGAATATGTAATAGAAACATATTGATTTACAAATATTATTAGTAATATGTGTTTTTTGAAAGAAGGTGTCAAAAAAGGGTAAAAATAAAAAAGTAATTTATTTGATTCCTACACATAGAACCTGATGAGTAAGTCTATAAGTTTTTTAATATTTAAAGGTAAAGTCATTTTATGCTCCACACTTATTTCATAATTCTTTTCACATCTTATTTCAATAACTTTGGGTCAGTGATAGATTCCAATTGCTAATTGTTAGAGATATGGAAATGAAACAATTGGGCAAGTAAATAATTTAATTAATTTTTATATATGGATTTAATTAATTTATTTAGTAAGAATAAAAAATTATTTTAGTAAAAATATATTTAACATTTAGATAGGTCTATAGAGTAAATTTTTATTTTTATTTTTTTAACTTTGATGATGGGAGTGTGATTTAATAATTAAAAAAGAAAAAGAAAATAGCCTCACTCTTTTGTTTAAGTCTAAAAAATTAACATAACGGTAGCTAATAAGCCAAACTTTAAAAATATCTTATTTATTTGTAATTTCACAACAAAACAAGAATTACAAATTTACAGGTAAATGTGTAATTAACTCAAAATAAAAAGCCAAAGGGGAGGGTTGCTTACCCCGGCGGCAAGTGGTAACATAGTTTTGCCCTTTTTCTTAACGGTGTTTTAGAAACATTTGAGGTGTTTCATGATATTTTCATTAATATCTGTGGAGCTTTTTTCAAATTTAAGCAAATATGGGGCTGCCGTGTGAAAATTATCCCAAGACCGAAAAGTCAAAATCATACATAATAATAAGACTACACGTTAGCACTTAGCAGTTAGCACTTCATACTAGGGATGACAATTGTACCCACAAATTCACAAATTCTACCCGGCCAAAATCATTCTTAGTCATGGGTAATTTTATCCATTGGCATGGCTTAAGATATAAACTAAAACCCGCATACTTGACAAAAGCGGCTTTGTGATTAACTTTATATCCGGCTTGATACCGCATTGAGCATCCAAAAACCGTAATATTTTTTCCAAATATTTTAATTTAATTTTAATCTAAAACGTAAAAGAAAATAATGCCATTATTCAAATTACCAAATAAAAGCCAAAGACAGGTAAGTTGAGATGCCATTCATCTATTCTAAAAAGTCATAACCTGTTAAAATTAAAAGCGATTTCCTTCTCAATTAAAAGATTGGTGTTGAAAATATTAATCTTAATTATTATTATGTATATGTTATAGGCCACATGCTGAAATTAATATCTTCTTTGCTTTTTAAAATGATAATACGAACGTAATTATTATTTTTAGACACGGCCGTTATGCTTTTTTAAACGATGAATTTATACTTTAAATTTGACCATTTCGGTGGATTGACGCGAAAATTTTAATTTTTATTTATATTAAATATAAAATTTATGTATATGAAATGAGTTATTATTATAAATTTATATATTAAACATTTGTGATTTTAAATACGGAAACCCGTAAAAAATCCGAGTCATTCTGATTTATCGGTAATTATTAAAAACCCATCGCGAAAGTAGAGATTTTTTTAAAAAAATTAAAACCCACTACGAGTTACGGGTGAGTTTAATAATTTAAATTTTATACAGATTTAAATTTAATAATAGCAAACCCGCCGGCGGTGCCCATTGCTATCCCTACTTTATACAAAAACAGACAAAATCATATAAAATATAAGGGCAACGTAACATCACTAACAGAGAACTCAGAGATCACCCCGATGGATTCTCTCCACGTTAAACGCTTTGGAAGCGAACTAAAGAAGCAATCATTATCCTTTAAAAAAAAAAAAAAAGAAGCAATCATTATCAGCAAGAGTAGATCCCTGACCCTAATGAAATGACCAAATTGCATAACGGTAATCAACGCGCACCGCGAGGATATTCAGGTCATTTCAATGGGGCCGCTTTCCGCTTATATGTTTCTTGGATACAAATGAAAATAGTATGCTATTATTTGTAAAAATGTTAGAACGGTAAGGAGCTCAATGTTATTATCCCAAACTATAATAACAAATTGCCTGGAAGGGCAAGTTCGTAGAGAGCGGTTATTCTTTCCCGTTCTTGCAACAGATCCAGCTTTGGAATCTCAATTCTGAACATGAGGAAAATGGAAAAAATACCATGATTGAGAGAAAATTTGGAAAAAATATATATATACAAAAAGATTCTTTTTTATTTCTTCTTTTTCTTTTGCAAAGGTTATGTATGTGTTTTTTCTTGAATCAAAATCCATTGACAAACTTATCAAGTTTTTACAATTTTGATGTTGTATATGATTCTTTGTGGAGTTTTGAATGTATGACATTAACCCTTTAATTGTTTGATTTTCTTATTGTAAAGCATAAATCGATGATTTCGAATCCTGGTTTGGTTTTTTATGCATGCATTGCAAAGGGTCAATAATTTTGGGAATTTTCTACAAAAGAGCCAGCGATATCAGAAACTTTAGCCCAAGAATGCATTGATAAGACCCCACGACATCATTTAATGTTCTCTCATACAGTTTGCAAAAGAACTTATGCCTTTTTAATCAATGGCCCTCTTACCTATTTTGTCATCCATGATGAAGATCTTCACAAAGGAGAGTCGTGTTGTTTGCTGAATAGGGTTAAGTCTGCTTTGAGGAGATTTTTGAAACTAGGTCGATCTTGAATTTTGATAATGTCAGCAATCACTGCTTTCAAGCTCATTTCGATGCGGTTTTCTGTGAAATAATGGGTTTGGATTTGGGTTTCTCGAGTTCTTCAAGGAGTGGGTCAAAAGATGGTCGCAGTTCCAGTGTTGATTCATCTAAAAGCAGGAGGACGGTGCTGGCTCCGTTGCTTGGGGAGCCGTGTAAAGGGCTGAAGAAAAAGAAGAGATCGAATGGCGAGAGCGAGGCTATGAGTCGGGAATTTAGTGATGTTAATGAGGAGAAGAAGGTCGATGTCTCAGATGATGTGACAGTGCAAAAGAATGCACTGTATTCGGGTGATCATCGACAGAAGGCAAAGCAGATTTGGAAAAAACATGTTTGGATTGTTTTGGGGCTGGACTTGTTTGTATGTGCCGTGCTATTTGGGATTTGGTTGTGGGTTTGCAGGGGTTTCCGGTGCATCAATGGTTGAGTTTGTTTTGTTTCTTTTATGGGTTCTTCTTGGTTGTAAAATGGGTGATTTACTTTCTACTTGATTGAGGATTCTACATCTGTAACAAAAAAAGAATGCATGGTGATTAGAGGAATATATTTGTTATGATATTGCTAAGATTAAATGTTGTTCATTAGTTCTTGCGGCGTGTATTCGGCTTCTACTGGTAATATTCTTAGTTTCTTTAATCAATGATTTATTGTGTTATGTCAGGCAAGTCAAGTAGCGCTTCTTTTACAGTTCTTGACTTGCATAGTTACTTGTAATGAGCTAAACTGTGTGTATCTATTGGCTTGCAGGTAAAACCTTATGCAGGCATGGTCTTCTATGTTTCTTTGTTGCATGATTATGAATTGGTCAAATATTTTAATGATACTTTGTCAATTTAGTTTTATTTGAGGTTTACGAATGAGAAATGATGAAACAGGGCTAAGTTAGATATTATAGGTCGGCATAGCATAGTTATGTAGATATTTTCTGTTGCAATGTTGATTTAATATTGTTCTTCATAATTCTTATGGTGTGGCATTGATATAATGATGGTCAACCACCTTTGGTAGGGGATGATAAAAAACTGTCATAAATTCCTCCTCTTCCCTTCTGTATTTCCTTTCTCATCTTTCACTCTTTTGTAATCAGTCCAATCACCGTATCCATATAACTGTTTGCCACCTGCGCTCCACCATCCGTTCCAAGTTTAGGAACCTAGGTAGTAGTATCCCAATCAAACAACTGACGAGGGGGGTGAGCGAAACAGGGAGTCTACTGGATGGGGTTCAACTAGCTGAGACTCTTGGAACAGCAGAGCAAGAAGGTTTTATTTGAGTGCAATGAAGGTTTCATATATTTAAATTGTTGTTACTGTATTTTGATCGGTGGTGACTGATTGTTAAGGGTATAGGACAAAACCGTTTGATTGTTAAGCTTATGAGGCAGAAAATCCTTTGTGTTTATGTGTGATTTCAGATACCATATTGAGCTTTCTGCCATCAAAGTCCTGATTAAAATCTCTCATCTAAAATTTTATTTGTTATTTATATAGCATTATGTAGATACTTCCTAAAAGTCTGGAATATTCAATCATTAGGTGCGACTACTAGTTATGCATTGACAGAACTTTCTTAAGTTTTATGATTATATATCCTTCTTACACTTATGATGCTAAGGCGATCTATTATTCAATAATGCTAGGTATTACAAACTCATGTTCGAACTTCTAGTCACAATTGACAGTATTATATTGCTAACTATATGTCTCATGATATTTGGTTTCTCTTTATTTTCGAAAATGTTAGACATGTGGTAAAGTGATAGTACACTGACCCATCCGCATCAGTTGTGGGGGGTAGAGTCTATATAGAATGTACGCATGGGTATCAATTTTTATTATTCCAGTATTGTGGCTTTGAAGTGAAGGTTACTTTTTTTCTTCGAATAGACTATCAACCTGCTATGCAGGTGAAAATTTAATATTAACATCTTACAGAGAGCATGGAAATAAATGATACGCCAATGCACTTTTCTAGAACGACGGTTTTTTGAATATTGGTCCTCAGTGATGAGCAATTTATTCTTTAACATATCACGAATGCAGAGCATTTCGATCTTTTTATGCATGTTGGAAATTATTGATTCGGTAGAGCAGGATCTTGCCCTTCGAATGTAAGAAATGTAAAAGTCACAAGTTTGACGCCCTTGAATGCCTTGGTGCTTTTCTGAAAAAGATTGCTTGCAACTCTAAAAAAAGAGAGATTGCTGCAAGTCACACTTGATTGCAAATAGCTGATCTCTGAAAGCTGGATACGATGCTCTGCAGAATTGTATCTAAACATTTGAACTATGTGAAGTTGACAGCTGGAAACTAAATTGTCGCCAGCACTCTGCAGAAGTGCAGATTTATGGTTATAAACCAACAGTATTCAATGGCTATACATTTTGACATGGCTTTTCTTTGACCAGTAAAAATGCCATTATATTACAGTAATGTTTTTCATGAGTAATGGAAACATCCTGTAATGCTCAAGGCAGGAATCAAATTTTGAATTTTTTACTATCTACCAACAATACATTACGATCTAGTAGAGCCACATCGAACAACCCAGAAATCTGCTCCTAGAGGAGATACCCAATTCCTCATTGCAAAAGGAGCCGTTGCCCTCTTCTCGATTGTTGAAACCCCTGAAACCAACTTGGAAGCTTGGTTGAAGATCCAAGAAACTGCAGAATTCCTACTTCTAGTGAATGTATAAACTAAAAATAATACTTACAAACCTTGGAAAGGTTTGTATCATGTTCCCAGATCCAGATCCAGATGATTGCATTGCATCATGCAACAGCTGAGTCGGAACACAACACATCTTGCCAACATCTACACAGAAACAGAATATTCTAATCCTCGTATTCATTTAAATACATTATAAAGTGGCGATGAAAGTTTCATATTAAACCAGCAACCAATATACTTAAATATCTATAAATACAAAACTACAGCAGTTATTCCATGCTTAGAGAATACATATGTAACATATTGAAAGTAATTTGCATCTTTTTAGCCACATGGGGTTAGCTTTATTGCCAGCTCCCCGAGGATTATCATCTTTCCAGTCATCAAATGCTCTTGCCTTCTGGACAGCATCATCATCATCATCTTCATCAAGCTGCTTTTCACTTGTTCCTCAATTTCCTATTGTCCTTGTACCAAGCAGAATTGGCTTCTTCCATGAGTTTAACATTCCTCCTGCCATTTATTCATCATTTCCATCTCCTTCAGCCCAGCTTCTCTCTATACTCATGGTCGGCAACCCAATTATAGAACATTTCTAGTTAGCTATTTGAAAATGACCAGATACCAATATAAGCGAAGTAACATAATAAATATTTAAGGATTATATAGAACTCTAATAAAATATATTTACAATAAGAACTCCAATAAGTAAAAACCAAGACATAAGACATAAGAGTCTAATAAGAAATATATTTACATATGAGCTGTACGGTAAAACCAATCTTCCTCTCTGTTCATAACCCCCAAAAAAAAAAAAAAAGTCAAAAAAAACCCTTAAAAAACATTATTCTGTTGTCTGACACAGGAAATACCTATGCATAGGTTGGAAGACCCGCGCTGCCATCCCTTTCCTCTCACTTGTCAGCCTCCACCAACAAGACTTGCTGGTCCAAATATCATTGGCTGGTGTTTGTGCTCATGTGCTTGTGAGACTTTGGCTCTTCCTTCTAGAACATCCTGTGCAAAAGTAGCATATGTGGATATTGTGCTGGTTTTGTGTATTGAGTCAATAGCAGCATCACGATGCCAAGATTCAGCTTTAGGTGCTGCAGGTAGAAAGAAGGAGAATTTGATTAACCTAGCAATACGTAACCGAACGAAGAG
>JAUJEN010000605.1:0-229558 GCA_030448925.1 Citrus cavaleriei
CTGTAACACATATAAGAATCTGATTCTGCTTTTCTACCTTGCAGCACCTTTTCCTCTTAACTATGATCCTACAATCATTCCACTCAAAGCCTATTTGTTGTAATCAACAATGTCCAATCCGGTTCCCCAATTAAACATCTTACCATACATCCACTGGGTCCTTTTCCCATACTGGTTATACCAAGAACTCGAGACAAGATCGGTGATCCAATTCCAAATTTATAAAACCCAAAAAGCAAAAACCATGATGATATTACCCGAAACATATGTCACCTCCTAATTTTCATGAGGCGAAGACGAGAAACATTTTTCTTAATTAAGCTTCATAAATAATCAGATCTTCTGACATACACGATCCTTAGCAAATGCATGTATATATACCAAGATAAAAATAGAACGCTCTTAGTTTAATAACTCAAGTATTTTCTTTCATACCTGTAAGAAGAGAGAAACCAGTAGTTCCATGTGAGGTTTTACGAAAAACATGGAATATTATCACGCAATCCTAATTTTATGTGCACTTTTAAGAGTTTAAATAGAAATTTAAAAGCCAAGATAAGATGTAACCCTTATATTTCTTAAAGAAACGGCTAAAAAGAAAATAATAATACATTCTAAAAGCACAAAAGTCGGTAAACACTTTTGCTGCGACATGAATTTCTCGCCGCTATCGGGAAGAGTGAAAGCCAGACTTTGGATTGCACTGTAGCCTGGCGCGAGGCCATGAGTCGAGGAACCGGCTGAGATACTACCTGCTTCATTTTCATACTGTTGCCTTTTCAATCTCTTTGCAGATCGAGTAGTTTCATCTAACTCCTAGATTTCTTTACGTCGAGTCGGAGAGATTTATGAACCCGGTTCGTTGGAGGCAAAATCGAGTTTCTCGGGGTTGGCAATAAAGATCAAGTCTTCCTATGGTCTGGGCGCCTGAAAAGAATATTAGTAACTGTGTCATCGCTCACGTAACAAGAATCGGCTTATACATATCAGTTCTCGCATAACCTCAAGAGTAAGGACCAGTCAGCCGGATGGTGGAATGCTTCGCTGGACAGTCGATATCACGAGTTCTTAATAACAGCCAGATGTAGACGATCAGTAGATCGCCGTTAAGAGGAGTTGATTATAAAAGCGTTTTCCATTCATACGTCTCCGTGTCCAGAATCTTTTTTCGTGACGTCGTAATACGGTCCGCGAATCCAGCTAATACGTAAGTGAAATATATCCGCTTCGATTGGAATCCTATCTAACCCGGATGAAAGTTAGATAATCGTAATCATAACGCCATCAAAGGAAGTAAAGTAAACCATCTGGCGAGCGGCCCATGCTAAAAATGATCCCGGTAGAGTACGTCAAGTGGCTTCCAGAGGACAAGTAAGAATAAGTTTCAGGAAGCAGTTGTATCGCGAGACAACACAAGTTTTAGTCATGATAGTCATTCGAGCCTAATTCTACGGGTGGAGGTTCTTTTGAAGAAAGCGGTTAAATTTCATCAAAGCGGACCAAACTTCGAATAAAGTCTCGGAGAGCAATTACAATTCCAAGGAATCGCGAATTTTCATTAGATTAGTATCCGAACCTTTAATAATTTCATTGCAGAATGCTGGTCCTCGACCAGAGTGGCTACTCCTTTTTACACTATGCCAAGAAAATCAATATCTTCCTATGTTGCTTTTCTTTCGTAAAGCACGATGCTATGTGGTCCTGCATGATTTCTATGAACTGGGAAAGAAATGTTGACGTTGTTCGTACGCGAAAACAACAAGATATCAATACCTAACGTATTAAAGCGTCACGGAGATTGTGACAAGATTCAACCATCGCTTTTTAAAATAAATGGCGAGCAACTTTTACATCAAGGCAGGATCATTCCACCGATAGTACGAAAGACGCCGACATAAAAACTGCTTTTGGGATTCGTGTCTTAGAAATGTTTTTCCGCTTAAAACCGTTTTAAGATCAAACTTTAAAATACTCTTCATTCTCAAGTACGAATGAATAGAATTTGATTCGAAGCATTAAATCGATTACATTTACGAAAGATAATGTTGTAGAAGCTATTAACCAATCTCTTTTTCGCGAACTAACGCAGAAAGCGCTTCTCAACATGTAGCTCGGCGCTTCCAATCAAGTAGTAAGGCCTACGAGACCTCCGCCAAGCAGCCGAGATCAATGAGGCATCCTCGATGTGTACTTTTTATGATCGACATCTTCATTAAGCCAGCGGCATTGAAAATCCGCTCTATTTTTCCAGTTGACGATTTAAAGAAATTGAGTGATTTTTCAGATAAAGTTCGCTGAACTTTTAATTGAGGTATAGCGAGAGGCCGACTGTGAGAATGATACAGTGCTAGTAACATCCGATACGATAAACATTGTCAATTTGATCATCATATGTATTTTTACCAATGGAGGATATCAAACTTATGAGAGATCTTTATCTGCAATACGAATTCAATAATTTTTGCCAAATGATACAAATTGGTTAATCGATACTAAATGGGTTTTCAGAACAAGTTTCAAAAATTTCCATTCAGAGTTCGGGTTTTTTCTAGGTAAAGTTCAAGAACTTCTCGAAACGATGATAGCGAAGAAGGCCGACGATAAACGATACAAAGTGAGAACATCTCGAGGTATAAATACTGTTTCGAATTTAATGCCCGTTACGTATTTTTACCGGGCTGGAGGATTTCAAACCGTGAGAGATCTTATCCCAACTGAATTCAACAAATTTTTGCCAAATGATACAACAAAAGAACCGATACCACTGGGTTTTTTCGTAACGGAGAGGTTTCAAAAAATTTTCCATTTCATAGCCTTCTCCAAGATTCAAAGATGCGCTTCTAACAATTTTATGGGATGATTCTGTGGATTGGCGATAATCGCCACGGCCCCAGATCAAGGAACCAATTGATCGGTATAAAGTTTTACGAATTTGTATTTATGACTCAAAATCTTTACCGAAGGACGTAAGTTTTAAATTTAACTGCTTAATTTCTTAAATGTTGAGATCATAAATTTCATCCGGGTTCAATCTATCGATTCGGCAAGAACAAGTCACTACCATTTTTCTCCGATTGCTTTGAGAAGTATTGACTAAGATTCCTGCTGTCGTAGTACTAAGATCATTGCAAAATAACGAGACGAATAACTTTTACTGAATTTATTCGTGTTAATCAGGCAAATGTCCATGGTGTAAATAAACAAACATTGTATTTTTTCTAAATTCAAGGATCCTTTTTTCTCGGCGTATCGGCGCTTCTTTGGTTTTTCAAGAAGATCAGGAAATGCTTGTATGCTTTATTGCTGGATAAGTGCATTTTGTCATCTTGCACCAATTTCGGTGGTTTATTATGTCGGGAAAAGAAAGGTTCTTTCAGGTTCAATAAGACCTCACAACCTTTTTCATGATCTTATCGTCAAGGTACAAAGATAAGTTGAACAAAGATTTTTCTGGTGGAGAGTACTTGCCATGTCGAAGAAGCGTCATTAATTGTCTGTCTTCCCGCTGTAATACGCAGCGAAAGAGCATGTTTCAGCACGGATCAATCATTCAATTTGTAATAAAGATGCTCATCCAGAATGCATTTCCCAAAAGCGATGTCGCTTAATAGGAACAACATTTCATCTAGTGATATTCTTTCAGATGTTTCAACACGCACGTTCCCCAATAAATCGGCTTATAAACGCATCAGTAAAGAGCTATAAGGGACGCGGTTCAATCTGCCGGAGTCATCAGATTCCCTAGATTCTTTCAAAACTAATTCCTGAATTATCTGAATCTTAACAAAACTCACGGAGTAATATAGATCACAGATGTAGGCCTTGCTGGCTCAGACATCAATCTACGCAAGAAATCATTGACAATGAAATCGCTTACTCCATGACATTTATGGATCGCCATCAAACGTAAACCATGCCAAGATGGTTTGAAAGAATTAGAATCAAGGAACCGTGAGCCGCCTGCTTGCTAGCCTCGCCTTTCACTGCCATATCATCAAGACTATTTCAACAAATATAGTGTAATGTATCAGTTCTTCGGCTTCGCCATTGTAAGACCGTAAATATCTCGTGAGATTGGCATCAGTCCAAGGTTTGCTCGTACGGTTTAGATTATCTCACAGGTAAATTTCCTCCAGGCTGAATCTTGAGCCACTATTTTTGGGTAGATTAATCATTGAGCACGGTATCGTGGGTAAATTGGAGCCTTGTCTTTCTGGAGGTTTTGGTGGAGTCATGGTAGAATCTTCCCACCTGGGGCATCATTCAAGTAAGGCTTCTTTAGATTGATTTTGATTAAGGTTTCATGCAGGGCCTATTTCATGGCCTGAACCTAAGGAATATTCGTCTGTGGACTAAGACGGTATACCAAAGTAGTTTCATTAAATACTGCTTGGAGGATTATAAAAGTTGATATTGATGTATCAATGTACAGATAGGTACTTAAATCGTGGTTTCGTAAAAGCTATACGCTTGTCGCATCGCCAATTCTTCAACAATTCGATTTTAACCGTCTGGATTCCATTTCTTCTTATTGAATTTTGACCCCAAATACGATCACATCGCTCGGCATCACATCCAATTGTAGATTCTGCTCGCAGATTCGAATAATTGTTCGTCGGCAAGAATCAGGTCCACCTTTACCCCACAAGGGGCGACATTATGCCACTATCAATATTTTATCAAGATGGTAAAGCACCAGTTTTCGGTGACCGGCATTCTTTGGCTTGCCAATTTAGTAATCGCCTACATCGCTTGCGCTTCCGGTGCTCTAGAGGTCGCGATTGGTGATCGACAGTGTCGGTAAATAACTTGCTCAAGGGTCCTGTGGTCTTCGAATTCAGGAAAGATTCTCGTACGATCATACATTTAAAACAAGCATGACTTGATTTACGGCCGGACCGGGACAAGTACGTAATGTAGACTTCTTTATTTCACGAATATTAGACTGCAGCCGATCTCTGATTTCCCGATCATCCAAAGGTCCTGAGGATAAAAATATACTTTAGTTTTAGGACACATGCTTTTTCTTTCTCTCCTTTCCTTCTTCTTAATGATTAAAGTTCACATCATCCGTGGCTAATCCAAGCAGGGATAAATCGGGACTATATACGGGCCTTTAACATCCATAAGAATGACTGATTTTGTCAGATATAATTTGGAGCACCTTTCCGAGGAAAATCCATGACGGGATTCACTGGCCAAGAGAAACTCATCAGCTGTAATCATAGCAGTATAAGAGAGCCGTGGAGGGTCTAGATTTGGCTTGTCTGGAGTCTGAAAAGACAACTTGACTTGTTCGTCTGATCTTCTTTCGAAGATAGCTTGGGAAGTCTGGACAGGTTCTGAATTCTGATGGAATTGCTCATAGTTGGTAAGCCATTCTAAAGGCATGAGTTTGAGCAACTCTTGCTTTTGTATCTGTGTCTGCAAGGATCATTAGTGCATCACTGGTTGTTTGTGTAGTTGGGAGATCTAAAGATGATTTTTGCAATCGATACACTAATTGGACTGACCTGGAGTGGCTATTTTGTAAGTTGGATGTTTGCTTCGGGCCTGAAGTTGGATTTGACTTTCAGCAAGCCGAGGTTTGGATCTCACAGCTAGACATGTTGAAATTATGTAAAGTTTAACAAGACACTTCCAGCAAGAGAGTGGTTAAACGGTGCCAATAACAACATGTTGATACTGCTTGAACCTTATGTCATGAGAGCACCCTACCGGACTTAAGCATTTTCTGCCACGTAAGTAGGATAAGTCCACACCACCTGGGAGCAGGTGTATAGCCTTCTCGCTTTCTAGTTAACGAGGTCCGGTATATCCATGACATATTTTCACTTGAGGCAAAGAAAGCACACCGATCAAGCAGGACCGGATGTACTCTAAGAGGTCTTTTTCAGGAAATTCGAGTTCTAATGCTTCTAAAGTGAAAGAAGCTTTTGTGTAGAAGGTGGTACTCATAACAGTGAAGGGATTTATTAATCGAAAGCAGTATTCAGAATATACAAGTATTCAACAAGATTTTCTATTTTCAGGCTACATGTTGACAAGAACGAGGTAAGGAAAGAGTAGTAGAGAGAAATAGAGAAGATTTTTTGACGAATGGGAAAATACGGAAAATAATGGATCTTTCGAACAAACAACGGATCGTCAATGCTCTAAGCTACTTGATCACATCATCTCTCCATCAACACAAAAGTAATCAACTTATTAATTGTCAATTAAAGAAAAATTTTAAAGTATAAATACAAAGTCGGCTTAATATGTCGAGATTCCATACAATATCTAATACAGAAACAAAATTGATAAAACTTCAGATAAACATTACGTACACCAAGAGACTCAAATGTTAGATCAAACCAATAGAGAAAACAATGACAATGACATGATCGAGAGAAAGTATTAATCAAGGATTACATATTAAAGAAAAGTTGAAAAGTTACATGAAAAAGGCAATGACATTTAAACTGCGAAATAACGATTATCCTAATCGGAATATGACGAAATGGGTTGGGCCTAAGCCTCAAAGCCCTCGCCAGTTAAGCTTTGTTGTTTCGCCATTGGGTGCTGTACAGCCACCAAAGCATGATTTGAGGGAAAAATCTTTTCACTATAAGAACACCGACAATAAGTGATATATACTTTACAGATGACATGAAAAATGACATAGGTCATAGCAATGATGAGCTATAAATAGATTTTGGTTTATCAAGTATTCATGATGTATCTACGACATCATGATGTAAAATAAACTATGTCAAGGATATACGATGACTTTGTGATAGAATATATTATCTCAAGGATTCACGATAGAATTTTAATGTTGACTTGATTTTGTCGCTTCTTTGACTAAAATTTGGGTATTATTTAAATTGAAATATTATATATAGCAAGCGGCTATCCGAATCCTGACAAACGGTAGACCGAATTTGGGCAGTAAGCTTCTGGAACGGAAATGGCTATCCGGATTTCACAAGCAGCATACCGGATGTTCAAAAATTCAAATTTTGGTCAGAATTAATATTGCTTTTAACCGATGTTCATAAACGGTTAGCTTGCTATCACCAAAATGTGCATAACGCTAGTTTTGAGCTCAAACCAAGAACTCAAATCCAATTCATTTTCAAGTTTCTAGCAAGCAAAACAAAAGCACACATCATATCTCGAGCTCTCAATTGTAAACTTATTCATCAATCATCTTGTTTCTTCAATTTGTTCATCTACTTTTAAGAGAGTTTATTTTGTTGTAATTTTATTTCTTCATCTTAATTGTAAGTGTTTGAATGCGAGACACTTCGAGTAAGTTAGATTGGCGATAATCTCTTTGTTGTAAAGGTTCATTGAAACCTTGAAGTCAATTAGAACATTCGCTGAAGCCTGAAGGCTCGATAGTGAAATCTTTAAGCTTGGATCGCTTGGAGGCGTGGACGTAGGGGATTGCCGAACCACGTAAAACATTCGTGTGCTTGTTTCTCTCTCTCTACTTATTTATTGTGTTGTTATTAAACTTATTGCTTTGAATTTATTAAGGCGTTAGATTGGATCACGTTGTGGGTTTTGTTAGGATAATTTTAAAATACCAATTCACCCCTCGATTGCAACTTGTATTTCAAATTGTCACATGCCAATCTAACCTTGTCGATAGTAAATAGACTTCTAATTTTTAAGATAGTGGAGCCAAGTGTGGAGACGGTATGTTTCATTTGTTGTCAAAGATTTGCAAAGAAATCCTAAATGGGCTTTAAATGACACGCCCGTCAGTTCGCTTTGCTTTTGCTTGTTTGATTAGTTTTTATTTTTTATTTTTATTCTAAAATGTAAGGAAAATAACTTAGTAGATTTCTAAAATTAATTAGCTTCAAAATTGGAATCAATGCAACTATAATTAATTGATTAATTTTCGGTGTCTTTTTCGATTTGATTGAAAAGGCACGATGGTCGTTGGATTACGAGTTGTCAGTTAACTCAATGAGAATGTAGTTAACTATTCTTGTAAAGTTCTGTAATCTGTAAGAGGAATATATGAGTTTTCTTAGAAACGATGAATTTTATTCTTTTTGTTTCTTGTTATTAACTTTTATTAGTTGTAAGAGATGCTTGTATTGTATACGCCTATGATGTGTAAATCTAATAAAGTATAGTTATGCTTGATGATAGTAATACAACCTTTACTAATGGTTCTTTTTACTTAGGGACGCTTATGGATTATGTGTCATTAGCACTATCTAGGGACTATTTTTTTACTAGGTAGTAATAATTTACTGTTATTTGTGATTTTATAGTTTCCGTGGAATATGATCTTTTTGGTAATTAATGGAATCAACCAAGGTTTATTATGTGGTCATTACATGTTAGTTGTTTCCATATGCTTGTGTCTCTGTTTCATCTTCGTAATCTTCAATTTCATCCTTTTGGCCCTTATTCAGAGTTCGTTATTCTTTATCTTAAAAAATTCATTAGTGTCTACTTGGTGTCATGGGTGCAAGAAAGGCATTAACTCATGGTTCCCTTTCTCCAATATCTCTAAATTAACGGGTTGATCTCTATGCGAATTAACGGAAGTAGTTATATTTTGATCAATCATCAACAAGTAATTATTGGTTTTGTCTATTATAAGAAAGACGAAAGCCATGAGAGTGAATTCAAGGATACAATCGATGTCCTTTTACCTTTGACAAATGCTGCTATTATAGATATTGAAAGGGAATTTCCAAGTAGTTGCTTGCTCAGTATATAAATCCTCACATCTTCATTAACCAACAAGGTCTACCCTTCAAAAGGGACTATATCTTCTTTTACTTGTTCTCAGGGTGCAGCTCGTTGTATGACAACAAAAAAGAAGAGTATGATGGAGATTGAGTCAGTTGAAGCGGCAGGCAAATCTAATATTGGCCGTGTCAAGAGGTACTTTAGACTAGAGGTAAATAAAATTCTGCAGCCTTATATCTCTTCAGCATTTTTTTATAGTTTTTGTGGAATATGATCTCTTTGGTAATTAATGGAATCAACCAAGGTTTATTTTGTGGTCGTTACATGTTTGTTGTTTCCATATGCTTGTGTCTTTGTTTCATCTTCATAATCTTCAATTTCATCCTTTTGGCCCTTATTTGTAGTGTGAAGTTATTCTTATATCTTAAAAAAATTCATTAGGTTTACTCTAAGTTGTTGTTGCAAGAAAGGCATTAACTCAGGTTCCCTTTCTCAAATATCTCTAAATTAATGGCCGAATGGAAGTAGTTATATTTTGATCAATCATCAACAAGTAATTATTGGTTTTGTCTATTATAAGAAAGATTTAAAGCCACGAGAGTGAATTCAAGGATACAATCGATGTCCTTTTACCTTTGACAAATGTCATATTATAGATATCAAAGGGAATTTCCAAGTAAATTTGTTCACATCTTCATTAACCAACAAGGTCTACCTTCAAAGGGACTATATCTTCTTTACTTGTTCTCGTGGTGCAACTCACATGACAACAAAAAAGAAGAGTATGATGGAGATTGAGTCACAAGCAGTAAATCTAATATTTCAAAAGATCTTGTCCGGTGGTTATTTCTCTCACCGGATTTGGATTACGGCGAATCGATTGAGAAGTTCCGCCAAGAGTGCTCTTTTTGAGCTTGATTGCCCGAGTCCCCCAGAGTGTAAGATCTTCCCGCCATAATTCATGTTGAGAAGCCTGGATTAAAGGCTATACCAAGACAAGAATTCTTACTAATAATAAAGAAGTGGTTATGGCCTCCAAGGCCTATAATGTTCTTTCAGTCTCTATTCGCAGTGAGACGGGGCCTTAGAAGTCGGCAAGAAAGAGCTTTAGCCATGGATATCGCTGGAAGACTTGAAAGAATTCCACAAGAAATACAAACCGTGCTTTAGACTAGAGGTAAATAAAATTCTGCAGCCTTATATCTCTTCAGCATTTTTTTATAGTTTTTGTGGAATATGATCTCTTTGGTAATTAATGGAATCAACCAAGGTTTATTTTGTGGTCGTTACATGTTTGTTGTTTCCATATGCTTGTGTCTTTGTTTCATCTTCGTAATCTTCAATTTCATCCTTTTGGCCCTTATTTCAGAAGTGCAAGTTATTCTTATATCTTAAAAATTCATTAGTTTACTCCTGTTGTTGGTGCAAGAAAGGCATTAACTTGTGGTTCCCTTTCTCTGTCAATATCTCTAAATTAATGGGTTGATCTCTATGCCGAATGGAAGTAGTTATATTTTGATCAATCATCAACAAGTGATTATTGGTTTTTGTCTATTATAGGAAGAAAGATGAAAGCCATGAGAGTGAATTCAAAGATGCAATCAATGTCTTTTTACCTTTGACAAATGCTATTATAGATATTGAAAGAGAATTTCCAAGTAGTTGCTTGCTCAGTATATAAGTCCTCACATCTCTATTTTAACCAACAAGGAACTATATTTTCTTTTACTTGTTCTTAGGGTGCAACTCGTTGTATGACAACACAAAAGAAGAGTATGATGGAGATTGAGTCAGTTGAAGTTGCAGTAACTGACATTATCAAGAAGTACTTTAGACTAAAGGTAAATAAAATTTCTGCAGCCTTATATTTAGTAATATGCTAGCTCTAAGCTTCAAGCCTTTTATTATTTGGTCTATGCTCTCTCTTTCACCTTTGTCTTTCTTGTCAGACATTAATATTTTAATTATTTATTTTCCATATGAATTAAAGTAGCTTTAGCTTTAACTTTATTAGCCAAGCCCGCTTTTTAGGTCAGATAACCTTTTGAAAATAACAAGCATATTTAGAAGGCATCCATGCCTCTAATTAGCTTTCTAGTCTTTCAATAAATTTTAAATTTCTCAAAACTAAATGCAACATGTGACCTTTCGCTTTGTTTGAGTTTCTATCAAACTTACTTTCTTTTTGAAAAATTGCATGTTAAAATGAAATTCAATAAATTATATATAAATTGATAATGCGCATGAATTCTTAGCATGGAAAATTTTTGCTCGTTTTATGTGGGTTTGTTGTCCAATCATTGCCTACATCATCTATAAATGCTAAATTGTTGTACATGTTATGTGCCATGTCCCCTGAAACGTCCCAACTGCATTTGCTTTAAAGAGGTCACTTGTCAAGACTATGGCAAATTGTACAATGCATGCTCCTGTTTCAAGTCTGGGCATCATTGTACAAAGGTGAATTTTTGTTCTAATTTAGCAAATGCTGCAATAATACTTGTTGTCTATAATTACCTAGAACTCATTCTATCTAGCTTACATCTAGATTATATAAACAGATTATCCTCTGTGACAAATTTCAATAAAGTGCCCATACCAATATGATAAAAACTTCTCATTGACTTAGCCTTATTTATATTACGAGTTAGCTTTATTTATATTATGTTGTTAAACTTGTTTCTTTATAACATGCACAATTGGTTGTGATAAAAGTTTAATCAATGTTGAACCTCAGTGCTTCCATATATTGGATTCATAGAATAATTTGTTCATCCTCTCAAAATAGGTTGTGTATCTTAATTTCATTTGATGAAATATCCCGCATGGTGGCATTAAAGACTATTAGCGTTATAGTTTGTTATGTGTGCTATGTTTGTTTTCGTGTACTATCCATTTGGATTTTGTCGAACGAGGATTTTAGTTGTGGTTTCGTGGACTTTGATTTTGCAACAAGTTTTTTGCACCGGTAATATTGTAGTTTATTTTGGGATCGATGTATTTTGAAAATATTTCAACGATATAGTTTGTATATGGTATTTTAGTTTTAATATATATTAAATTTCATGTATTTTGTTATTTATTTTTAAATATTATAATTAGATTTTCAAAAAAAAAGTGTAGAATTTGTAAATTTTAAGAACTAATAATAATAATGCAATTCAAATATGAATAAAAAAATTCAAAATAATAATAATAATGATGATGATGATGCAATTTAAGAAAGAATAATCAAAATAAAAAAATAATAATATATTTTTTATTGAATATAATAATATTTTTAAATATTATTAATTGAAATAATAACCATTTTCCGCTTAAAAAATTACAAAATGCCAAAAATTCAAATAATTTTGAGATTCCCACTAAAATCATACAAAACTATTAAAAAGAAAAGAAAAATATACCCATTTTATGATCATTACATTTCTTTATTATGCCTTATAAGTGGCTTAATTCCATAACACCGATATGAATAATGGCATATCCACTTGTGGATCAATTAATACATTCATGGCAAAGAAAGCAAGAAAATAAAAAGAATTTTAAAAATACATTTAAAAACAAAAACTAAAACTAAAACTAAAAAAAAGAAAGAAAAATATACCATGATCAACCATTGAATAATAGCAGAGAGAGAGAGAGAGAGCATAGCAACTTACCTAAATAGAACCTGGTGGAGACTAGAGACAATGGCGAATGGACCAACGATTGTCGCAAATAAAGAATAAAGTAAAACAAAAGCAATCACGCTCACGTGTGCACCGTAGAAAGTTAGTTTTGCATGAAAGCAAGCATGAAAATGGTTAAATATGGGTTAGGGGTTTCTAATCTTATATTTATCCACACTAATGGTTAGTTAAGAATTGAATGGCATAATAATTAACTCCAAAAAGAAATTCAAAATTCAAATACGAGTGTTATGGCCATAATTAAACCCAGAGTAAATCCCATAACCTTAGCATTTTTTTAGATTGGTTCCTATTAATTTTTTTTGCACTTAATTTTCTTTGTACAGTAATTGACTAGTATATTTTAAATTCCATGTGGTTCGACCCCGGACGCACGGGTTATATTATTATTAGACACTCTTATAATTGGTAGTAAACAACACTTTTGAGTCGTGTCATCAACCATGAAAGGAATTATGGGATCAATTATCGTTATAAAGATGCTATATAAAATTTCCGCATCTAATACACGCGGTGCTTTGGTTTTGGTCATTGTAGAATTATTATTGTAAGGCTCATCATAATTATCATCATCGTGGGTCTATTGTCATAAACTATGAGACCAAATGGTTTATATAAAAGATTAGATAAAGAAAAGTAAGAGAATCATCAATAATTGAAATTACTAAAATAAATTAATTTTGGTAACTAATTTCCATACAAAAAAAAAGTTTTCAATAATTTTAGATATTATTTATTTGTTCTTTTTTCCCTCTTGCTCGGTGGATGGTGTTTAGAAATTTTGACCTCAACAACCTGTTCAAAATTTCAGAACCAAAGCCAAAAGTCACTTCATCTTCCTCTACCTCCACCATACCTCCAGAAGATTTGCCACATGTGACATTCCCCGAGCCTCTTAAGAAAGATAAAGACTGATGGATCAAGATTACTTATCATATCGTCTAAAATCAATCTTCCGACTCTCCGAGCTGTAAATGATGAGTCAAACCCATCTGAATCCAACCCGTCTTCTTCAAACTCATCCGGAAAAACACGTATTTAAACCTCAACTCCGAAGTTCAATATGCCGACATTATGTATATTAATGGCCACTGAAGATCATCCTTCTGATCAAGCATCTCAAACAGACCCTATGCCACCACCAGTTCATGAACACTCAACAAAACCATCTTCAAGATTCGGTTTACATTTGATGACATTCCTCGTCACAAATGGTCTGCCAGACTCCAAGAATTTACTGCATGGATTGATCTCCAAGGTACCAAACCTAATGCTCAAACCCAAGCCGTTCTTCGTGAATTCATGGCCCGATCCATGGGTTCTCTACGAGACTGGCTAGAAAGCTTAGGAGAATACCGCTAGATCTAATTCATGGAATCCCCAATTGGAACTGCCCTCAATATTATTCATGAACAATTCATCGGTGAAAAAACTGCTTCCACTGATGCAGACAGGAAAGAATATCACCAGATGAAGTGCTGTTCTCTCAAAAGACACCTTCTAGATGCTCATTACAAAAGAATGAGTATTCTATTTTACAAGCTGAATGGATTCAATGAGCCATCTCTTAAACATGTCTTCATAGCCTCTCTTCCTTCTGAATTACAACCAGATCTTCAAAGAAAACTTACAGCCACTAATCTGAGCATAACTGATATCTCTTTGGGAAAGATTTTTCAAATGGCCATGCTATCTCTTGATAAAATCTGTGAGCAAAAAGAATTCTTCAAAGATCTCATGGAAGACAAAAAATCCTTTTCTCAGGATTGTCAAAAACCTTATCTCAACATCTATTGTAAGGATGAAAAGTAATGTTTTTGTCCAACCACAAAGAAACCATTTCAAAACACTTCCACAAGAAATCATCCTCCAAAAACCTTTTCTAAGATTTCAAAAAGAAAGATGCTTTCAAAGACCGCTCATTCGTTAAAAACCTCTTCCTCACCGGGGCCTGAGTTCGCCATAAAACAAATGTTCTACTTATACTCTCCGTCAGATGCCCTTTCGTAAACACCATCTCCATACACCATATCTCACAAAGTTCTTAGTAGTTCGGCCCGTCCAAACCCATTCACAATTCCACCATCCTTCACCTTTTGGAAAATGAACAATTCTTCATTCACCTTCCTTCGCATATAAACCCCACAAAAGCATCACACCCGGTATGTCTCCTTCAGACTTCCCTGCAAAGAATGCTCTCGCCATCTAACAAGGCCTTATTGAGTCTATCGATTCGATTGGGCTTGTCATTTTTATGTTGAAAAACGATCTGAATTAGTTCGTGGAAAAAGAGATTAGTTATTGACACACCACTTAATTCTTTTCTTAAAGATGATAAGTTTCCTTCCAAAATCCAGACCTTGTTTTCCATCTTCGCGGCTCAGATCTTCTAAGTTCGATTTGAAAGTCGGTTTTGGCAACTTGGTATTTCACCAACATCACAAAATCGCCTTCAGATCCTCGATGCCCATTATCAATGGATTATGCCTTTTGGTCTTAAAGTCGCCCTCCTTATTTCAAAAAAGCCATGAAAAAATCTTTAGTCCTATTCTTCATCATGCATCGGTCTACATCGATGATATTTTGTTGTTTTCATCGACCATGAGCCACCAAGCTCCTTTTGATTTCTTTCACATTGTGCAGCATTACGGCATCATGCTTTCCAAGTTAAAAGCAAGATAAAGGAATCTATTGACTTTCTTGGCATGGTGATTAAAGACGGCCAATATCAGCCTGGTCCATGCATTGTAGTTGAATTATTAAAGTTTTCGGACACACATCTCAACAGAAAGCAGATCCAACAATTCTTCGGGATTGTTAATTATGTCCGTGATTTTATCCCAAAAGTTGCAATTCACACAAGCCACCGTCACGATGCTTAAAAAGAAGTGCCTCCATCCGCTGCATGTAAGCAGCTAAAGGTGATCGCACAATCCCCTCCTCCACTCAGGATTCCCACAAATGGACACCGTATCCTCCAGACTGATGCCAGCGATGATTACTGGAGTGCTATTCTTCTCGAAGAAATCAATGGCGTGTGTCATTTCTATGCACATGCAAGCGGACAATTCAAAGACTCTGAAAAGAACTACCATGTGATCTACAAAGAAATCTTGGCAGTCAAGTATAGAATTAAAAAAATTTGAATTTCATCTAATCAACCACACATTTCTTATCAACATGGATAATTCTTCTTTTCCCAGAATCTTTAACTTCAAAAATAAGTTGCTCCCTGACAAGCAACTGCTCAATCTCAAAACCTGGTTTGCTAAGTATGACTTCACTGTTCAACACATGAAAGGCAACCAAAACCTCATTCCAGACTTCCTCACACGTCCAGCTATAAATAAACCCTCACTCATTTCCTCAACCCGACCATTTTCCTAATCTTTGCATGGAACACCTGTTTCTCACAGGACTCACTCTCTCCTCTCTGTCCATATGTGACGATGAACTTTGGTACATGTGGTGTCTCACCGCCTTGTATGCTACAAATTTGGTTCTTCCTATCAAACCAATCCTAACTCACCTTACCACTCCTGAGTTCTCACCAGACCTCCTATGGACTCTCCTTGAATGGTATTCCCCACTCACTTGGTGGCGTAAACAACTCCAGCAGTTGACTACTTTTCATGGATTAGACAAAATGCCGTAATGTTAAGCTAACATGTGAACTACAGTCTTCATTGTCCACAGGCCTTACTTCCAGCACCCAGAAACGCGGGACTACTGGACACAAGACATGGCATACGAATGGAGAACTTATCCTCATCCATATACCCTCATTCATGACACATCTATCACTTCTGCTCTCAAAGCCTACCTTATGGAACTAAACAATGTTCCTTCCTCGGCCACAGACATTCACCACACCTCTATTGGACCATCACACACCCTTGAAATTATTCCCAAAACACAAGTCAGACTGTGTTCAAGCCTCAAGGTATCCTTGTCATAGAACAACGCCCGACTACACCAATGTCTTATTCCAAGATGCTCAGATCCATGGAAGATTTTCACCCTTCTCCATACCGAAATCCTCGTTACACCACCTGCACTCTCCGTCAGATCTACATCTCAAAGACACTTATGTCGATGAAGAAAAATACCAAAGAAGTCGAGGTATACCGACCAACCACAAACGACAATATGAAAAAGACATGAGATGTGTCACCATCTTGTTATCCATCCACTCCATGATAACGACTTACACCAAGCTTTTGATACACCTATCCATGCGACTCTCGCTTGTCTTTTGTTAAAGTCCTTGTCGCTTTTACTTTTGTTAAAGTCCTTGCTCGCTTTTCCTTTTGTAAATGTCTTTATTGCTTTGCTTTTTAGAATCATTCAAGAGGTCCTGTTCTCGATGAGATTCTATAACAAGACCTTCGACTTCAACAAGGGATCATCAAGAAATAAAAAATTCAGTTCTATACATTATGTTT
Organism: Citrus cavaleriei; assembly: GCA_030448925.1. Taxonomy (NCBI): domain Eukaryota; kingdom Viridiplantae; phylum Streptophyta; class Magnoliopsida; order Sapindales; family Rutaceae; genus Citrus; species Citrus cavaleriei. The sequence continues at coordinate 16,844 of JAUJEN010000605.1, forward strand.
CCCTAAAACTCTCTCTCTCCTCTAGGAATCAAAGCAATTATTTAGATTAATAATGATACGCTCACTTCCAAATTTTCTAAATCGAGTACGCCTCGCTTTTGCTTCAAGGATCCTGCATCGATATTCGTGACGGCGGTTGCAATCTTGACGTGGTGTTTGTTCGCTTCCTTAGAGGATCCGGACTTTAACGGTTGTAAGTTCGATCCTCAAGAGAGGTCAAGTTGGGTAAAGGTTAACAAGACACTACCAACACTGTTGTCGGATTCGCCCTATAACAACGTGTTGATACTGTTTGAACTTGGTATCTTGGAGAGCAATTCTGGCTGTGACCGGCAAGCCTTTTCTGCCATGGAGGGTCAGAATCAATCTAACACCACCGAGATGGAGATGTGTATACCCTTCGCATTTCCAGTTTGCTATAAGATTTGGAGCGATTTCTAAAGTGACATATTGTTCACTTTGAGAGGCTTGTAAAACACACTGATCTAGTCTAAGACCTGATGTATTCTTTTCAAGGGTCTCGGTAGATCAAGTACGGATACTTCGTGAAAGAAGTTTTCGCTTGGTAGAGGTCAGGGACTCATGACGGGAAACTGAGATTCATTGACTTGAGTAGATTCAGGGATATAGGAATGCTCAATAAGATTTTCTATTTTGAGGTAACATGCTTTGACAAGATTTCGGAGTGATAGAAGAAAGAGAAATACGGTAAGAGGGAAAGGAGCGGAGGATGAAGTCGTTGTTTCCATGTTTTCAAATCTTCTTCTAGAAATCAAGCATGATTATTCATAATTTCTAATGATACCACATCCGCCGGGACGCTTGCTCGATACCACTAGGTAGTTATATGGCGTTACACCAAATCTACGATGAAAAGTTCCGTCTCAGTCTGCAAGTTCTCGTTTCAAATATATACACTTATCCATCAAGTACCAAATCCGAAAATCATATTGAAAATAGTTTTTCACTATACCACCTGAAAACACGGCACTCACGGCTTTAAAGAGGGTGAATGTTGTGAGAAAACAATTTCATTTTACAAAAAACGGTTTTGGAGGATAAAAACAGGATCTTTCTGATGCACAGGATCCTTAGGCTTAAGGCAAATGCAGAGCATACTCAGTATTGAAATTAGAGATGAACGTATCCTTATTATTCCAAATAATTTTCTTGACTCCTAGGGAAACATGATGTAAGAAAACTGAATTTTATTTCTGATTAACTCCTGCCTTACAAAAGGGAAGAGAGATCCTTATATAGAGATCTCGAGGAGGAAAGAGTGATCCAACTGGGGGATCTTTTCAGGGCGCTTCGCCTCCGTTAAAGCTTTTCAGATCATGACAACATTAACCCACCAAAATATTATAAAATAAAATTTGAACCATTCAATTCCCTATTTTTATTCGCCATGTTCACGCGCAAGAAAAACATATCAATTCCCTCTTTATATTTTTTCTTCTTATTATAATGCAGATTTATAATGCTTTTTTCCTTGTTTTTGTAGAATGAGCTGAAGAGTCAGGTTGCACAAGGGTCAAATGATTTTTTAGGTAAAGCCATTCAAAAGTAGCTAAATATGTGCAAGAAGAGACAATTCATTGGCTCATCCATGTACTTTCATGTTATCAAGAGAGTTTTCAATTTATGTCTGCTCATCTGGAACACATGAATACAAGGTTGAATGCCTACAGCAGTACTAAAGTTGGTAGTTCTAACAATACTAAAGCCAAGCCTTCCGGCAGGTTCATTGAGATTGATCAACAATCTCCTAAAACTTTTGGAAAAAGAAAGGTTAGTAGAGGGAATATTACGTGTCATTATTTTATTTTGTATATGCATGTATCATTATTAATGGTACATGTGTATATTTTAATTATTTCACAGACTGGTTTCCAATTAGGAAGGTTAACTCCAAAATCTATGAAAAGTAAAATAAAGAGCACTCCTATCAAAATTTCCCAACCAACTCCTCAATAAACTCCAAAGAAACTAGACTTTGAATTTACATCATCTTGCATCAAGAAGATCTCCTAGATTAACAACTAAAGTATTAGATGTTCAGTTCCTCTGTGATGAGAGATTACCAAAAAATTAATCATTGGGCAGCTACATAATCAAGAAAGAATGACATAAGTGAATATCCTTTGCACATTATTGGAGGCCCAATTACAAGAGGTAGAGCAAAAAAGATGCAAGCTGCTTTAAATGGATTAAATGAGAAAAAATGGATTCAAAATGCAATTCAAAATGCAAGACATCATGAATTGGGCTTGAAGAGAAGACAAGGCATTGTGGCCATTATTCAAGTTATTGGGTAGCCAAATACACAATTTGTATTAAATGCAGAAAGGTTAAATTCGGAATAACACTGGTATTGATTGAGCTAGAAGTAATGTACAAGCTATATACCGTTGGAAAGATAATTAAGTTAGCTTTCCAATGCATTTTACAGAGCTAGATTTTTAGTTCTCTAGAAGGAGTTATGACCAATTCATTACAGCTTGTTCAGACTTGAGATTTTCAACGACTCCTTTGTTTTTCTTTGGTTCTTTTGAGAACTAATGAACTTATCAATAATTTGCATTCTCATTCTAAATTTAGACTTATCACCATCTTCTCATCTATTTCTTGAGTGTGGCATCAATATCATTCTCTATACTTTTTCATGTTTTCTTAAGCATCGGGTCAAATAAATATGTTTAGAACTTTCGGGAAGTTGAAACTACAAATTGTGGTTCGAAAGTTTCATCAGGATTCAGATCAACATGTTTGTTGTGTTTGTTGAGAATTCCTTGCCTCAGTCGATCATGATTGGGCATGATACAACAACCTTTGGTGAACTTTTGGAAACACACTTGGATAAAATTATTTTTTATGAAATCATCAAGTTCAAGGTCTCAAACTCTGTTATTGACTTATGGATCATGTACGATAAGCATAAATTATGTTCTATTAAACTTAGAGCTATTTTTTTTCCTTTATTCAGATTTATTTTATATATGTTTATTTTCTCTTATATGCTTGTATCAGGAGATGACGAACAGTGGAAATGCCAAGCTAGTTCAATTTGGGCTTTTAGAAAGTTACATCTAACAAAGCTCAGCTTCAAAGAAAGGTCTCAATACATTTTGAAACTTTTGGGCTTGGTAAAGTTGAGACAAGTCATCAAATTCCCACATAACCCTAATATAATCTTTTTCATTTGCTAACCATATTTCTTATATAGTAAATTAATTGTCACCACAATGGATCAATGAGTATGAAAGAAACAATAGGCCTCAGCAAATACATGAGGTTCAAACAACTTTTATTTGAAATCCGTGTTTCAGCAAAAATAAATAGGTTCCAACGATGATTGATGGTAGCAAGATCGGAGACTTGTTCAGCTCCTTGAATCTGAACTTGGATTTTTAAGAAAGTGGAAAGATTGGGTCATCAAGGGAAAGATTAAAGTCGGATAGACAATGGAGAACAACATCGCCAAAGACGTAGGGTAAATGAGGATGCACCAATGGTAGCCTCGCTTCATATTGTTCAATCGGTGTCAAGGAGTGCACACGGCAGAAGACCTTTTCGTCCATGGAGGGTGAGAATAAGGCGGACGCCACCGAGATGAAAGTGAGTGTATCGTTGTCGCTTCCAAAGGGGAAATGAGCTCAGGGAAATTTCTAAAGTGACATATCGCCAGTAAGTAGATCGAGGAACATTGATCAAGAGAGGAAGACCGGATATACTCTTTGAGTAGAACAAGTACTAATAAGAGAACTGATGGAACGAGTGAAACGGTAAGGACGCTGATACAACCGGTAAGGATTAACAAGAGGAAGAGAAGACTCATTTACTGGGCAAGTAATCTGGATATAGAATACTCAACAAGACTCTCTATTTTGACGTAGTACGCTTAGTAACAAGTGATACGAAGATAATTGAACTGGATTTTGTGAAGAAGATGCCATGAGTATAAAGCTCTTAAGTTCTCTGGAGATGAAGCAAACTTAAATCAGAATAAGGAATTTTTTAAAAGGAATTATACCAAAATCATTTTGCGTTTGGAAAAAAACAGGCTCTGATACCACTCCGAATTCTTCCCACACCTCCAGATTTCAGTTCAGACACACTCATGATCCTTGCTGAATCTCCAGACATCCCTACCATTATCCAAATCCCACGACAGATCCCTCGTGCTGATCTTCTCAAGATCATGCCTCTCGAGTGGATAACCAACTATGAGCATTTCCATCAAAAGACCACTCCTGTTCACACCTCTGAACCCATGTATGAGAAACGACCTGATGGTTCTGTTCGCCTTCAGTTCAAACCTCCTCCTTCTGCCCCTGCAGAACCTCCCCAATTATCCTTTACTTGCTCAATGGTCCAACCTGTTGACATCATTCCAGAAGTCCTTCCTTCTGGAAAAACATTACCCATTATGTCCTTCACCTCCCAAGGTACTCCTGTTTACCTGCATAAAATCGATGGCCATTTCTGGACGTTCTCCCGCCGATGTGATCCCGGCTGTCCATGTAATGATGATGAGGATGATTATTCCTCCAGACCGAAAAGGAAGAACATTATCTATCCTGCCTGCAAATTATACTTGCCCGCAGATGATGATGATTAACCCGATTATCCACCTCCTTTGCCACTTTACAACAAAGGACTTCAATGGATCCAGAAACATCAGCCCAAATCATGCAAACCAATCCGTTCCTCGGCTGGTCTTCTGCCTACACCTCCTATGGTGCCCTGCATGATGTTCTCTTCGCTCACACGCCTTATAGTTCTACCGAGAAACGCTGCACTAAAAAGCACTGTCCGAGCAAACCATTTGTCAACTCTCCTATTTCTCCAAAGTGGACATCTTCAAGAACCAAGCCTTTTCGGCCTTAATCGCAAACTCGTAATGCCGAGTCCGTAACGCTTTCTTACTTCCTTACCCTCTAAAGTTGATCGATCGCCACGATCCTCTCGTCAAACAAGGGTTATTTCCTCTCGCACACCAATTTCAGATAATAGTTCATGCTAAATTTGACAGTGACCTTCGAGCCATGATTGCCCGCGGTGATAATTCTTATGAGTTCACTCGAAAAGAGCAAGAAATCAGACAGCTTCAAGCTGAAATTGCCAGAATTGATGCTGACAACCAACGGCGTCAAGCAGTTCACACTGCTCCCCCATCCTATTTTCCCACAGAACCATATCACCCTCTCGGGTCCTTTTTCCCTACTACCTGGATTATACTCGAGAGTCTTTCCCACGACCTACCACTTGAACCTCAACTCGCAAAACCTAAACCTCGACCTCCTCGACGCCTGCTTCCACCTCCTCCGCAGCCTATCCTCCTCCATTCCTATGATTCAGACGCTTATCCAAAACCCTTCAGACATACATGAACCAAAGATTTCACCTTCCTCTACCTCACTTTTACCTCCATTTACGTAATCTCCTTCTAAAGTCGAACAAAAGTTAAGCTCCGAGAATTACCTTATCATCCGCACTTAACTTGACCAAATTTTAATAGCCTCAAGAATCCAAATTCTCCGACTCAAAAACCTTTCGATTCTATCATCGAGACTTCGAGCCCAACGGTTTCGGGCCCGATGATTCCCAACAAGACTTGATCGATATCTCCCTGCCTTCTTACGGATCACGCCGAGTCTACCCTCCTGAACCCGCCAACCCTATGTTGACATTCCTTCCGATGTCAAGGAGAAATGAAGCGAGACAACTCTAATCCTCCTCCAAGAGTTCGAATCCAAAGTTGCCTCGCAACGGACCATGGTTTACTCGATGATCTTCCACCGGTATGGAACGCCTGTGAACTCTCCGGTTAGATTTACGATGAGAACTCTCGCAGCTTTAAAGAATTTGTCTCCGGGTTTCTCCGTGATCGGTTTGATGCCTTATAATATATACTCTTCAAGACTTACCGCCTCTCGCCGCTTCACGGACATTCATTCCTGCTTTTGAGAACCCATACAATATCTTTACATCGTCAGAAAGAATATCTCCAAACGAGATGTTGTCGATGCAGATATCCGACCAGACATTATCATTTCAAATGCATGTTCCGCCTTCTATTCCATAAAATCGGTATCAATGACCACACCTCAAGCATGTCTTCTTGTCCTCTTTTCAAGACCATAACTGAACTGCCGCCAGATTAATGCCCACCGACATCAACAATCTTTTCTCCGCCTCTTCCAAATTGGCTTTTGTTCTCGATTACCTCTGTGATCAGAAGAAATTCTTCTGAAACCTCATGAAAGACAAAGAAGGTTTCCGAACCACCTGCAAGAAACCCTACTTGGAAATCAAGTGCAGAGACTCTAAGCATTGTACTTGTCCCTCCACGAAGAAACACCACAAAGTCAGATTTCACAAAAAATCTTCCAGAACTCCACAGTCACGCCCACTCCCTAGGCGTCCCAAAAAGATTCGGTACTTCAGAAGGCGAGAACCTTCTGAGATCCTTGACAGACGAAGAAAAAAGTGCAGATGCTTCATTTGCAAAAAGCTCAGACATTTTGCTAAAAACTGCCCTAAGAACCCTAAGAACCCTAAGCGGTCTCAACGCTTAGTTCAACAAATTTCACCTTACATCGCTTCTTCCCGACATCGACTAAATTGAGTTTCTACTCAACAAGAAAGTCCCGACCGGATACGCTTTTGGCACTTCTGATTCAGATTCAGATTCACCATCCATCGAACTGCATTTACTATTCCCTGCCTTTTCCACATCCAACAAGACTTTCATCCTCCACTCAATTGTCGGGCTCAACCCATTCCTTCCACAAAATCCAAACTCAAGTTATCCAAATACAATGGCCCATTCCCTTATTGCCTTTCATAGACATCAAGGCCAACGCAGTATTTTAAACCCTACTATTTTGCCGCCTGAAACCTGGATTTCAAATGAAAATCATTTCCGTGCTGCTAGTGGAAAATTGTTTTCTACAAAGCTCCGCACCAAGTCTAGACCGAATTCACCGCTCCCAAAGTTTCACAGCCGGACCCACAAGTATCGCTTTACCCGATAAAGATCTTCTTCGGTTTGATATCCTATTCCAAGCCCAAAAGATTCAAGTCCTTCCCATCGTCTCGATTCCACCATGTTCCAACCATACACTTTCAAACTCTATCATTCGCCCACCCTCCCCGATTATCACTATTTCACCCCATTAAGGTTTTGTCCTCCAAATCATTTGGCCTTTGCCCATCCACATCCTCCTCGCGGAAAATCCAGCCCATTTCGTTGCTTCCTTTGCTTAATGAAGACCTTAATCCTACTAAAGCAACCCATCCTACGCCTCCTTCCGAGCTTCAAGCAATTTCAAACAGTGCAGAGTTATCGCCTATCTACTGAGCCCATTAACTTCTCCGGTTTTTATGTTAATAAACGTACAAACGTTACGGGTAAAAGCCTTTGTCATTGATTATCGCCTTTAAACCGCTTTTACAGTGATGATAAATTTCCTTTACCTCTAAAAATTCCATCTTTACCTACCTCCAAAATGCCATAATATTTTCTAAGTTTGACTTAAAGTCTGGGTTTTGGCAACCTCAAACGTTATAAACCAGATTCTCAGATTCCACATGCCCATTACCAATGGATCTCAAAACCGCACCATCCATTTTCCAAAAAGCCACGACCCAAATCTTCCAAATTCTCCTTCACCATAAATTGTTTATATCGACGATTTGCTTCGCTTGTGTAAAGAAAGCATCAAGTTTTACTCCAATGCCCATGATATCGTATCAATACTATGCTTTCGACAAAAAGAGTACACAGACACCGTAGAATATCTCTGCAGATAGAAAAGAATGGATTCTATCACCGACCCCACATTGCACAAGAATTACTCCACTTTCCGATAAGGATTTCACAAAGAAACAGTGTCCAATAGCCTCGGCATCATCAACTACATCCGCGATTTCCTCGCTTTCACGCGACCAAATAGACAAGTATACTTCGCTTACTAACAAAGCATCCTATCTCGATTCCAACACCATACCGTCCAAATAGCCTAAAGCAGACAGCCCAATCCACCAAAACTCAAGATCGCGATGATGGCAAATGTATCCATACCGATGCTTCAGACATATCACGGGAGCCCTGCTGAACAGATCGAAAAAAGGAATATCTAATCGACATGTTAAGGACATTTTAAATCCAAATCAAAGAAGACTATCACACGATCTACAAGGAGATACTCAGAAAAACGATCAAAAAGTTCAATACCACCTCCTTGGCCATGATTCCTCGATCGATAATTCCTCTTCCCTAAAGTCCTCCAATTTAAAGCGTAAAACAATTCCCAACAACCATTTTATTGGAATGGTTTTCCCTGAGCATGAATTTGATGTCGAATATATAAAAGGACAAAAGAACCTCATTCCAGATTTCCTATCTCGCATTTAGACACCGCCTCCAATCTTCTACACTTCCCTGCCTTCCTTTCATGGCTACTAGATTCATCATACCTTTCTAAGTCTCACCCAAAAGACCTTCCCAAGGCCTCGCATAAACTTTTTCCTTCCCTCACCGCCTTTCAAGAGTTTCATAAACAATTTCTTTTCCGCTACATTACATGAAAGTTTCTTCCTGAAGAAACCTCACAATCAGCCTCACTTTTCATCCCGAAATCTCTTCCTCACCGGATTCTTCATCCTCGGGCCGTGGATATCGATTTATGAACTCTGGTATTTCTGCTTAACTGCAGACTCTATGCAACTCCGCTTAATCATCCCTTACACACACAAGACCCTCAACGATCCTTCCAAGGCTACTTCCTCACATGGACTCGTTAACGGTTCTCTCCTATTCCTCAATAGATCCCAACTCCAAAGAAGCCTTAGTCACAACCATCATCTTTCCACCATCCCTTCTCATGAAGCTGAAAAATTCACATCCGTGTTCATAGTCTACCGACCATATTTCCACCAAACCGCCGCTTTCGCTTCAACCACAAATCAGCCACTACCACACAACCCTCATCCCAAAGACACCGGATCAAGACCCTATGTTCAAAAAGGCTCTCCTGAATCATCTCCTGTCCTTAAATCATGTTCCTCCACCACCACAAGACATCATCTCCGCCTATTGACCTCATCACGAAATGTTCATGGTACCTAATCCTTCTGGTTCTAGCATAGGTATCATTATCAAAGAAGAACGTCCAAATAGTCCTCCACAAATTTACTACCAGGATTCCCAGGATCCTGAGGATGACTTTTTACCGCTCAGTCAACTCCACCAGGAGTTTCAGACTCCACCCCAACAAGAACAAGGCCAGTCATCAAGAGTCATTTCACAATCTGAGCCCATCATCACTCATCCGCCATCCCAATGCAGATCTCTCTGCATTCCTGGGATTGTCCATGCAAAAAGATGTCCTCAGTATGATGGCCCTACTTATCTAGAATAAAACCTTGTTCTCGAATCCTCCAAATCACAAAAGTCAAACTACCACAGATTAATTCATTCATTACGGACGAATCTATCCTCTCCTTAATATCCGCCGCATGTCTTGTCTTTTTATGTAAAAGATAAAGTTAGTGGGTCCTGTCCCTACTTTACTTTATTAAAGTAGCTTTTGCTTTTATGTCTTGTCTTTTTATGTAAAAGATAAAGTTAGGGTCCCATTCCTACTTTACTTTATTAAAGTAGCTTTTTCTTTTACGTTTGTCTTTTACGTAAAAGATAAAGTTAGGGTCCTATCCTACTTTACTTTATTAAAGTTTGAATATTGTTTTTATGAAAGCATTGGTCCGCCTCACTTTTCTAAGTTTGCTTTTATCCCGCTTGTAATCCCTATATATGAGCCTCCTCTTTAACTAAGTTAGCTTTAAAGCAATATATCGAGTGTTCTATTATCCATGTCTCTCTAAAACTTCTTTCTTAAGTTCTCAAATGATAAAGAAAAAAAGGAAAATTTTAAAATCTAATTTGTTCAAAACCAAGTTAAGATGCCTACACTTGCTCAGATGATCAGATTGAGACTGCTTTTCTTATCCGGTTTTGGTTAAAAAGAAAGTCGCTTTTGTTGTATAACCTAGCAAAGAAAACCAGTTTTAACAGTCTCAAGAATTCGGAGTAGGGTGTTATTCGCAATTGATATGCTGAGACGTACAATCTATTATCTTGATCCCCTGGAAGGAAGGTAATCCTAATGAAAAGATGATGCGGATAGTGAATTAGTTAAATTTGTTATTCAGATTCTGATCATGTTCTTTTATTTTTTCCTTTTTTTATATTAATTATTTGCTAACATTCGCTAAAGATTGTATGCGTTACACTGCATCTACAATGAATCTAAGTTCTGCCCTGTGAGTCTGCAAGTTCTCGTTTCCAAATTATATACACTTATCCATCAAATACCAAATCCGAAAATCATATTCAAAATAGTTTTTCATGATACCACCAACACATGGCACTCATGGCCTTCAAAGAAAGGGTGAACGCTAAGAAAACACTTTCATTTTATAAAAATCAGTTTTGAGGATAAACAGACCTTTCTCGATGCATGCGATCCTTAGTTAAGGCAAGTGCAGCATACCATGAAAATTTCAGAGGTGATCGTATCCTCGTTAACCCAAATAATTTCTTTCGAGTCCTGTAAGAAGAATGTTTAGAGAAACATGACTAAGGAAACTTGAATTTTATTTCGATTAACTCCCGCTATAACCCAAGCATAAGGTTTTATATAAAAATCATCATGATAGACCCTCGAATGATTATAAACGACAAACAGGCACATGCTTTTTAGAAAGTAAAGCACACCTTTTGAGAAAGTAAAGCACACCGACTAAGACTTTTTACATAAGACAAAGTAAAACAGAAAGTAAAGCACACTGACTAAGACTTTTACATAAAACAAAGTAAAACATAAAGTAAAGCACACCAACTAAGACTTTTACATAAAACATGCAAAGCAAACGGGAGTCATATTGCATCAAAAGTCATGGCTATGTTGTCATTACTGAGTGGATGGATAAGGCTACGGTGACACGCCTCCCTGCCTCTTTCTCATATCGGCCAGGCCGACGATTCGTTTTGTCTAGATACGCCTCATCGACATTTGTCTTCATCACCATGTACGTAGATGCGCAAAGAGAGTCTGGTCAGGACGATACCCGGGATTGTCGATGGATGGATCAAAATCTTCCCACGGGTCCCGAAGCCTTGATTAAGACGTTTCAAAACTGCAGAAGGATCGCTAAGGAATTGATCATGGAGAATAGCAAGAGCACTTGAAACTTTTGGGAGATCAACAAACTGTAACTGGCGATATTGTCCTAACGAATCAAACCAATCTCTTAGAGCACCCGTAAAACGAGTAGCAAATTCTCTAAGGACTGATTGAAGTGCTCTCGGTTCAAGATTCGAGGTCAATCCAAAGATATTTCAATAAGTCCACGCCATTTACGAGATTAAGATCATCAAATGCGAACCACGGACCATTCATGATTTTCGACCTGGATCGGTCCGGGCTTCGAGAGAAGGTTGGCGTAAGATTAAGGCATTTCTTCAACTTCGAGGGAATATCAACATATGGTTCCGCTCGGTGTCGGATCGTCGAGCCATTAGATTTTCGTAATATCAGATAGACTTTTCGTAGTCATCGGATGTCAAGATTCAAAGGTTTGACTATCTAAAACAAATGATTTGAATCAAGTTCGATCATCCATGTAGATGAACGGGTGATCGCGAGCAGAAGAACCGTTCATGGGTTATGATCCTTTGATCGGAGGTCGGAGATAATCAGCGTACGGACGGTGATGGCGTAACCGTAAGATTGATGACCGTGAATGTAAATAGGATCGATGAAATGTGACGAGTCGTGGGTCGGTGTTTCACTTCGTTTAGTTTGGTAAAGGATTGTCTCCGAAAAGAGTACGAGTCATACCAAATAACTAAGGGTCATAATTGCTTAATGAGAAAGCATAAGCAAAGGATTGGTAAAGGGATCGGTGACGGGTAAAAAGGGTAGTCTCTGCTTTTCAGATTCAATACGAGTAAGTTCAGCTTTTTAAGTCACTTGATTTCCCTTTTCGTCAAATTTCGCCAGATTCTTGGGCAAGTATGGCTCAGAATTCTAAATCGAAATCCAATTCGATTGAAGATTTTGTGGATCTGATCCGGTAGTAATAGAAATCAACTTTTCAATTTGTTCGGGCCGAACCGATTTTCTCAACTTTTGAATCAGATGCAACAAAGTATCATTTTGGCCTGCATTTTGGGTTTGCCAGGACCGATTCAAAAGGTTCGGGAGGTTCATGGCCAAATGAGGTAATAGGGATAAAGGGTTCGACACAATACTACTAACTGTGGAGGTTCTAAAGCGAGGAAAGGAAGAAGAGTAATCAAGAGAGAGGAAACATCATACAAGCCGGTTGGATGATAGGTGTCAGGGATGGAATTTCAGATTTGCAATGTTTTGCAATCCATTCGAGCTCTTTTCGCAGACGGGTAATGGAGTGGAGGATCTTTTCGATTTAGTTCACGTGATGGGACCTGGAGGTGTTTTTTTTTCTTTTTGGGGTATAATCGCCGCCCTCTTCCCAATCATCCCAAAGATGGATAATTGGGTCACACATGCTCGAATGGGGACATCCCATAGAAATGGCTATCAGTTTTGGTGATAAATGGTAGCCTTTTAATTGAACCCCAGAATGGGTAGATCTTCCCGAGCTGTCCGAATACCGTAATCATTGAGGAATAAGTGCAGAGAGCCGGCGAGGCTTTGGAGCACCGGAGGTGGTTTAAAAGTCATTCTGACCGTATCTTTGTCGCCTTTCAAACATGCTTTCAGATGTCCGATCGGAGCGGTATCGTATGGAACCGCTTCATAGTCGAGATCCATCAAGAGGCATGTTTAACGAGCTCATGACGGAATTTGTCCTCGATCCGATGATCGCGGGATTTGTCGATTCTCGCTAACACCACGGGTGTTAACGGTGTTCTATCCATCGAAACCGCATCTCGGAGGCTATCTAGGAACTCTTTCGTACTAACTAATGCTTCACGATGTGGTCTCGTAAACATTCTTCAAACTTGATATAGATAAACAAGAATTTAGTGAAATGCCAAAGCCATCGATTGAAAATGAAGTGCCATCAGGGCATTTAAATTTTGTAAGATATTCAAATTTACATATTCGAGTTGAAAGAAGACCACTAAGTGGTTGGTAAGACATCATACTGATGGGGAAACATTCTTGAGGATTTATAATACTCAACTTGATCTGAATGGTTGCATTTTATCGATACTTTCTTTTGTTCATGTAGAAGCATTTGAAGGCCCATACATAGTTCTTCACATTCTAGGATTAGAAAACTCGGCGATATGAATTTGATGATCAACACGCTTTTTTGGGATGGACAAATGTCCATGTATAAATTTGTTTTGTTCTTTTGCAAGCAAAGCATCTCCTCCTCTTATCTTAATTATTCCATCAGAAAGATAATGTAAATTGTTTTGAACAAAATATAATTTTTTTCGCTATCTAAATAGTTTGAATTGATCTTCTAAAAAAAGAAAAAGAAAAACTAGCTTGAATTAGTAATAACTCTTCAATTATTATAAGATTAAGGTTTCAAAATTTGGTCACCAAGTAGTTTTTTCTTCTTTGTTATTTATGTACATTTAGTGGAAGAATGTGCATAAGATTATTCCATCAACATCCCCATTAATGCAAATTGATTTTTTTTTCTTGCTTTTATCACGTGGTAAGAACAAAGAATATGTGTTTGCCCTACTCATCTATGAATTGGCTCTAGTTCTGTATAAAAGTTCAAGCATAAATAAATTTGTCTCAAGATTATATTTTTAGTCCAAGGTTTATTTATATTTTTCTAAGATCCATCAAAAAAGAAAAAAAAATTGCCTCAAGCTTATTTTTTTATCTTAAATTTATTCCCAAACCAATGTGAGATTATACTCCCTTAAGCTATTACTAAAAAAATATGATATATTATTCGAACACAAGATTATAAGTTCTTTTTACATGTTTGTCAAGCCATAAGTATGTAAATATATTTTTTATTAATAAAATAATTGAGATATTTTTCATGTATTTTAATTGTGTAAGTATTTTGAATTAAATAAGTTTAATTATATCATATGTATTCATGTGATCATCTTATGAATTCACAGAAAACATAAATACAAATTATCTTATGATTAGATAAATTGATTTTGCAGTTGATAAATAGAGTTTTATGATTAGACTATTTGACTATATTGAATTGAATTACATATGAGATTTAATGAACCTTTAAATGACTGTCAGACTTATTAAATCTCGTAAGCATTGATTTTATTGCAATTTCAATTTTGAGTTAATTAGAGTTTCATGATTATAATTATTATTCCATTTGAGTTACTAATGCGCACAATATATATTTGTAGTCAAGATTACTTGGTATCTTGTGGGAGCAATTATGAGCACTGAAATTATAGATTAACAATTACAATACATCTCTTGACAGGTTTTTGGTACACTACTCGAAAAATGGGCTTTACTGACACTAAATTAGTGTCAGTAATTACTTTTACTGATACTATTTAATTGTGTCAATAATACTCAAGTCAGAACACACTGACACTACAATAATTCTTGTTACTATAGTATCACCAAACTAATGACACTATAGCATTAGTATTTGATGATATATTTACACTATGGTATCACCAAAAGAATGACACGAGGGTGTTAATATTTAATGATACTATTTATATGTCAGTAAGTTATACGACAATTGTATCAAGGTGTTAGTATTTAATGATAATATTTAGGGTCAGTATTCAGTGATGTTGTGCTACTTTTGGTTAATACTATATTTTTATTTTAATTATAGTTTCAAGAATATTAAATATACCAAATCACCCAACACAATTTAGATAATAAACATCCTAAATACATCATTTAAATTATCATAATTCGACTACACCATTGTTTGGGGGAAAAAAAACATAAGTACCAAATTAAGTTTTTGACAATATCTAAAAAAAAAAGTTCTAAATTAAGTTTCAACAAACATTAACCAATAAGAATAAGCAAAATATTGTCAATGAATATCTACACATGGCTTCATTTTTTTTCCCACCTACAAGTACATAAAATCAATTAGTACACTGCAAAAGAAAATAAGTCTTGGATATTTGGAAGCAAAAAAAAATGATAAATTACTCATATATTACTTCGCGATCATAAGCTGTAATTAACTTGGCAACATGTATTCATGGAGTATTCATCAAATTCCCTTGAACTTTAATTTCAAAACAATAAGTTATTCATCGAAAATCAAATTGTAAACTAAATTATTAGAACAACAATTAACCCATGTAATTGTTTTGGACATATCTTGACCCCATACATGCACACGCCCGCGCGTGTATAAATACACACACACACACACACACACAGAGTACATTGTGTATGCACCAAATTAGTAATTCATGCCTCTATTATAAGTACCTTACTTACATCATATAAAATACATACAATATATGGTAAAAACATAACAATCGAGAAACATATATTAGGTCTAAGGTTCAGGGTTCTTTCGAGGTGATTCATTTCACAATGAATTAAAATATTATGATGTAGTATTCTAAAAACTGCTTTCGATACTTACATTATTTTAAAGAATGTTTACATTTATAATGATATGTTGAATATATTTCATGACATAGTAACCACTTTCAAAGCTACTAGGTTGCCTCAGACACTACAAAATAAAAATTACATAATTTTTTTGTTCTAAAATAACAAATGATTATTTAGGTTTGTCTCATTTTTACCTTGCTAGAGACTCATTGATAATTGGCCTGTGTATCAAACTTTAAAGATTGATGTATCCTTAGAAATTCCAAATAATCTTATTTGATCTCCTAGAAGAAGATTAACTAAACATGAAAACAACTTCATCTTCAGCCTCAACACTTTCATCGTCTTCATCCCATATTTCTCTTCCTCCAAATTTCCTCTTCCAAGATCATGTCAAAAACATGTAGCCTCTAAAATTGAAAACCTTGTTTAATATTCTTATATTCCTAATCACCCAAATCAATGAATCACAGTTTCCTATCATGAGTCCCTACAACCTCTACAAACAAAAAACTTCTCTCACTAGAAGTATTCGAACTCTCATCTCCACAAAAAGACCACTACCAAAAGAGTATATCCAGTCTTCTAGACTAGATCAGTGTGCTTTACAAGCCTCTCAAAGTGAACAGTATGTCACTTTAGAAATACCCTCAGATCTCGTAGCAAACTGGAAACAAGAAAGGTATACCCATCTTCATCTTGGTGGTATTAGATTGATTCTGACTCTCCATGGCCGAAATGGCTTTCCGTTACAAATTGCCTCTCCGGACACCGTGTTCAAATAAAGCATCAACACGTCATAGGAACTGCTTCGACCACACTCCATGTTGGTAGTGTCCTATTAACCTTTTATCCTTGAAGATCCCAACCTTCCCACAACCATCAAAGTTCAGATTCAGCTTCAAGGAGCAGACCAGACACCCATATCAAAACTTGCCACTCTTCATCACCAAATAGTGTATCGATTATAAAATCATGCACTAGATCTTCCTACACCTTACACCACATCTGATGCCTTAATGATCCTTGCCGACACAGACACAATTCCAACCATCATCCAAATTCCCAAACAAATCCATAAACCAGAATTGCTCAAACTCATGCCTCTTGAATGGCTGACCAATTATAAGCACTTCCACCAAAACTCTGAACCAGTTCAAATAACAAAAGCCACATTTGAAAGAAGACAAAATGGCCAAGTCAAACTATCTTTCCAAACACCTGAATCTCAACCTGCTCTAGACACTTCTAGGCTTTCTTACACTGCTATGATTACAGCAGTCCAAACCGGTCAAGAAAAGAAACTTCCAATTCATGGTTTTTCATCTGAAGGGTATCCTGTATATCCTAATAAAATCAATGGTCATTTTCTATGGGATGTTCCTGAAGCCCATATGTGTAATCTGGATTGTCCTTGCTTGGATGTTACGGATATTGATGATGACCTGGAAGTTATGAGGAGAAAGAAAATGAAAATGAAAAACACTTCTCCTTCAAAAACATCTTGCAAATCTTTTCCTCCCCACTGTCCACCAGATCCCAAACCTCCTGTTCAACCAATAAGATCATGCCTAATGTTTTCAGGACAATCTTATGAAGAGTCATTCCCTCCACTTGAAAAGCAGACAGACACTCAAACTAGAGTTGTCTCCAAACCCTTTGTCCAATCTCCAGTTACAGCCTCTGGGCAACCTGAAGAACCAAAACAGTATGAAGCTGTTTTAAATTGGCAAACCAAAAATGTCAATGCTCAGAATCAAACCCTCAAACAACTCAGCAAGAGAATTGATCGAGTTGCCAGTCAAGTCTCCCAGACTGAAACTAAAGTTGATTCAATCAGCCATCGTCTTGATCAGATGTACATACATCTACAAGACCGTATCTCTGAGTTAGATACCAATCTCAGACGAATGATCAATAATCATATCTGGGATCCCGAGTTTAACAAGAAAGAAGCAGAGATCAGAAAGCTCAAAGCTGAATTGGCAAGAATTGATGCTGAAAAGACTCATCCAACACTTTTCACATAGACACAATCCACACCTGTGCCTCCTCCTGTGTTTGAACCCTATTCACCTTTTTATGCACCTCCTAGACCTCACCAGCCTGTTTACAACCAATTCTTTGGTTTCTCACATCTCTAATCAACTCCTCAACCAAAACCCTCTTCACCTAAAAAATCAAAGACCAAAGTAAAAATTTCAGAACCAAAAACAAAGCCAACTTCATCCTCATCTATTCCTCCGGAACCTCCAGGAGATTCACCACAAGCCTCTCCTGAACCTCCTAAAATAGATAAAGGCCCCATGGATCAATATCATTATCATACTGTCCACGACTCATCTCCTGAATCCTCTGAACCAGAAACAGTATGTGAGTCCAATCCATCAGAGTCAAACTCATCTTCCTTATTCACAAACTCAACCAGTACCTCCACTGACTCTGAATCAGAATATGCTGACATTACGAGCATATTGATGGCAACTAAAACTGAAGATCCCAGTGCTTCAACTTCTACACCTATTGTTGAAGACAGTTCTTCTGATAATGAGCATAAAGCATTTTACACAGAACCAGTGCCACCTATGCCACCACCAGCTCATGATCACTCCACAAAACCATCTTCAGCCTGCTAGACTTCAAGAATTTGCTGCATGAATTGATCTCCAAGGAACAAAGCCACATGCTCAATCTCAAGTTGTCCTTCATGAATTCATGGCCCGGTCTACGGGTTCTTTGCGAGATTGGTTAGAAAGTTGGTACAGCACTCAATATCATCCATGAACAATTCATTGGTGAAAAAACAACATCTACAGATGCCGACAGAAAAGAGTATCATCAGATGAAGTGTTGTTCTCTCAAAAGACATCTTTTGGAATCTCATTACAAAAGAATGAGTATTCTATTTTACAAGCTGAATGGGTTCAACGAACCTTCTCTCAAACATGTCTTCATAGTCTCTCTTCCTTCTAAGTTACAACCTGATCTTCAACGAAAACTCACAGCCACTAATCTCAGCATTGCTGACATCTCTTTGGGAAAGATTTTCCAAATGGCAATGTTATGCCTGGATAAAATCTGTGAGCAGAAGGAATTCTTCAAAGATCTCATGGCGGACACAAAATCCTTCTCTGAAGCTTGTAAAAAACCTTATCTCAAGATGGAGTGCAAAGATGAAAAGAAGTGTGTTTGTTCGCCCAAAAAGAAAAAACATTTTCAAAAACACTTCCACAAAAAATCATCCTCCAAAAAACTTTTCTGGTATTTTAGAAAAAAAGGATGTTTCCCAGTACCGAAAGAAAAAGCATAACCGTTGTTTCATCTGCAAGAAACGCGGTCACTTTGCTCGAAACTATCCTCATAAGTCTACCAAAGCTGTTCGTCTCATACAGCACCTTCAATATTCTTCCCTGTTATCTGAGAACGAAGATGTTGAATCAAACTTTTCTGAACAATCAGAACACGATGACCAAACTGCTTTCATCATCACAGAATCTTTCGATTCTGAGGATATTTCAGTCATCTCTACAGTTCAAAATGTCAACCATGTTTCCACCATTCCCAGACCTTCACTCAAAATGTCAATCCTTCCTTCCAAGTTTCATAAACCTGTTCCTGTCATCGGGTTTATTGATACTAGTGCAGATACCAGTATGATTGACTCTTCTGTTATTCCCTCAGACTATTGGGAACCTTAGTCAAAGCTTTTCAGAGCTGTTAATGGAGAAACTTTTGAGACCACTTTGATTACCAAAAAACCCATTGGTATTCAATTCTTTCCGAATTGTATAATTTGGAAAAAGATTGTAGCCTCTAAACTCCCTGATAAAGATCTACTCATAGGTTTTGACATTCTTCATTTGGTTAAAAACCTATTCGTCACCAGTTCTAGAGTTCGCTACAAACAAATGTTCTTACCCTATACAGATACACTCCGTCTGTATGCACTTTCAGCAACACCATCTCTGTACAGTCATCTCTCCCATAAGTTCTTAGAGTTTTGTCCAGAAAATCATTCACAGTTTCACCATCGTTCACCACTTTGGAAGAATGAACAATTTTTTATCCATCTTCCTTTCAAACTCAATGAACACATAAATCCCACAAAAGCTTCTCACCCGGGTATGTATCCTTAAGATTTCTTACTTGCCAAGCAAGAATGTTCTCAGTTACTCCAACAAGGTCTAATTGAACCTACTGATTCAGATTGGGCTTGTCAAGCCTTCTATGTTGAAAAACGATATGAATTAGTTCGTGGTAAAAAGAGATTAGTTATTGATTACCAGTCACTTAATTCTTTTCTTAAAGATGATAAGTTTCCCCTTCCAAAAATCCAAACCTTGTTTGTCCATCTTCAAGGGGCTTGTATCTTCTCTAAGTTTGATTTAAAAGATGGTTTTTGGCAACTTGGTATTTCACTAGTTGACCGTCACAAAACTGCCGTTTGCATTCCCGATGCCCATTATCAATGGATCGTTCTGCCCTTTGGTCTTAAACTCCTTCATTATTTCAAAAGGCCATGACAAAAATCTTTAGTCCTATCCTCCATCTGGTCTACATTGATGATATTTTTTTATTTTCCTCTGACCATTAGAGCCACCAGAAGCTCCTTTTGGATTTCTTTCATCTTGTGCAGGCCCATGGAATCATGCTTTTCGAAAAGAAAAGCAGCATAGGCAAGGAATCCATTGACTTTCTTAGCATGGTGATTAAAGATGGCCACTACCAACCTGGTCCACACATTGCAACTGAATTATTAAAGTTCCCGAACGCAAATCTCACCAAAAAGCAGATACAACAATTCCTCGGGATTGTTAATTATGTCCGTGATTTCATCCCAAAAGTTGCCATCCACACAAGCCAGCTGTCGCGCATGCTAAAAAAACAGTGCCCTCCATGGGGCCCAACACAGACAGAAGCTGTCAAGCAGCTAAAGGTGATAGCCCAATCACCTCCTCCACTCTGAATTCCCACATCTGGCTAACGCATCCTCCAGACTAATGCCAACGATGATTACTGGAGCGCCATTCTTCTTGAAGAAATCAATGGCGTGCGTCATTTCTGTGCACATGCAAGTGGACAATTCAAAGACTCTGAAAAGAACTACCATGTGATCTACAAAGAGATTTTGGCAGTCAAGTACGGAATTAAAAAATTTAAATTTCATCTCCTTAGCCACAAATTTCTTATCAACATGGATAACTATTCTTTTCCCCGAATCTTTGACTTCAAAAACAAGTTGCTCCCTTACAAGCAACTGTTCGGTCTAAAAAACTGGTTTGTTAAATATGATTTCACTTTTAACATATAAAAGGCAACCAAAACCTCATTCCAGACTTCCTCACACGTCCAGCTATAAATAAACCCACACTCATTTCCTCAATCCAAGCCATTTCAATAATAGCCATGCATCGCCAACTTCCTTTCAAAGCTCTCAACCAGAGAAACTTCCCCATGAACATCTCTTTCCAATCGGCTTACCAGTTGCAAGATTTTGCAAAGAAGTTCCTTTCCAAGTATTTCTTTAATGTTCAGACCAAAAAACCTGACCGTTTTCCTAACCTTTGCATGGAACACCTGTTCCTCACCGGCCTCACTCTCTCCTCTCTGTCCATCTGTGAAGATGAGCTTTGGTACATGTGGTGTCTCACCACCTTGTATGCTACAAAGCTAGTTTTCCCCGTCAAACCCGTCCTGACTCACCTTACCACTCCTGAGTTCTCACCAGACCTTCTATGGACTCTCCTCGAATGGTATTCCCACTGGTGGGCGTAAACAACTCCGTAATCAGTACCTTTTACTTGATAGAATGCCGTAAGCTAACATGTGGACTACAGTTTTCATCATCCACATGCCCTACTTCCCAGCACCCGAAAATAAGAGACTACTGGACACAAGACATGGCATATGAATGGAGAACTTACCCTCATCCTTATACCCTCATCCATGATACATCGGTCACCTCCGTTCTCAAAGCCTATCTCATGGAACTTAATAATGTTCCTCCACCTGCCACAAACATTCACCACACCTCTATTGGACCATCACACACCCTTGAAATAATTCCAAAAACACATGGTCAGATTCTGTTCAAGTTCAAGTCCTCAAGGCATCCTTGTCATGGAACAACGCCCTGATTACACCAACGTCTTATTCCAAGACGCTCAGGACCCATGGGAAGATTTTCAGTCCCTTCTCCATACTGACAATCCCCATTATACCGTCACCAACCCAGACTCTCCTGCTGCATCTACATCACAGCACATGACTGACGCTGATGAAGACAAATATCAGTAGGCTGAGGCGTATCTAGACCAAAGACAGATACGTCGGCACAAGCGCCAATATGAGAAAGAGACAGGAGACGTGTCACCATGGCACTATCCATCCACTCCGTAATGACAACTTGTCGCCATCACACAGCTTTTGATGCAATAGCCCATGTGACTCCCGTTTGCTTTGCATGTTTTATGTAAAAGTCTTAGTTGGTGTGCTTTACTTTATGTTTTACTTTGTTTTATGTAAAAGTCTTAGTCAGTGTGCTTTACTTTCTGTTTTACTTTGTCTTATGTAAAAAGTCTTAGTCGGTGTGCTTTACTTTCTCAAAAGGTGTGCTTTACTTTCTAAAAAGCATGTGCCTGTTTGTCGTTTATAATCATTCAAGGGGTCCTATCCTTGATGATTTTCTATATAAGGCACCTTATGCTTCAGTTGTAAGCAGGAGTTAATCAGAAATAAAAATTCAAGTTTCCTTCCATCATGTTTCTCTAAACATTCTTCTCTCTTCTAGGACTTAAGGATACGATCACCTCTAAATTTTCATACTGAGTATGCTCTGCACTTGCCTTAAGCCTAAGGATCCTGTGCATCAGAAATGTCCTGTTTTATCCTCCAAAACTGATTTTTATAAAATGAAAGTGTTTTCTCACAATGTTCACCCTCTTTGAAGGCCATGAGTGCCATGTGTTCGGGTGGTATCGTGAAAAACTGTTTTCAAATATGATTTTCGGATTTGGTATTTGATGGATAAGTGTATATCTACCGAAACTGTAACTCATGCCCCGACGACTTCGCTCTTGTAGATCTGGTGTAACAACGCCACGTACAATCTTTAACGAATGTTAGCAAATAATTAATATAAAAAAAGGAAAAAATAAAAGAACATGATCAGAGATACAAATAACAAATTTAACTAATTCACTATCCGCATCATCTTTTCATTAGGGTTACCTTCCTTCCAGGGGATCAAGATAATAGATTGTACGTCTCAGCATATCAATTGCGAATAACACCCTATGGCCACTAATCAAAATAAAAATTGTTTGAACCTCATTTATTTGCTGAGGCCTATTGTTTCTTTCATATTCATTGATCCATTGTGGTGACAATTAATTTACTATATAAGAAATATGGTTAGCAAATGAAAAAGATTATATTAGGGTTATGTGGGAATTTGATGACTTGTCTCAACTTTACCAAGCCCAAAAGTTTCAAAATGTATTGAGACCTTTCTTTGAAGCTGAGCTTTGTTAGATGTAACTTTCTAAAAGCCCAAATTGAACTAGCTTGGCATTTCCACTGTTCATCATCTCCTGATACAAGCATATAAGAGAAAATAAACATATATAAAATAAATCTGAATAAAGGAAAAAAAATATCCAAGTGTGTTTCCAAAAGTTCACCAAAGGTTGTTGTATCATGCCCAATCATGATCGACTGAGGCAAGGAATTCTCAACAAACACAACAAACATGTTGATGCAAATCCCACAATGAAACTTTCAAACCCACACTTAATTTGTAGTTTCAACTTCCCAAGAAAGTTCTAAACAGATTTATTTGACCCAATGCTTAAGAAAACATGAACCAAAAGTATAGAGAATGATATTGATGCCACACTCAAGAAATAGATGAGAAGATGAGTGATAAGTCTAAATTTAGAATGCCACAAGAATGCAAATTATTGATAAGTTCACTAGTTCTCAAAAGAACCAAAGAAAAACAAAGGAGTCGTTGAAAATCTCAAGTCTGAACAAGCTGTAATGAATTGGTCATAACTCCTTCTAGAGAACTAAAAATCTAGCTCTGTAAAATGCATTGGAAAGCTAACTTAATTATCTTTCCAACGGTATATAGCTTGTACATTACTTCTAGCTCAATCAATACCAGTGTTATTCCGAATTTAACCTTTCTGCATTTAATACAAATTGTGTATTTGGCTACCCAATAACTTGAATAATGGCCACAATGCCTTGTCTTCTCTTCAAGCCCAATTCATGATGTCTTGCATTTTGAATTGCATTTTGAATCCATTTTTTCTCATTTAATCCATTTAAAGCAGCTTGCATCTTTTTTGCTCTACCTCTTGTAATTGGGCCTCCAATAATGTGCAAAGGATATTCACTTATGTCATTCTTTCTTGATTATGTAGCTGCCCAATGATTAATTTTTTGGTAATCTCTCATCACAGAGGAACTGAACATCTAATACTTTAGTTGTTAATCTAGGAGATCTTCTTGATGCAAGATGATGTAAATTCAAAGTCTAGTTTCTTTGGAGTTTATTGAGGAGTTGGTTGGGAAATTTTGATAGGAGTGCTCTTTATTTTACTTTTCATAGATTTTGGAGTTAACCTTCCTAATTGGAAATCGGTCTGTGAAATAATTAAAATATACACATGTACCACATTAATAATGATACATGCATATACAAAATAAAATAATGACACGTAATATTCCCTCTACTAACCTTTCTTTTTCCAAAAGTTTTAGGAGATTGTTGATCAATCTCAAACTGAACACCACCGGAAGGCTTGGCTTTAGTATTGTTAGAACTACCAACTTTAGTACTGCTGTAGGCATTCAACCTTGTATTCATGTGTTCCAGATGAGCAGACATAAATTGAAAACTCTCTTGATAACATGAAAGTACATGGATGAGCCAATGAATTGTCCTACTTCTTGCACCTTGCTTCTATTTGGCTACTTTTGAATGGCTTTACCTAAAAAATCATTTGACCCTTGTGCAACCTGACTCTTCAGCTCATTCTACAAAAACAAGGAAAAAAGCATTATAAATCTGCATTATAATAAGAAGAAAAAATATAAAGAGGGAATTGATATGTTTTTCTTACCTGCAGCATGAACATGGCCAAATAAAAAGAGGGAATTGAATGGTTCAAATTTTATTTTATAATATTTTGGTGGGTTAATGTTGTCATGATGCGAAAGCTTTAACCAGAGGCCAGAAACTGCCCTACAAAAGATCCCCCAGTTGGATCACTCTTTCCTCCTCGAGATCTCTATATAAGGATCTCTCTTCCCTTTTGTAAGGCAGGAGTTAATCAGAAATAAAATTCAGTTTTCTTACATCATGTTTCCCTAAACCCTTTCTATCTTCTAGGAGTCAAGAAAATTATTTGGAATAATAAGGATACGTTCATCTCTAATTTCAATACTGAGTATGCTCTGCATTTGCCTTAAGCCTAAGGATCCTGTGCATCAGAAAGGTCCTGTTTTTATCCTCCAAAACCGTTTTTTGTAAAATGAAATTGTTTTCTCACAACATTCACCCTCTTTAAAGCCGTGAGTACCGTGTTTTCAGGTGGTATAGTGAAAAACTATTTTCAATATGATTTTCGGATTTGGTACTTGATGGATAAGTGTATATCGGAAACTGTAACTCATCGGCTAAGTGACGATGACTTTCATCTGTCATAGATCTGGTGTAACAACGCCACGTATAACTACCCTAGTGGTATCAGAGCCAAACGTCCCAAGCAGATGTGGTATCATTAGAAATTATGAATAATCCTTCTTGATTTCCTAGAAGAAGATTTCAAAACATGGAAACAACTTCAACTTCATCCTCCACTCCTTCTTCTTCCTCTTCTCATATTTCTCTTTCTTCTACTCTATCACTCCCAAAATCTTGTCAAAAGCATGTTACCTCTAAAATAGAAAATCTTATTGAGCATTCCTATATCCCTGAATCTACTCAAGTCAATGAATCTCAGTTTCCCGTCATGAGTCCCTACAACCTCTACAAGCAGAAAACTTCTTTCACCAGAAGTATCCATACCTTGATCTCTACCAAGAGACCACTTCCAAAAGAATACATCCAGTCTTCTAGACTAGATCAGTGTGTTTTACAAGCCTCTCAAAGTGAACAATATGTCACTTTAGAAATCCCTCCAAATCTTATAGCAAACTGGAAACGCGAAGGGTATACGCATCTCCATCTCGGTGGTGTTAGATTGATTCTGACCCTCCATGGCAGAAAAGGCTTACCGGTCACAGCCAGAATTGCTCTCCAAGATACCGGGTTCAAACAGTATCAACACGTTGTTATAGGAACCGTCCTGACAACACTCCATGTTGGTAGTGTCTTGTTAACCTTTTACCCAAACTTCAACCTCTCTCTTGAGGATCCAAACTTGCCTACAACCATTAAAGTCCAGATCCAGCTCTAAGGAGCAGAACAAACACCCACATCCAAGATTGCAACCCTTCATCACCAAATATCTGATGCACAGGATCCTTAGGCTTAAGGCAAGTGCAGAGCATACTCAGTTTAGAAAATTTGGAGGTGAGCGTATCATTATTAATCTAAATAATTGCTTTGATTCCTAGAGGAGAGAGAGAGTTTTAGGGAAACATAATGTATAGAACTGGATTTTTTATTTCTTGATGATCCCTTCAACTGAAGTCGAAGGTGCTATTTATAGAAAATCATCGAGAACAGGACCTCTTGAATGATTCTAAAGCAAAGCACACCAATAAAGACATTTACAAAAGGAAAAGCACACCGACAAGGACTTTAACAAAAGTAAAGCACACTGACAAGGACTTTAACAAAAGACAAACGGGAGTCACATGGATAGGTGTATCAAAAGCTTGTTCATAAGTCGTTATCATGGAGTGGATGGATAACAAGATGGTGACACATCTCCTGTGTCTTTTTCATATTGTCGTTTGTGCCGACGGATTTGTCGTTGGTCGAGGTATACCTCACTATTTTTTTTCTTCATCGCCTACCGAGATGTAGACGCAGAGAGTCTGAGCGGTGACAAGATAACGGGATTTTCAAGATGGAGGGATCAAAATCTTCCCATGGATCCTGAGCATCTCGAATAAGACATTGGTGTAGGATCGTTGTTCCATGACAAGGATACCTCGAGGGCTTGAACTTGAACCCAGAGTACGTGTTTTCGGGAATAATTTCTGCGTGGTCCAATAGAAAGGTGAATGTCTCAGGAAGGAACATTGTTTAGTTCCATAAGGTAGGCTTTGAGCGTAAGGATGATGTGTCATGAATGAGGGTATATGGATGAGGATAAGTTCTCCATTCAGATGCCATGTCTTCAGGTCCAGAGTCCCGCTGCTTTAAAGTAAGGCCTGGACAATGAAGACTGTAGTTCACATGTTAGCTTCTTGCTCGCATTTTGTCTAATCCATGAAAAGTAATCAATCACGGAGTTGTTTATGCCACCAAGCGGGGAATACCATTCAAGGAGAGTCCATAGAGGTCCGGTGAGAACTCGAGTGGTAAGGTGAGTTAGATTGGTTTGATAGAAGAACCAACTTCAGAAGCATACATGCAGACACCACATGTACCAAAGTTCATCGCACATACGGAGAGGAGAGAGTCCCGCGAGAAACAGTGTTCCATGCAAAGATTAGAAAATGGTCGTTTTTGGTTTGAATATTAAAGAAGAACTCAGAAGGAATTTCTTTGCAAAACTCAGAGTGGTGTCGATTGGAAAGAGATGTTCATGGGAAAGCTTTCTCAGAGCTTTGAAAGTTGGATTCATACTATGACCGAATGGTTTGATCGAGGAAACGAGTGAGGGTTTATTTATACCGGACGTGAGGAAGTCCTGAATGAGGTTTCGCTTTTTACGTGTTGAATAAAGTCATACTTAGAAACCAGTGTTTTTAGATTGAGCTTGTCGTGAGCAACTTATTTTGAAGTTAAAGATTCTGAAAAGAAGAATTATCCATGCTTGATAAGAAATGTGATTGATTCAAATTTTTAATTCTATACTTGACTACCAAGATTTCTTTCAGAGATCACACGGTAGTTCTTTTCAGTCTTCAATTGTCCGCTTAAAAACGACACACGCCATTGATTTCTTCGAGAAGAATAAGACTCCAAAGAATCATCGCCAGCATCACCGGAGGATACGGTCCATTCGTGGAATCCGAGTGGAGGATTGTGCGATCACCTTTACCGCTTGACAACTTAATCGTTGAGCATACGTGATACCGGTCAGGAATTGCAACTTTCGATAAAATCACTGGACATAATTAATAACCCAAGAATTATTGGATATGCTTTGAGACGTGTCCAAAAACTTTAATAATTCAACCGCAATGTGGACCAAGCGATATTGGCCTTTTAATC
This sequence comes from Citrus cavaleriei, assembly GCA_030448925.1. NCBI lineage: Eukaryota > Viridiplantae > Streptophyta > Magnoliopsida > Sapindales > Rutaceae > Citrus > Citrus cavaleriei. The sequence continues at coordinate 44,861 of JAUJEN010000605.1, forward strand.
ACCATGCCAAGAAAGTCAATAGATTCCTTTCCTACGCTTTTCTTTCGAAAGCATGATGCCATGTCGCATTAATGAAAGAAATCCAAAAGGAGCTTCCTGGTCAAGAGAAACAACAAAATATCATCAATGTAGACCAATGCATGATGAAGAATAGACTAAAGATTTTGTCATGGCTTAAATAAGGAGGGAGCTTTTAAGACCAAAAGGCATAACAAATTATCGATAATGGGCGGAGCCAAAACCAAATTTTCAAATCTAACTTAGAGAAGATAAGATGGACAAACAAGGTCCGGATTTTAAGGGAAACTTATCATCTTTAAGAAAAGAATTAAAATCAATAACTAATCTCTTTTTCCACGAACTAATTCGCATCGCTTTTTCAACATAAAGGCTTGACAAGCCCAATCAATCAAGAGACTCAATAAGGCCTTGTTGAGTAATCGAGAGCATTCTTGCCATACCAAAGGATTTATGTCCAAGGAATGAAGAATTGTTCATTTTTCCAAAGAGCAAGGACGGAATTGCGAATGGGTTTCGACGTAACTCTAAGAACTTTTGAGATATGACCGTATGGTGTTTCAAAGGGCATACGGAGAGTATCTCAGATAGGTAAGAACATTTGTTCAGAAGTAACTCCGCGAAAGAGGTTTTTAACCAAATGAACTGTCGAAACATCTTTCTTTTCAAAAGGTTTTTTGAGGATGATTTCTTGTGGAAGTGTTTCGAAATGCCGCTTTTCGGTTGGACAAACACATTTCTTTTCATCCTTACACTCGATTTTGAGATAAGGTTTGTGACAAGCCTGAGAAAAGGATTTTTTGTCTTCTATGAGATCTTTGAAGAATTCTTTTTGCTCACAGATTTTATCAAGAGATAGCATGGCCATTTGAAAAATCTTTCCCAAAGAGATATCAGCTATGCTCATATTAGTGGCTGTAAGTTTTCTTTGAAGATCTAGTTGTAATTCAGAAGGAAGAGAGGCTATGAAGACATGTTTAAGAGATGGCTCATTGAATCCATTCAGCTTGTAAAATAGAATACTCATTCTTTTGTAATGAGCATCTAAAAGGTGTCTTTTGAGAGAACAGCACTTCATCTGGTGATATTCTTTCCTGTCTGCATCAGTGGAAGCAGTTTTTTCACCAATGAATTGTTCATGAATAGTATTGAGGGCAGTTCCAATTGGGGATTCCATGAATTAGATCTGGCGGTATTCTCCTAAGCTTTCTAGACAGTCTCGTAGAGAACCCATGGATCGGGCCATGAATTCACGAAGAACGGCTTGGGTTTGAGCATTAGGTTTGGTACCTTGGAGATCAATCCATGCAGCAAATTCTTGGAGTCTGGCAGACCATTTGTGACGAGGAATGTCATCAAATGTAAACCAAGATGCTGAAGATGGTTTTGTTGAGTGTTCATGAACTGGTGGTGGCATAGGGTCTGTTTGAGATGCTTGATCAGAAGGATGATCTTCAGTGGCCATTAATATACCTGTAATGTCAGCATATTCGAACTCAGAGTCAGTTGAGGTTTCGTCTGTGTTTTCGGATGAGTTTGAAGAAGACGGGTTGGATTCAGATGGGTTTGACTCATCGACGCTTCGCCCGGAGTCAGAAGATTGATTTTGGACAGTATGATAATGATACTGATCCATCGAGTCTTTGTCTTTCTTAAGAGGCTCAGGAATGTCCTGTGGCAAATCTTCTGGAGGTATGGTGGAGGTAGAGGAAGATGAAGGGACTTTTGGCTTTGGTTCTGAAATTTTGAACAGGTTGTTGAGGTCAAAATTTCTACACACCATCCACCGAGCAAGAGGGAAAAAAGAACAAATAAAGACTAGCTAAATGTATTGAAAACTTTTTTTTTGTATGGAAATTAGTTACCAAAATTAATTTATTTTCGTAATTTCAATTATTGATGATTCTCTTACTTTTCTTTATCTAATCTTTTATATAAACCATTTGGTCTCATAGTTTATGACAATAGACCCACGATGATGATAATTATGATGAGCCCTTCTAATAATAATTCTACAATGACCAAAAACCAAAGCACCACAGTGTATTAGATCTGGAAATTTTAGATAGCATCTTTATAACGATAATTGATCCCATAATTCCTTTCAAGGTTGATGACACGACTCAAAAGTGTTGTTTACTCCCAATTATAAGAGTGTCTAATAATAATATAACCCGTGCGTCCGGGGTCGAACCACATGGAATTTAAAATATACTAGTCAATTACTGGACAAAGAAAATTAAGTGCAAAAAAAGAAATTAATAGGAACCAATCTAAAAAAAATGCTAAGGTTATGGGATTTACTCTCGGGTTTCAAATTATGGCCATAACACTCTCATATTTGAATTTTGAATTTCTTTTGCCAGTTAATTATTATGCCATTCAATTCTTAACTAACCATTAGTGTGGATAAATATAAGATTAGAAACCCCTAACCCATATTTAACCCTGTTTCATGCTTCACTCGGTAAAACTAACTCTTCTACAGTGCACACGTGAACAACGATTGCTTTTGTTTCTGTGCTCACTTGTTGCTGTTTGCGACAATCATTGGTCCATTGCGCCATTGTCTCTAGTCTCCACCACCAGTTGCTATTTAGGTAAGTTGCTATGCTCTCTCTCTTTATTCAATGGTTGACTAAAATGTCCGATCATATACCTATTCATATCAGTGTTAACAGATTACCATGTGTGATCATGGTATATTTTTTCTTTTCTTTTTTTTTGGATTTTAGTTCTTAGTTTTTTTCTTTTTCTTTTTAGTTTTATGTTTTAGTTGAACATGTCCATGACTTCTTCGAGTATGATTGGAGAGTATGTATTTTTAAAAATTCTTTTTTATTTTCTTGCTTTCTTTGCCATGAATGTATTAATTGTTATTACTAAATCCACAAGTGGATATGCCATTATTCCCCTTCCTCTGAATTGTGTATGGTTAATTGATGATCAGTCAGCACAAATTGTCAAGATCCTTAACATCTTCTTAAATCAAAGGCTAATTGCATACATAAAAGGTTCATGAACTGAATCTCAAATAAGCCACTTATAAGGCTTGAAAGAATGGAATGGTGGAATTAAAAATTTTGTAGTCAATAATCAATTTAAAAAATAAACACTATAAGAAAACATATAATAGATGACGAAAAATAACTGTCATAAAAATGGGTGCATATATAATCTATCCGGCTATCTATGTTATCGCTATTAATTTATGACAGAAATTTTTTCGGTCATAAATTTATGATAGTTTTTAATAGTCATTTGTATGTCACACCACATTTTAGTGGGAATCTCAAAATTATTTGAATTTTTGGCATTTTTGTAAATTTTTTAGCGGGAAAATGGTTATTATTTCAATTAATAATATTTAAAAATATTATTATATTCAATAAAAAATATATTATTATTTTTTTATTTTGATTATTCTTTCTTAAATTGCATCATCATCATCATTATTATTATTATTTTGAATTTTTTTATTCATATTTGAATTGCATTATTATTATTATTAGTTCTTAAAATTTACAAATTCTACACTTTTTTTTTTCAGAAAATCTAATGATAATATTTAAAAAATAAATAACAAAATACATGAAATTTAATATATATTAAAACTAAAATACCATATACAAACTATATCGTTGAAATATTTTCAAAATACATCGATCCCAAAATAAACTACAATATTACCAGCTGCAAAAAACTTGTACCAAAAATCAAAGTCCACCAAAACCACAACTAAAATCCTCGTTCAGCAACAAAATCCAAATGGATAGTACCTGAAAACAAACATAGCACACATAACAAACTATAGCACGCTAATAGTCTTTAATGCCACCATGCCAGGATATTTCATCCAAATGAAATTAAGATACACAACCTATTTTGAGAGGATGAACAAATTATTCTATGAATCCAATATATGGAAGCCGCACCAAGGTTCAACATTGATTAAACTTTTATCACAACCAATTGTGCATGTTATAAAGAAACAAGTTTAACAACATAATATAAATAAAGCTAACTCGTAATATAAATAAGGCTAAGTCAATGAGAAGTTTTTATCATCTTGGTATGGGCACTTTATTGAAATTTGTCACAGAGGATAATCTGTTTATATAATCTAGATGTAAGCTAGATAGAATGAGTTCTAGGTAATTATAGACAACAAGTATTATTGCAGCATTTTGCTAAATTAGAACAAAAATTCACCTTTGTACAATTATGCCCAGACTTGAAACAGGAGCATGCATTGTACAATTTGCCATAGTCTTGACAAGTGACCTCTTTAAAGCAAATGCAGTTGGGACGTTTCGGGGGACATGGCACATAACATGTACAACAATTTAGCATTTATAGATGATGTAGGCAATGATTGGAGCAACAAACCCACATAAGAACAGAGCAAAAATTTTCCATGCTAAGAATTCATGCGCATTATCAATTTATATATAATTTATTGAATTTCATTTTAACATGCAATTTTTCAAAAAGAAAGTAAGTTTGATAAGAGAAACTCAAACAAACGAAAGGTCACATGTTGCATTTAGTTTTGAGAAATTTAAAATTTATTGAAAGACTAGAAAGCTAATTAGAGGCATGGATGCCTTACTAAATATGCTTGTTATTTTCAAAAGGTTATACAGCCTAAAGCAGGCTTGTAGCTAATAAAGTTAAAGCTAAAGCTACTTTAATTCATATGGAAAATAAATAATTAAAATATTAATGTCTGACAAGAAAGACAAAGGTGAAAGAGAGAGCATAGACCAAATAATAAAAGGCTTGAGGCTTAGAGCTAGCAAATTACTAAATATAAGGTCAGCATTTGCACCCTAAGAACAAGTAAAAGAAAATATAGTTCCTTGTTGGTTAAAATATATTGGGCAAGCAACTACTTGGAAATTCTCTTTCAATATCTATAATAGCATTTGTCAAAGAAAATATAGTTCTCTTTGTTGGTTAAAATATATTGGGCAAGCAACTACTTGGAAATTCTCTTTCAATATCTATAATAGCATTTGTCAAAGAAAATATACTTGCACCCTAAGAACAAGTAAAAGAAAATATAGTTCCTTGTTGGTTAAAATATATTGGGCAAGCAACTACTTGGAAATTCTCTTTCAATATCTATAATAGCATTTGTCAAAGGTAAAAAGACATTGATTGCATCCTTGAATTCACTCTCATGGCTTTCATCTTTCTTCCTATAATAGACAAAAACCAATAATCACTTGTTGATGATTGATCAAAATATAACTACTTCCATTCGGCATAGAGATCAACCCATTAATTTAGAGATATTGACAGAGAAAGGGAACCACAAGTTAATGCCTTTCTTGCACCAACAACAACACCCGAGTAAACCTAATGAATTTTTTTAAGATATAAGAATAACTTCACACTACAAATAAGGGCCAAAAGGATGAAATTGAAGATTACGAAGATGAAACAAAGACACAAGCATATGGAAACAACAAACATGTAACGACCACAAAATAAACCTTGGTTGATTCCATTAATTACCAAAGAGATCATATTCCACGGAAACTATAAAATCACAAATAACAGTAAATTATTACTACCTAGTAAAAAAATAGTCCCTAGATAGTGCTAATGACACATAATCCATAAGCGTCCCTAAGTAAAAAGAACCATTAGTAAAGGTTGTATTACTATCATCAAGCATAACTATACTTTATTAGATTTACACATCATAGGCGTATACAATACAAGCATCTCTTACAACTAATAAAAGTTAATAACAAGAAACAAAAAGAATAAAATTCATCATTTTCTAAGAAAACTCATAGCTATATTCCTCTTACAGATTACAGAACTTTACAAGAATAGTTAACTACATTCTCATTGAGTTAACCCAACAACTCATAATCCAACAGTCGCCATCGTGCCTTTTCAATCAAATCAGAAAAGACCTGCAAAAATTAATCAATTAATTATAGTTGCATTGATTCCAATTTTGAAGCTAATTAATTTTAGAAATCTACTAAGTTATTTTCCTTACATTTTAGAATAAAAATAAAAATAGCAAAAACTAATCAAACAAGCAAAAGCAAACGAACCTGACGGGCAGCCAATACATTGAAGCCCACTAGGATTTCTTTGCAAATCTTTGACCAAAGCAAATGCAACCTTCTCATCTCCCTTGCTTGGCTCCCTATCTTAAAAATTAGAAGTCTATTTACTATCAACAAGGTTCGTTGGCATGGCGGCAGCAAGCTGAAATACAAGTGTGCAATCCAAGAGGGGGGTGAATTGGTATTTTAAAAATTATCCTAACAAAACCACACAACAATCCAATCTAACGCCTTAATAAATTCGAAAGCAATAAGTTTAATAACAACACAATAACAAATAAGTAAGAGAGAAGAGAAACAAGCACACGAATGTTTACGTGGTTCGGCAATCCCCGCCTACGTCCACGCCTCCAAACGATCCAAGCTTAAGGATTTCACTATCCAAGCCTTCCAAGGCTTCAAATGTTTACAATTGACTTCAAGGTTTCAATGAACCTTTACAACAAAGAGATTATCTGCCAATCTCTTCACTCAAGTGTCTCACACATTCAAACACTTACAATTAAGATGAAGAAATGAAAATTACAACAAAATAAACTCTCTTAAAGAGTAGATGAACAAATTGAAGAACAAAGATGATTCAATGAATAAGGATTTACGAATTGAGAGCTCAAGATATGATGTGTGCTTTTTGTTTTGCTTGCTAGAGAGCTTGAAAATGAATTGGATTTGAGTTCTTATAGTTTGAGCTCAAAAACTAGCCGTTATGCACATTTTGGTGATAACCGGCTTACCGTTTATGAACATCCAGTTAGCCGCTTAATGTTACCGTTACAGCCAAAATTTGAATTTTTGAACATCCGGTATGCTGCTTGTGAAATCCGGATAGCCGTTTAAGTTCCGCCCAAATTCGTTTGTCAGGATTCGGATAGCCGCTTGCTATATATAATATTTCAATTTAAATAATACCCAAATTTTAGTCAAAGAAGCGACAAAATCAAGTCAACATTAAAATTCTATCGTGAATCCTTGACATAATATATTCTATCACAAAGTCATCGTATATCCTTGACATAGTTTATTTCTATCATGAGTCTATCATAAGTCTGTCATGAATACTTGATAAACACAAAATCTATTATGGCTCTATCATGCTTTTATGACCTATGTCATTTTTCTCATAATCTGTCATAAAGTATATGTCACTATTGTCGGTGTTCTTATAGTGAAAAGATTTTTTCCCCTCAAATCATGCTTTGGTGGCCTGGCACAGGCCAATGGCAGGCTTAAGCAAAGCTCGCCAACCTGAGCAGGGCTTTGAGGGCTTGGGCCCAACCCATTTTCCAGTCATATTCCAGTAGGATAATCGTTATTTGCAGTTTAAATGTCATTGCCCTTTTTCATGTAACTTTTCAACTTTTTTCTTTAATATGTAATCCTTCAATTAATACTTCATCTCTCGATCATGATCATTGTCATTGTTTTCTCTATTGGTTTGATCCTAACATTTGAGTCTCCTGGTGCTACATAATGTTTATACAAGTTTTTATCATTTCCTGTATTAGATATTGTATGGAATCTCAACATGTTCAACTTTGTATTTATACTTTTAAAATTTTTCTTTAATTCAACGAATTCGTAAGTTGATTACTTTTGTGTTGATGGAGAGATGATGTGATCTAGAGTGCTTAGAGCATTGACGATCCGTTGTTTGTTCCAAAAGATCCGTTATTTTCCCATATTTTCCCATTCATCAAAATCTTCTCCTATTTCTCCCTCTTCTACTCTTTCCCTACCTCATTCTTGTCAAAAACATGTAGCCTCAAAAATAGAAAATCTTGTTGAATACTCGTATATTCCTGAATCTGCTCAGATTCATGAATCCCACTTCCCTGTTATGAGTCCATACCACCTTTACAAACAAAAAGCTTCTTTCACTAGAAGCATTAGAACTCTAATTTCCACAAAAAGACCTCTTCCCAAAGAGTACATCTAGTCCGCATGACTTGATCTGTGTGCTCTTCAAGCCTCTCAAAGTGAACAATATGTCACCATGAATATACCAACAGACCTCGTAACTAACTGGAAACGAGAAGGCTATACACACCTCCATTTAAGTGGTGTCAGACTTATCCTCACCTTACATGGCCGAAAAATCTTACCCGTCACAGCCAGAATTGCTCTCCTTGACACAAGGTTCAAACAGTATCAACATGTTATTATTGGCACCGTTTTAACCACTCTCCATGCTGGAAGTGTCTTGTTAACCTTTTACCCAAATTTCAACATGTCTCTAGCAGATCCCAACCTAGCCACACTCCATCATCAATTAGTGTATCGATTGCAAAATCATGCGCTAGATCTCCCAACTGCACAAACAACCAGTGATGCACTGATGATCCTTGCAGACACAGATACAATTCCAACCATAATCCAAATTCCGAAGCAAATTCAAAAGCAAGAGTTGCTCAAACTCATGCGTTTAGAATGGCTTACCAACTATGAGCAATTCCATCATAATTCAGAACCTGTCCAGACTTCCCAAGCTGTCTTCGAAAGAAGATCAGACGGACAAGTCAAGTTGTCTTTTCAGACTCCAGACAAGCCAAATCCAGACCCTCCACGGCTCTCTTATACTGCTATGATTACAGCAGTTTCTACTGGCCAAGAGTCGAATCTTCCAATCTATGGATTTTCCTCAGAAGGGTATCCAGTATATCCTGACAAAGTCAACGGTCATTTCTTATGGGATGTTCCAGAAGCCCATATGTGTAATTCTGATTGTCCCTGCTTGGATAACACATATGATGACGAAGACTTTGAAATCATAAGAAGAAGGAAAAAGAGAAAGAAAAAGCATCATATTCCTAAAACTCCGTGTCGGCCCTATCCTCCAGGACCACCGGATGATCCAGAGTCAGATCAACCTTTACCAATCTACAAGAAAGCACTCAGGAAAATAAAAAGAGAGTCCTCATCTAAGCCTGTCCCAGTCCAACCGCAAATCAAGTCATGCTTGATGTTTTCATCTTCAAATCATACGAATCCTTTCCTCCACCGAAAGACACACCCAAAGTTGTTTCTCAACCCATGTCCAATCACCAATCACAACCTCTAGAGCACCGAGCAAAGCGAATGCTAAATTGGCAAACCCAAAATGCCAGTGCTCAAAACCAAGCACTTCACCATCTTGATAAAAATATTGATAAAGTGGCATCACATGTGTCACAAACAGGACTCAAGGTGGACACAATTATTGCCCGGCTTGAACAAATTTATTCAAATCTGCAGAACAGAATCTCTGAATTGGATATTGATCTCAGAACGATGATCAACAATCGTATTTGGGGTCCAGAATTCAATAAGAAAGAGGCAGAGATCTGACAGTTGAAAGTAGAATTGGCCAGAATTGATGCTGACAAAGCACAACCTTCCCTTTTTACCAAAACACAGTCCATACCTATACCAGCACCATTATTCACATCATATCAACCTTTTTACAATCCTCCTAAACAATCAACTTACGACCACTTCTTTGGTCTTTCTCATCTCCATTCCACAAACCCAAATATTCCTTCAGTTCCACCGCCAAAGCCGACCTCACCAAGAAAACCCAAATCAAAAGTCAAAATCTCAAAGCCTTCACCCAAAGATGATCTTCAAATTCCAGAAGATTCTCCTAAAGCAACTCCTGAACCTCCGAAGAAAGACAAGGCTCCAGCTTACCAATACCATTATCAGCAGATTGATCACCAAAACAGCGGCTCAGATTCAACCTCAGAGCTATATAGTGCAAAGATGACAAAAAATGACACTTGTCCAACCAATAAAAAGAAGCACTTCTAGAAACATTTCCACAAATCTTCTTCCAAAAAACCAAAGAAGCCTTACCGATACTTCAGAAAAAATGATCCTTCCCAGTTCAGAAAAAAGAAATACAATCGCTGTTTTATTTGCAAAAAGCGTAGACATTTTGCCCGCAATTGCCCAAATAAGTCAGCAAAAGCTGTTCGTCTCATTCAGCACCTGTAGCAATCTTCCATACTTTCTGACAACGAAGATGTTGAATCCATCTTCTCAAAATAATCGGAGAAAAATGATCATACAGCCTTCATTCTTGCCGAATCAATAGATTCAGAACCAGATGAAATTTCTGTGATCTCCACTGTTCAAGAAATTAACCAGATTCGTTCCAAACTTACTAGTCCTTCGGTAAAGATTTCAGTCATCCCTTCTAAATTCCATAAACCTGTCTCAGTCATTGGTTTCCTTGATACCGGGGCACAACACAGTATGCTTAATCCTAGAATCCTTCCTCCGAATTATTGGGAAAACCATACTGAATACTTCAGAGCTGCAAATGGAAAATTTTTTGAAACCTCTCTCATTACCAAAAAACCCATTGGTATCCAGTTCTTTCCAAACTGTATCATTTGGCAAAAAATTGTTAGTTCAGATTTACCAGACAAAGATCTCCTCCTAGGATTTGATATCCTCCAACTGGTAAAAAATACGCCAACAGGCATTAAATTCAAACAAATGTTTATGCCTTATACAGATGTTCTCCGCCTGTATACATTGTCTGATACAGCTCCCCCTTATACCTCCATTTCCCAAAAGTTCCTTGAACTTTGTCCAGAAAATCACTCCCAATTTACTCATCCATCACCACTTTGGAAAAATGAACAGTTTTTTATCCATCTTCCTTTCAAACTTAATGAAGATGTCAATCCCACAAAAGCTACACATCCAGGTATGCCTCCGACTGATCTCTCTCTCGCCAAGCAAGAATGCTTTCAATTGCTTCGGCAAGGTCTCATAGAACCTACTACTTCAGATTGGGCTTGTCAAGCTTTCTATATTGAGAAGCGCTCTGCATTAGTTCGTGGAAAAAAGAGATTAGTTATTGACTACCAACCACTTAATGCTTTCCGTAAAGATGATAAATTTCATCTTCCAAAGATCCAGTCCCTATTCATTCATCTTCAAGGAGCAAAGGTATTTTTAAAGTTCGATCTTAAAGCTGGTTTTTGGCAACTTGGCATTTCTCCATAAGACCGTCCCAAAACAGTTTTTTGTATCCTTGATGCTCACTATCAGTGGACAGTCCTACCCTTCGGTCTCAAAGTTGCTCCCTCATTATTTTAAAAAGCAATGGTTAAGATCTTCACTCTAATCCTCCATCATGCTTTAATCTACATTGATGATATCTTGTTGTTTTCCCACAACCACCAAACACATCAACAGCTCCTTTCAGATTTCCTAGAAATCATGCAGACACATGGCATCATGCTTTCTGAAAAGAAAAGCAACATAGGAAAGGAATCCATTGATTTTCTTGGCATGGTCTTAAAAGATGGCCACTACCATCCAGGACCACACATTGCAGCAGAATTATTAAAGTTTCCAGACGCTAATCTCAACAAAAAGCAAATTCAACAGTTCCTTGAAATTGTTAATTATGTCAGAGACTTTATTCCAAAAGTTGCAGTCCACACCAGCCAGCTAACACGCCTGCTTAAAAAGAACACTCCACCATGGGGTTATATAAGCTTAAAAAAGATAGCCATCCTCACTCCACTCAGAATTCCCACTATTTTGGTGATCAATCTGCTGATAATGGTATTGGTAAGCTGGAGCCTTGTCTTTCTTCGGAGGTTCAGGAGTTGCTTTAGGAGAATCTTCTGGAATTTGAAGATCATCTTTGGGTGAAGGCTTTGAGATTTTGACTTTTGATTTGGGTTTTCTTGGTGAGGTCGGCTTTGGCGGTGGAACTGAAAGAATATTTGGGTTTGTGGAATGGAGATGAGAAAGACCAAAGAAGTGGTCGTAAGTTGATTGTTTAGGAGGATTGTAAAAAGGTTGATATGATGTGAATAGTGGTGCTGGTATAGGTATGGACTGTGTTTTGGTAAAAAGGGAAGGTTGTGCTTTGTCAGCATCAATTCTGGCCAATTCTGCTTTCAACTGTCTGATCTCTGCCTCTTTCTTATTGAATTCTGGACCCCAAATACGATTGTTGATCATCGTTCTGAGATCAATATCCAATTCAGAGATTCTGTTCTGCAGATTTGAATAAATTTGTTCAAGCCGGGCAGTAATTGTGTCCACCTTTAGTCCTGTTTGTGACACCTGTGATGCCACTTTATCAATATTTTTATCAAGATGGTGAAGTGCTTGGTTTTGAGCACTGGCATTTTGGGTTTGCCAATTTAGCATTGCCTCATACTGCTTTGGTGCTTCTGGTGCTCTAGAGGTTGTGATTGGTGATTGGACATAGGGTTGAGAAATAACTTTGGTTTGTGGGTCTGTGTGTCTTTCGAGTGGAGGAAAGGATTCTTGGTATGATTGGCTAGAAGATGAAAACATCAAGCATGACTTGATTTGCGGTTGGACTGGGACAGGCTTAGATGAGGACTCTCTTTTTATTTTCCTGAGTGCTTTCTTGTAGATTGGTAAAGGTTGATCTGACTCTGGATCATCCGGTGGTCCTGGAGGATAGGGCCGACACGGAGTTTTAGGAATATGATGCTTTTTCTTTCTCTTTTTCCTTCTTCTTATGATTTCAAAGTCTTCGTCATCATATGTGTTATCCAAGCAGGGACAATCAGAATTACACATATGGGCTTCTGGAACATCCCATAAGAAATGACCGTTGACTTTGTCAGGATATACTGGATACCCTTCTGAGGAAAATCCATAGATTGGAAGATTCGACTCTTGGCGATGAAGCTAGCATGTCATAGCGATATAAGAGAGTGGAAGTGCAGATTTGGCTTGTCTGGAGTCTGAAAAGACAACTTGACTTGTCCGTCTGATCTTCTTTCGAAGACAGCTTGGGAAGTCTGGACAGGTTCTGAATTCTGATGGAATTGCTCATAGTTGGTAAGCCATTCTAAAGGCATGAGTTTGAGCAACTCTTGCTTTTGAATTTGCTTCGGAATTTGGATTATGGTTGGAATTGTATCTGTGTCTGCAAGGATCATCAGTGCATCACTGATTGTTTGTGCAGTTGGGAGATCTAGCGCATGATTTTGCAATCAATACACTAATTGATGATGGAGTGTGGCTAGGTTGGGATCTGCTAGAGACATGTTGAAATTTGGGTAAAAGGTTAACAAGACACTTCCAGCATGGAGAGTGGTTAAAACGGTGCCAATAACGGCATGTTGATACTGTTTGAACCTTGTGTCCAGGAGAGCAATTCTGGCTGTGACGGGTAAGCCTTTTCTGCCATGTAAGGTGAGGATAAGTCTGACACCACCTAAATAGAGGTGTGTATAGCCTTCTCGTTTCCAGTTAGTTACGAGGTCTGTTGGTATATCCATGGTGACATATTGTTCACTTTGAGAGGCTTGAAGAGCACACTGATCAAGTCATGCGGACTAGATGTACTCTTTGGGAAGAGGTCTTTTTGTGGAAATTAGAGTTCTAATGCTTCTAGTGAAAGAAGCTTTTTGTTTGTAAAGGTGGTATGGACTCATAACAGGGAAGTGGGATTCATGAATCTGAGCAGATTCAGGAATATACGAGTATTCAACAAGATTTTCTATTTTTGAGGCTACATGTTTTTGACAAGAATGAGGTAGGGAAAGAGTAGAAGAGGGAGAAATAGGAGAAGATTTTGATGAATGGGAAAATATGGGAAAATAACGGATCTTTTGGAACAAACAACGGATCGTCAATGCTCTAAGCACTCTAGATCACATCATCTCTCCATCAACACAAAAGTAATCAACTTACTAATTCGTCGAATTAAAGAAAAATTTTAAAAGTATAAATACAAAGTTGAACATGTTGAGATTCCATACAATATCTAATACAGGAAATTAGAGTTCTAATGCTTCTAGTAAAAGAAGCTTTTTGTTTGTAAAGGTGGTATGGACTCATAACAGGGAAGTGGGATTCATGAATCTGAGCAGATTCAGGAATATACGAGTATTCAACAAGATTTTCTATTTTTGAGGCTACATGTTTTTGACAAGAATGAGGTAGGGAAAGAGTAGAAGAGGGAGAAATAGGAGAAGATTTTGATGAATGGGAAAATAACGGATCTTTTGGAACAAACAACGGATCGTCAATGGTCTAAGCACTCTAGATCACATCATCTCTCCATCAACACAAAAGTAATCAACTTACTAATTCGTCGAATTAAAGAAAAATTTTAAAAGTATAAATACAAAGTTGAACATGTTGAGATTCCATACAATATCTAATACAGGAAATGATAAAAACTTGTATAAACATTATGTAGCACCAGGAGACTCAAATGTTAGGATCAAACCAATAGAGAAAACAATGACAATGATTATGATCGAGAGATGAAGTATTAATTGAAGGATTACATATTAAAGAAAAAAGTTGAAAAGTTACATGAAAAAGGGCAATGACATTTAAACTGCAAATAACGATTATCCTACTGGAATATGACTGGAAAATGGGTTGGGCCCCGAAGCCTCAGCTTTGGTTAAGCCTGCCATTGGCCTGTGCTAGGCCACCAAAGCATGATTTGAGGGGAAAAAATCTTTTCACTATAAGAACACCGACAATAGTGACATTTTATGGGTCATAAAAGCATGATAGAGCCATAATAGATTTTGTGTTTATCAAGTATTCATGAAAGACTTATGATAGAAATAAACTATGTCAAGGATATACGATGACTTTGTGATAGAATATATTATGTCAAGGATTCATGATAGAATTTTAATGTTGACTTGATTTTGTCGCTTCTTTGACTAAAATTTTGGGTATTATTTAAATTGAAATATTATATGTAGCAAGCGGCTATCCGGATCCTGACAAATAGTAGACCGGATTTGGGCAGTAAGCTTCTGGAACATAAACGGCTATCCAGATTTCACAAGCGGCATACTAGATGTTCAAAAATTCAAATTTTGGCTGTAACGGTCACATTAAGCAGCTAACCAGATGTCTATAAACGGTAAGCCGGTTATCACCAAAATGTGCATAACGGTTAGTTTTTGAGCTCAAACTATATAAACCCAAATCCAATTCATTTTCAAGCTCTCTAGCAAGCAAAAACAAAAAGCACACATCATATCTTGAGATCTCAATTTGCAAATCCTTATTCATTGAATCATCTTTGTTCTTCAATTTTTTCATCTACTCTTTAAGAGAGTTTATTTTGTTGTAATTTTCATTTCTTCATCTTAATTGTAAGTGTTTGAATGTGTAAGACACTTGAGTGAAGAGATTGGCAGATAATCTCTTTGTTGTAAAGGTTCATTGAAACCTTGAAGTCAATTGTAAACATTTGAATCCTTGGAAGGCTTGGATAGTGAAATCCTTAAGCTTGGATGGTTTGGAGGCGTGGACGTAGGCGGGGATTGCCGAACCACGTAAACATTTGTGTGCTTGTTTCTCTTCTCTCTTACTTATTTGTTATTGTGTTGTTATTAAACTTATTGCTTTCGAATTTATTAAGGCGTTAGATTGGATTGTTGTGTGGTTTTGTTAGGATAATTTTTAAAATACCAATTCACCCCCCTCTTGGGTTTTAATAGAATGAGAGCGTCGAATCAATTTTTAGAATCGAACAAGATGATCGCCTTCATTATCAGAATCTTACGATTTTGATGATATTTCAGATCTCTACGATTCAATTGTTTCCTAGACCTTCTCTAAAAATGTCAATCCTTCAAACTTATAAACTTCGCATCATTGGGTTTATTGACAGATGATATGATTGATCATACTTCTCCGCCATTGTTGGGAAAAACACTTGGAACTTTTAGAAGCGGTTAATAGAAACTTTTGAAACCACATTGATTACGAAAAAACCCATTGGTATTGAATTCTGAATGCATAATTTGGAAAAAGATTGTCATCAAACTCAGGATAAAGACTTACTCATAGGTTTTGACATTCTTCGTTTGGTTAAAACCTATTCGGAGTTATTCAAACAAATGTTCTTGCCTTATACAAATACATTACGTCTGTGACACTTTCAGAAACACCATCTCCATACAGTAATATTTCACAAAAGTTCCTAGAGTTTTGTCGGAAAACCATTCAGTTCCACCATCCTTCTCTTTGGAAAAATGAACAATTCTTCATTCACCTTCCTTTTAAACTCAACAAAGACATAAATCCCACAACAGCATCACACCCGGGTATGTCTCCTTCCGACCTCTTACTTGCTAAGCAAGAATGTTCTCGATTGCATCTTATTGAACCTCTTGATTCGTATTGGGCTTGTCATGTTGAAAAACGATCTGAATTAGTTCGTGGTAAAAGAGGTAGTTATTGATTACCCTTTCAAAGATGATAAGTTTCCTTCCAAAATCAGACTCTGTTTGTCCGTCTTGAGGGCTCGTATCTTCTACAAAGTTTGATTTAAAGGTTTTGGCAACAGGTATTTCACCGGTTAGTCCCAAACCGCATCCCTTATGCCCATTATTAGTGGACTGTTATGCCTTTTGGCCTTAAGGTTGCTCCTTCATTATTTGAGCCATGACAAAATCTTGATCTATCATGCTTTGGTATCATTGATGGTATCTTATTATTTTCCTCGACCATGAGAGCCACTCCTTTTGGATTTCTTTCATATTGTGCGAGAACACGGAATCATGCTAAAAAAGCGATATAAAAAGAATTAATTGACTTTCTTGGCATGGTGATTAAAGATGGCCATTATCAACTGGTCCACACATTAATTATTAAAGTTTAGGACCATCTCAACAAAAGTAGATCAACAATTCCTGGGATTGTTAATTATGTCCGTGATTTCATCCACAAACCATCCCGCGCTCATGATGACGTAAAGCCAGATCCTCCTCCTCTTGAATTCCGGACAACGCATTCTATAGACCGATGCGGTGATAATTCTTTGAGTGCCATCCTGAAGAGATAAATGGTGTCGTCATTTACATGTAAGAACAATTCAAAGACTCTGAAAAGAATTACCATGTGATCTACAAAGAGATTTTGGCGGTCAAGTATGGAATCAAAAATTTGAATTCATCTAATCGTACATTCATATCAGCATGGACAACTCCTCTTTTCCTAGAATCTTTAACTTTAAAAACAAGTTGCTCACGACAAGCACTTAGCCTTTCAAAACTTTTGCTAAATATGATTTCTTGTCCAAGCATAAAAGTCATTTCCTTACATAAATAAACCTTCAGAATCATTAACTTCAAAGCTCTCAACCATAGAACGCTTTCCCATTCCTTTTCATTCGTACTTTTAAGACTTTCAAAGAAATTCCTTTACAAGTTTTCTTGATGTTCAAAACAAAAAGCATGATCGTTTTCCTTCCCTCTGTATGGAAAACTTGTTTCTCACAGGTCTTACCCTGTCATCCCCTCACCAATTGTGAAGATGAGTTATGGTACATGTGGTGCCTCACTACCCTGTATGCTACAAAATTGGTCTTCCCTGTCCAACCAGTCCTCCGCCATCTCACCACTCCTGAATTTTCCCTAGACCTTCTGTTGACTCTCCTTGAATGGTATTCCCCTCCGCGTAGTGCATAACTTCAAAAATGTACTTTTCACGGATTAGACCGAATGCCAGAACAAGAAGCCAATATGTTCACTACAGTCTTCATCGTTCATAGACCTTACTTCCAGCACCCAGAAACAAGAGACTTCTGGACACAAGGTATGGCCTATGAATGGAAAACTTATCCCCATCCTTATACCCTCATCCATGATACATTTGTTACCTCTGTTCTCAAGTCATACCTCATGGAACTCAACAATATTCGCCCACAAACATCCATCACACCTTGGACCATCACTTGAAATTGTCCCGACACAAACTTGTACTCCAATTCCAGATTCAGGTCCTCGAGGAATCCTTGTCATGGAACAACGTCTGATTACACTAACGTCTTATTCCAAGGCGGGATCCATGGGAAGATTTTCATCCTTCTCCCTAAACTTCCCATTACATCCGCAGATCCTCCTGCTTCCACTAAAAAAGATGATTGATGAAGAAGCTTATCTAAGCTTATCTTGATCAAAGATGATCCGTCGTGCAAACGACAATATGAGAAAAGCGGCAATGTGTCCATCAATGCATTTCCCGTCCACTCCACGTGATTAGCATGGGAATCTTTAGCTTTTGCTTTTTAAAAGTTTGCTTTAATAATTAGACAAGGGTCTTGTCTTGTCTAAAGTGTGTTTTATGCTTTTCTTTTGGTTTTGGCATGGTGTGCTTTAATCATTCTGCTTTTGTAAAAGATAAGGGTCCCACCTTATCTCTCCTTCCTCGAGATCTCTATATAAGGATCTCTCTATCCCCTTATAAGGCAGGAGTTAATTTGAAATATATTTTCAAGTTTTCTTTACATTATGTGTTTATAAAATTCTTCTTTCTTCTAGGAATCAAAGAAATTATTTGGGTTAATAATGATACGTTCTCCTCTAATTTTCTAAATTGAGTATGCTCTGTACTTGCCTTCCTTTAAGGATCATGCGTAAAAAGGTCCAGGTTTATCCTCAAAACCGATTTTGTAAAATGAAATTGTTTTCACAATGTTCACCTCTTTTGAAGGCGAAGTCTGTGTTTTGGTGGTATCGTGAAAAACTATTTTCAAATATGATTTTTGGAGTTTGGTATTTGATGGATAAGTGTATATCGAAAGAACTTGTGGGCTATTGGCCTGGGCGAGAACTACATTACATTACGATCACAGTGTAATAGAATTTTCTCCAACCACAGCCAAGTTGAACACTTATTTTACGAACAAGAAGAGCGATTAATAATCTGATCTTAGCGCTGGCGAGAATCCGATGATTCGGTTTTGATTTTGAACGAGTCTGCCTCAACCTTCCTCCATCAATCCATGACCATACCATACCGTACTTTGTCAAAATCCAAATTGTCCTTCCGGATACTATAAACCCATCGACCATTGGTTTTCTCGATCTGGTGCTTTCGTGAAGCATCTTAATCTTCTTATTCTTCCTACTGAGTATTGGAAAACTCAGGAAGAACACTTCAAAGCAGCTAATGGAAAGATCTTTACAACTAAATTAGTTATTAAACATCTAATAGGAATTCAGTTATTTCCTAATTGTGTTGTTTGGATAAAACTAATTGGTTCAGCCTTGCCAAACAAAGATCTCCTTGTAGGTTTTGACATCCTACATCAGGCAAAAAATGTCCAGATTACTTCCTCTGGTCTTCGTTACAAATCCATGATTAAACCCTTCACCAGCACTCTAAAGATCTATTCTTTAGCCCATTCACCCCATTCTGGTCAATCAAAAATTTTGCCACAAAACCATGGCCTTTTTACCCAGTTGTGGAAAAACCCAAAGTTCTTCGTATCTTACCTTTCAAACTAAATGAAGGCAATGACCAAAAAGCTACCCAGAATGACCCCACAAGACCTTATTTTGGCCTAACAAGAATGTGCCGATTGCTAAAACAAGGCCTCATTGAATTCTCGATGGGCATTTTTCTATGTTGAAAAAAGGTTTGAAATTCTTCATGGAAAAAAACAATTAGTGATTGACTATCATCCACTCAATAATTTTCTCCAAGATCAGAAATTTCCATTACCCAATAGACATACCCTTTTTGTCCACCTAAAAAATGCTCGAATCTTTTCAAAATTCGACTTGAAGTCAGGTTTTTGCAACTTGGCATTCAGCGATACAAAGCGCTTTTTGTATTCCAAATGCCCGTTACCAAGACGGTCCTTCCTTTTGGCCTCAGCTACCCTTCCATTTTTCAAAGGCCATGACCAATCCTCCACCGTACGCATTTACGTTGATGATTTGATTCTTTTTTCATGATGAACATCATAAGTTACTCAATAGTTTTCCAAATCGTTCAGAACATGGAATCATGATCTATGACAAGAAAATGCGATTGCGACAACCTCTGTTGACTTTCTTGGCATGAAAATCCAAGATGGCCATTATCAGCCTAGACCCCACATTGCACAAGAGTTACTCCACTTTCCCGAAAGTAACTTTACCAAAATACAAGTCCAACAATTTATTGGAATCATCAATTACATCCATGATTTCCTGCCACATGTCAATCACCATACAAGCAAGTTATGCGCCAAAAAGAATCCACCATCACGGTCAAATATCCACGATCTTTGTAAAGCGATTAATGATTACTCAGAATCCGCCACCTCTAAAGCTATTTACAGACGGCAAAAGAATCTTGCAAACAGACGCAAGTGATGAGTCATGGGGGGCCATTCTCCTTGAAGAATGCAATGGCAAAGAACACTTTATTGCTTATGCAAGTGGACAATTTCCTGATGCCTGCGTTATCAGCTGAAATCTTAGCCGTGAAAAATGGTATCAAGAAATTTGAATTCCATTTGATTGGTCATAGATTCTTGATCAGACTAGATAATTCAGTTTATCCCAAAATCTTGAACTATAAGCGGAAATTTCCGAAAAACCTTACTTAAAGAATGGTTTTCAAGATATGATTACCATCATATAAAAAGGTGATCATGACCTCATTCAGGACTTCTATCAAAAGCAAAACCTCTCGGTTTTCTGTATCACTTCTCAGATTTCCTTCCCGATCATTGCCATGGCTAGTTCACTCCTTAAAACAGCTTTCACCCAGAAGTCTTTCCCACTCAACATGACTTTCCAATCACCTCACTCGATTCAAGACTTCGCCAGAAAATTCCTCTTTTGGTTTTTTATAAACATCTACACGATGAGTCAAGAACTTATGTTTTTCCCCAGTTTTCATCTTGATAATCTTTTCCTCACAAGATTAGTAATTACACCTCACAGAGATATTACCGAAGATGAACTTTGGTATACGTGGTGTCTTATTGTTCTGTATGCAACAAAAATGGTTTTCCTAGTCTTACCCCTCCTTACCAAGCTCAATGATCCAGAGTCTCCTACTTCCCTTACCTGGACTCTTTTTGAATGGTTTTCACCATTACCATGGTGGCCTTGACTTCTGATTGCTAACACACGTCTTCAGAACTCCCGGACCGAAGGCAAACAATTCATTGTTTTATCATCCTTGTCCGTATCCTCGAGCCGGAGATTTTGGACATGATCAAACTTATGAATGGACCATTGTTCCTCGTATTGTCTTGAACAAGATTTCCAGTTAAGACTTCCTTAAAGAACTTTCTGGAACTCAACCCGTTCCTCCAAACCAATGACGGATATCTGCACATCTCTTGGACCAAAACATGAAATGTTCATGATCCACACCATCCTTACATTCCCAACCTCTTGTAGGAATCATCATAAAGAAGAAAAGCGGACTACGGACTTTTTATTCGGATTCAAGATCATGAAGATTTTACCCTGTCACCGTATGAATTCCTGGATCATCCTCTTCTCCATATCCGCCATTTTCCTCACGATCATTTTCCTCACCAACTCCTCCATCACCAAAGGTCAATATTGCCCTTGGCCATGTGTTCGGGATGTTCTCATCAGAAAAATATTCAAGAAAAGCAAAGACCACGATCGTGACTGATTCTTCCTCATCCGAAGACGCATCAATATCTCTTTAAAGAGATTTTTCACTTTGTAATAATGTAAAATAAAGTACTTTATGCTTTATTTATGCTTTAGCTTTTTAAAGTTGTTTGTCCTTATGTAATTATACACTTTGCTTTTGTCGGCCACTACGGTTCCAGTGAGCCCTACCTACTTTTGTAACATATGTGTCTTAATCATCTCAATCCAGCTTTTGTCTTTTCCCCTCCTTATCTTTATATAAGGAGAGTTATTTTGAATAAAGGCAGAGGAGAGTTTTTACATAACATTTTCGAATTTCCATGGATAACTAAAACGCTTCATTTACATTCTTTAATCCTAAGATTCTCTAAGTTTAGAACTCTTACCCTTGTTCGATATCTATCTTACGCAGTATGCTTGCCTTGAAAAAGGATCTATGCAGGAAAGCTAGTCAGTCATTATTTCTTTGTTACAAGACAATAGCGAAAACCATTTTTAGACTAAGTGACCAGGAGAGTCATCTTTTGGGTTGTCTAAACTCTTAGTTCATCGTAAAAGCTGAGATATACGGTATCTCGTAACCACGTCATTCTCGTGTCCCCCAATTAGCTTCCGGGTAAGAATTTCATGTTTCATGGTAATAATTTCATGTTATGAAAATTATTTTTGCTATAAATTAGTGATATTTTTTTTTCTAGTGTCATGACATGGTATCGATGAATTTCCTTTTTCTACTAGTACAACCAAATTAATGACGAACATAAGATGTTATGTTAGTTGAGAGGTGCAAATTATATAAAAGTATAACATTACACTAATTAACATTACAAATCTATTTGGTATAATTTATCTTTGCAAGTAGAATAATATTGATAATACGCATATCACAATATTGTTATCATTCTTAGGGCTTGTTTTATCTTTTGTCTAAAGTGTTAATTTTAATTATTTTTAAACATTAGAAGTCTTTAATTTGTTTGTTTTCTTTAACATATTTACGATTATAAGCTGTTTTGGTTTGAAAGGAAAAAGTTAAATATTTTGACTTTTATCTGAATGGTAAAATATCTAAATGGAACTTTAATATTCTCTCTTACTAGTATTCCTATTAAATATATTTATTTCCTATTATATAAATTATCTTTTTAGTATTTGTTTATTTACCCCTTTTCTTTGTTATTTGTGTTATCAACTATCAATCTTTTTTTTTTATTGTGAATGAGAATTTTAAACATGATAGAACTTTAGGTGAATGTATTTATAATAGGTTCATCACTTTGTATTTATAGTAACAATTTTTATAAATTTAATCCTATTTAATACATTAATTTTATTTTAATGATTAAAGAATTCTTGTTTAGCTTATGTAATTAACAAGAAAAAATGTCATACAATACCAGTCTGTGTACTTAAATGCATTGGCGTTGTTATACGAACAATGACAACGAGTTATCCTTTGGACGATAGTCCATGGGTTTAGTGATATACTTAGAAACAAATCCATAGGTGACCAGGGACATTTACCACTCAAAAATGAATACCACCATGGCCTTAGGGAAAAGAGTGAATTGTGTGTTAAACTATCGAGGGGCTTAAAGAACTTTCGATGCAAGATCCTACAGAGAGACGAGTGCAGAGCATACTTGTTATAGATAGAGATGAACGGTTATGGAAGCCTATAGTTCTTCTAACTTAACAGAGAAAACTTGGAAGAAAACTTAGAAGGTCATGATAGGATATCTTACAAGGAAATTTTTATTTCATAAACTCTTCTTATTACAATTGAAACATAAGGTACCTTTTATAGAAAATCATCAGGACAAGACCCCTTGAATGATTATAAACGACAAACGGCACACGCTTTTAGAAAGTAAAGCACACCTTTTTAGAAAGTAAAGCACACCTCTTTAGACTTTTACATAAGACAAAGCAAAGCATCCAAAGCTGATATTTACAAGATAAGGGACACACGGGAGTCACATGGGCTGCTGCATCAAAAGCTGTGTGACGGTGACAAATTATCAACATCGCTATCAATTTCTGCAAAAGGCTCCTTTGACCAATGGAGGTTCACATACATGCTCTCATAGTCAATGTCAGTTTTGGAGGGTGTTGAAGTAGACGGTGCTGTTTCTTGTGGTTGAGTTGGTGTCATTTGGGAAGGATTTGATTGTGACGACCGATTCTTTGAACTGACCACTGGCGTGGGCACTGTAGTATTCTTTGTCATCTAATCTTTCCAAAAGGATTGCTCCCCAGTAATTATCACTTGCGTCTGTCTGGAGAATTCTTTGGCCATCTGTGGGTATCTTTAAAGGAACTGGTTGTTGGTAGAGTTGCTTGAGTTCTTGGACTGCTTCAGTCTGGATGGGACCCCAAGGGGGGGCTGATTTTTTAAGCATTATTGACAAATGGCTTGTGTGTCTAGCAACGTGTGGAATGAAGTCTCTGAGATAATTCACAATTCCAAGGAATTATTGAATTTGTTTGCGAGACAGATCTTGATCTGGGAAATGGAGGAGTTCTTGGGCAATGTGTGGTCCAGGCTGGAAGTTTCGGTCTTTGAGAATCATCCCCGAGAAATTCAACTGAGGGCTGGCCAATGGTGCATTTTTTAGCAGAAAGCATAATGCCATGCTTATCTACTATGGACAGGAATTCACAAAGCAGATTTTTATGTGAATCATGATCTTTTGAGAATAGTAAAATGTCATCAATATAGATCAAGCCATGTTGTAGAATGGGTTCAAATATGTCGATCATTATCTTTTGGAACAAAGAGGGTACTACCTTTAAACCGAAAGGCATTACGGTCCATTGGTAGTGAGCATTTGGGATACAAAATGCTGTTTTGTGACGATCAGATGGATGGATCCCAAGTTGCCAAAATTCAGCTTTGAGATCGAATTTGGAAAATATTTTTGTGTACACGAATATGAACAAAAAGGGTTCTGATCTTCGGTAATGGGAATTTATCATCTTTGAGGAAACAGTTCAAAGGTTGATAATCAATGACTAACCTCTTTTTTCCTCAAAGAAGTTCTGACCTTTTCTCAACACAAAAAGCTTGAAAGGCCCAAGCAGAATGGGCTGGTTCAATGAGATCTTGGGCTAGGAGTTGAGAACATTCTGCCTGTGCTAAGTTGAGATTAGAGGGTGTCATTCCCGGATGAATTGCCTTTGCTTAAATGGAAGCTTAATGAAGAAGTTTGGTTTTCCATAAAAAGGCTAGAGTGGTAGAATAGATTAAAGGGGAGAAGTTGGTTTTTGATGGAAGTGTAGGGAGGAAGTGTATCAGACAAAGCAAACAGACGTAAAACATCTGTATATGGTTGGAACATTTGCTTAAATCGGATTCCAGATGCAGTGATTTGAAGTTTTTTTATAAGATGAAGAATATCAAATCCTATGAAAGATCTTTTTCACGTAAATTCGAACCGGCAATGTTTACCTAAAGGAAACAGTTGGGAAAGAACTGAATTCCAACTGGCTTTTTGGTAATAAGATTGGTTTGGAATAACTGACCATTTGTAGCTCTGAAATATTCAGTATGGTTTTTCCAGCAATGGGAAGGAAGTGTGGAAGGATTTAACATGCTTCTTTGAGCACCTGTATCAATGAAACCAATAAGAGCACCATTCCTACAGCTCTTGCAGTCATTTATGAGCAGTTTATTGGAGAACCAGTAGCATCAACTGAAGCATCTAGAAAGGAGTACCACCAGATGAAATGTTGTTCTCTCAAACGACATCACCTGGAAATGCACTACAAAAGAATGAGCATGCTTTATTACAAATTGAATGGATTCAATGATCCATCTTTGAAGCATGTATTTGCTGCATCTTTACCCCAAGCTTTAGAACTTGAACAATGATCTTGACATAGCCAATGTCTGGAAAATCCTTGATTAACCATACTATGCCTTGACAAGATCGTGAGCAAAAGACTTCTTGAAAGATCTTATTGAACAAAAGAACCCTTGCCTGCGAAAAACCATCTCAAATCCGGTGCAAAAGATGAGAAAAAGTGCACTTGTCCAAAATAAGAAAAGGTACTTCCAAACACTTAAAATCCTCTTCGAACAAAAAGCCTTATAGATACTTGAAAGAAGGATCCTTGATTCGAAAAAAGAAACACAATCGATGTTTTATTTGCAAAAGCGCGGAACATTTTGCGTAATTGCCAAAAAAAGTCGGTAAAAGTTGTTAAAATCCGGCACTTACAATGATCTTTCATGCTTTACGACAATGAAGATGTTGAATCGACTTCTCGAGAAAAATTGAAAAAGATGATCATCTGACCTTCGTTCTTGCGAATCAGCAGATTTTGAAGCAGATGAAATTTACATTATCTCGAAGTTAACGGGTCAATCTAAATCCGGTCCTTGTAAAAGTCTCAATCATCCTTAAATTCCATAAACTTTAGTCATTGGTTTCGAATCTTTGGCCTTGATATACTCAACCGTATTCTTCCTCCGATTATTGGGAGAACCATCTTGAATATTTTAGAAATGGAAAGGTGTTTGAAACCTCTCGTTAAAAACCCGTTGGTATCAGGTTCTTTTTGTATCATTTGGTAAAAAATCGTTGGTTGATTTACGGACAAAGATCTCGTATGATTTGATATCGCCATTGGTAAAAACCTTTTCATTACACCAAAATTAAATTCAAACAAATGTTTATATCTGAGATGTTCTTCGTGCATACCTTTATCGAATATAACTCCTTTTCCAAAAGTTTCCTTGAACTTTGTCGAAAAATCACTCCCGATTTACTCATCCATCACCACTTTGGAAAAATGAGCAGGTTTTTATCCATCTTCCTTTCAACTTAATGAAGATGTCAATCCTGCTACATCCGGGGATGCCTCCATTAATCTCTCCCGAAACAAGAATGCACTCAATTGCTTCAAGACCTCATAGAACCCCTTTGATTGGGCTTGTCAAGCCTTATGTTGAAAAGCAGTGCGAATTAGTTCGTGGAAAAAAAGATTAGTCATTGATTACTTAATGCTTTCCTTAAAGATGATAAATTTCCCTTCGAAAGATCCGATCCTATTCATTCATCTTGAGGTGCAAAGTATTTTCAAAGTTCGATCTTAAAAATTTGGTTTTGGCAACGGTATTTCACAGTCCCAACGACCTTACGTATCACGATGCTCATTATCAGTGGACAGTCCTACCTTTTGGTCTCAAAGTTGCTCCCTCCTTATTTTAAAAAGCAATGGTCAAGATCTTTTCTCCGATCCTCTATCATGCTTTAATCTACATCGATGATATCCTGTTGTTTTCCCACAACCACCAAACACATCAACAACTCCTTTCAAATTTCCTAGAAATCGTGCAGTCACATGGCATCATGCTTTCTGAAAAGAAAAGCAGCATAGGAAAGGAATCTATTGATTTTCTTGGCATGGCCATAAAATATGGTCACTACCATCCAGGACCACATATCGCAGCAGAATTATTAAAGTTTCCAGACACAAATCTCAACAAAAAACAAATTCAGCAGTTCCTTGGAATTGTTAATTATGTCAGAAACTTTATTCTTAAAGTTGCAATCCACACCAGCCAGCTATCATGCATGCTTAAAAAGAAAACTCCACCATGGGGTATGGCTTAGACAGAAGCCATAAAGCAACTAAAACAGATAGCCATCCTCATAAAGTTCCCAGCGCGTTCTCGACGGATCTTGTGATGACTTTTGAAGTGCCATCCTTTTGGAAAAGATAGGTGACTCAGAGTACTATTGCGCTCATGCAAGTGGCAGTTCAAAGATTCAGAAAAGAATTATCACGTGATTTACAAGGAAATTCTTATGGTAAAATATGGAATCAAGAAATTTGAATTTCATCTTATTAGCCACAATTTCCTCATCAGAATGGCCAACAATTCTTTTCCAAAGATCTTTGACTTCAAGAACAAATTGCTTCCTGACAAGCAATTACTCAATTTAAAGACATGGTTTGCAAAGTATGATTTTATGGTCCAACACATCAAAGGTGATAAAAATCTTATCCCTGATTTCCTCACCCGTCCATCTATAAAAAGCCATGTTCTCATCTCTTCCATCAAAACCATCCCAGTTATAGCCATGTATCGATCACTCCCCTTCAAAGCTTTAACTCAAAAGGCTTTCCCTTTAAACCTTACTTTCAGATCAGCCTTCCAAATTCAGGACTTTGCTAAGAAATTCCTCTATAGGTATTTCATGAATGTTCACAGAACCAAACCATAAAGGTTTCCCTCTTTATGTTTAGAACACATGTTCCTCACTGGTTTCACCATTGTCCCTAGCCTCACCATCTCTGAAGATGAGTTATGGTACATGCAGTGCCTCACAGTTCTGTTTACTACAAAGCTTGTTCTACGTGTCCTACCAACCCTTAGGCATATCTCACGCAATGGGTTTTCACCACTCACGGCGTAAGCAGTGCGAATCTATCGCTTTCATTAGGAAATTCCGAATCGAAAGCGAGATATGTTTATACATTCATAGTCCACAAGCCACATTTCCAACACCCTGAAACCAAAGACTACTGGACACAGGACATGGCATATGAATGGAAAACATTCCCTCATCATTTTCCTCTCAACCATGATCCCACAATCATCTCTATGCTCAAAGCCTACCTGTTAGAACTCAACAATGTCCAACCTGACCTTACAAACATCCATCATACATCCATTGGTCCATCCCACATTCTTGAAATTATACCAAGAACCCAGACATGTACTCCAGAATCTAGTTCCAGTCCTCATGGAATCCTTGTTCGTGAACAAAGACCTGACTATACCAATGTTCTCTTCCAAGACTCCCAAGACCCTTGGGAAGACTTTCGAATCCTACAACACAAGACACTCGATGCATCAGAGCCAGTTCTTCATCTACCGGCTCCAAAAAAATTCTCAAAGCTTGATGAAGACTATCGATCTGAGATCCAAAAAGCAAAAGAAGACTATGAAAATGGGCGGTGGCGTGTCCAGGATTTCCTCACTCTTTTCTCTCTCGAATCCAACATCTTTTTTTATTACTTCTCTAAGCGATGCGGCTAATGGGCTAAAGTCTTTCACAAATCGTCGATCAAAACTAGCTAGCCTTTGAAAGCTTCTCACTTACTTACGCTTGTGGGACTCAGCCACTCTTGGATTGCATGTACGCCTCCTCATACCTGTGCTCTGTGAATCCTAGAAACACAAGTTTATTGGTGCAAAAGGTACACTTCTACATATTTCAAATGTACTACATGATCGTTTATGTTTTTGCTATAAATGAGGATATCATCAAAATAAACAACAACAAACTTGCCAATATAAGCTCGCAAAAGGAATGACTAACCATTTATACAAACCATATTTTTTTTTAAAGGTAATTTTCCATTAATCTCCTTCTTCATTTTAATATGATGATATCCACTTTTTAGATCAATTTTAGAAAATACACAAGACTCATGTAATTCATCAAGCATATAATCTAGCCTAGGAATGGGATGTCGATACTTTACCGTTATGTTGTTGATGGCTCGACAACACATATCCTCAACTTCTTATACTTCTTAGGAACTAATAAAACCGAAACTGCACATGGACTAATGCTTTCTCTTACGTACCCTTTTTCGATCAATTCATTAACCTGCCTATGAAGTTCCTTTGTCTCCACCGGGTACAAAATCAATTTGATGCTCAATCCCTTAAATTGGAGGTAAACCATGTGGTGTTTCCTTGGGAAAGACATTCTTATATTCCTACAAGAGAGAAGTAATAGAACTAGGCAAAGTAGGGTGAATGCCTCTTTGTACAAAAGTACAATCATTGGCTGATGTGAAAACAACGGTTTTTTTATCTCACTTGCTCTTGCATAGAAATTCTTTTGTTTCCCTCTGATTTTCTCTCAATAGCTGCATTTTTCTTGGCTTTTTCTCTCTCATTGTTCTAGGCCTCTTTTTTATTCACTCTTTTTCTTTTGCTCACTCTCTCTGCAGGCTCACTTGGTCCCCATAAACCTGCTTTGGTGTCAATGGAACAAGAGTGATTTGCATTGATTAAATACAAATGAATATTTGTTGGTGAAGCCATCATGCTTCACACATCTGTCGAATTACCAAGGTTGCCCAAGTAACAAGTGTCTAACCTGCATTGGTACTACATCACATAACACCTTATCTTCATACTTGCCAATCTGAAAAGTCACTAGTACCTGCTTATTCACTTTCACCTCACCACTGTCATTTAACCACTGTAGTTTGTATGGTTGTTGAGTGTTAGAAAATGTATATTTATAAAGGAGAAAATCGTCATTTTACATTTCAAGTCTTACTAACAACCCTTACTTTTATGTATTTAAGGTTCTTGTAATTTAATTATGTGTGTTTTATGTATTTAAGGTTCTTGTAATTAAGTATTTTGTGTATTTTAGGGGCATCATAGTCATTTCACAATAAACGAGAGATCAAACGGTAAAACAGACATCACTTTTGAACTCAGGACAGTCGAAAACCTTAGGAGGAGCATAAAAGGAAAAATGGCCTTTATTCACGTATGCAGTCTTGTCTACGTTACTATTCATCTGTTCGCGGATCGATGACGTGGCATTGACCGATGATGTGGCATTGACTGATGAGGTGTCATGATCCTGTTGGTCTAAAATTCTTATGAACTGTTGATGGTGACGTGGCAGCATATTAGTGGACTAAAACTTGCGCGTACGGTACATGCATTACTGGATTATTTTCAACGTTCTTGTTCAAAATTTGGGTCAAACCGTGTTCATTAATTGAAACCATCTTGATGGCGTGATGCGATCTGGCGTCAAACTATTTTTAATCTGATGGCCATGATTTACTCCATGTATCTATAAAAAGGGGGCCTCCCCCCTTAATTTGATACCTCTGAATCCATTTTTGGACTCCATTTTCTGTAATTCCTTCTTCATCTTGTATTTTTTATGTATTTTAATAAATTCTCATTTTGCCCCTAGTTCAATTATGAGTAACTAATTTTCTTTCAAGCTTGGGTTGAAGGTGAAGTCTCAACATGTGTCATGGGCTTTATTTGGTAAATTTATTTTCTCTTCCCCTCTAGTTTTTGTGGATGTTTTGACTTCTCATCGATAAATAATAATAAGCTTGTCTAGATTGCACTCTGAAAGTTATTATTATTTAACGATAAACCATATTGATTAGAGTGTGGTTCATGAGGTGTGGATTCCATATTTAATTCTATTAATAAGGAATATTTAGCCCATGATGCATGTTGATACGGATCAGGATACCGTCGTCATTTGATAGATTTATTCAATTTATTCTTTTAAATTCCAATTTTAGGATAATCTAAATCACTTTCACCCAAATCCAACCACCCATTTACAAAATTAACTCTACACACAATTAAAATCCACCTTGGGATCGACACTCATCAATTAGTATACAATGATTAGATTGACTTCAATAAAATTTGCACAAGTTTTTTGGCGCTTCTTGCGGTGTAAGTAATTTTGATTCATAGAATTAATTTTTGTGAATAATTCCATTTAATTGTTTTCTTGTATTTTTTTTAAAATAAAAGAAAAAAAAGGAAAAAAAAAAGTGAATCTACATTTAAAGGTTAGTATTTCTTCTTTAAAATTCTGTAATTTAATTTTCAATTTATTTTTCTTTGTAATTTTTTTTTGTTTGTATATTTTTAATAGAAAGGTTTTAATAGCGTGATAAGGTTAGTAATGTAATTTCTCCTTCTTCTTTATTTTTATTTTTTTTGTTCCCATCTTTATTTTCATTTTATTTGTTTTGCATGCATGGTCGAAGGTCATTATTACTTAATTTTGAACCTATAGACCTTGAACTTGAGAAAACACTTCACACACACAAACAAGTTAAAAATAAAATGGATTTGCAACCACAGGAGAGGCTATTTAAGGATTATTTCAGTCCCTTAGCTAATTTGAGCACATCATGTATAAGATACCCAAATGTAGCTGCTAGGAGTTTTGAACTAAAACCTAGTGTGCTAAATTGTCTCCCTACATTCTATGGCTTAGAAAATGAGGATCCATATAATCATCTAAATGATTTTCATGCTATTTGTCAAACTTTTAAATACGAGAATTTTTCAGACGATGATGTAAAACTTAGACTATTCCTATTTTCTTTAAAGGATAGAGCTCGTTCATGGCTTAATACATTGCCTGCTAATAGCATTGCATCATGGGAACAAATGGTTACAAAATTTTTGAATAAATATTTCCCAGTGCATAAAACCAATGCTATTCGCAGGGAAATTTCAGAGTTTACCCAGAGAGATGACGAGCAGTTTTTCGAAACATGGGAGCGATTCAATGGGCTACTCTTGAAGTGTCCACATCATGGGTATGAGAAATAGCACCAATGCCAATACTTTTTGGAGGGATTATTGCCAAATGTGCAAGAATGACTAATGGCAACAAGTGGAGGAGAGCTAATGTCAAAAAGTGCATCAGAGATTTGGGAATTTTTCCAGCGACAAGCAGATAATTCCCAACAACAGAGTCGATCACTCAGGAATACTAAAAGAATTAAAGGAGTGAATCAGGTTCACATTGGCGAGTCAACTTCGGGAATCAAAGAAGTCAAGGAGATGATTGAAGGTCTTGCTCGACAAATAACATCGTTATCGACTGCTAAATCAACAGAACCACATGACCATGACTCATACTCAGATCAAGCCAATGCCATAGGTGTAATGAGAAAACCATCAAATTACAACCCATACTCCAACACATATAACCCTGGATGGAGAGACCACCCCAATTTTTCATGGTCTCAAGGATTCCAACGAAATTGTTTTCCCATTGCACTGTTTTTTCTTCCTTTACTTGCACACTCAAAGCTCTCTTAATGACTAAAGTCAATTCCCCAAGGGCTGTATACTCTTCATCTTCGACATCCTTCAATGGTGGCATCTCATTTTCTTTCTTGTCATCTTTAGTTACAATCTCACCATTGCCTTGACATTTAAAACACTTAATATCTAGATTCTTAATAGTGGGAGTCACAGTGTTGCCTTGTGAATTGTGGTTGAAGGGCTCGGATCACGGCTTAGGTGCAGTAGATGCTTATGGCATCTCATTTCATGTCATATAACTTGGCTTCCAAGGAGTAGAACTCGAGCTTGGGGCTGCACGGGTGTTTGCCCTCCTCTTGAGTTACTCTCGAATCTTAAAACTTTGTGGACCGTCTCGATCTCCGTAATGTTGCAACTCAACCTTATCTGCAATCTCCCAATTAAGGCCATTCATTAATCGTGCCATAGTAGTTTCTCTATCATCTTCCACATTTGCTTTAATCATGGCAATATCTATTTCTTTGTAATAATCCTCCACGCTTCGACTACCCTGTGTTAAACTTTGTAATTGTTTTTGTACAAGTCTTAATAGTAGTGGCTAGGTACAAGATGTCTTCTCATCAATGATTTCATTTCATCCATTCCTATTTACCTCTACTTATAACAAGCTGATCTCACTAGGTAATAGCATAGTCATAAAACTCAATCACAA
This sequence comes from Citrus cavaleriei, assembly GCA_030448925.1. Taxonomy (NCBI): domain Eukaryota; kingdom Viridiplantae; phylum Streptophyta; class Magnoliopsida; order Sapindales; family Rutaceae; genus Citrus; species Citrus cavaleriei. The sequence continues at coordinate 77,888 of JAUJEN010000605.1, forward strand.
CCAATTTAACTTTTTTTGCCTATGATAAATTATAGCAATCAAATATGAACTCCATTTTCTTCTCCCATTCAAGGTATGCTTTCAGGTCGGATTTACCTTGAAAAGATGGATCTTCATCTTTTCTCTTTTATAACTACCTATTGAGTCCTCCCCTTCATCATACTCATCCCTATAATAGTCATCAATCTCTCCTCTAGCTCTTTCTCTTCTTAGGGAGCGGTCGTACTGCCTTACACGTGTGTTCTCCATTTGATCCAAACACTCATGTATATGCTCTAATTCAACCTTCTCATCTCTCCCGTCAATGCTTCAATTTGCAATTTGAGTAGCTGTGGATTGATCCTCTTCATTTGTGTCTTGTTCTAGGTTGTAAGACATGGCTAACATTTGCAAAAAAAGAAGTTAGAAATAATGTGGAAAGGGCATAACCTCACTCATTTACGTGTTTACTCAAGAAAATGATTCACTCAATTTTCACTTGTGTTTCACTCAAATTTATTACTTTTACCCTCTATTACGCTCTCATTCTCTTGCCTTTTTACACTCAAAGTAATTCTCACTCGGTCTTATCAAACTAATCAAACCAATATCAAGATTTCGACAGCAATTCACAAAGATTACACTAAAGAGACTCGAATTTCAAGAGTAAGAAGGCAATGCATATGTAAGGCCGGGTTTCAATTTCGCGCAAAAATTTTCACCTATGGGGCAAAACGAGTTTTGAACTTCCAAGACACTAGTAATAGAAAAATGAACAAAAGATTTTAAGCGGAGGTCGGGGTGTTAGGATCAAGTGCTTACCGCTAAGCTAAAAGCTTAAGCTAATAGCGAGGGTGCGATTTTATTTCCTTATACCATGTAAGCACAGAGCCCCACACTAAGCGGCGGGTGGACATAAGGGGCTGCACACATTTGTAATTATACCTACGGGCCGGGCAGTTACGCCCTAGGTAACCTTACTGCCACCTCAATGGAATTACACAAAAGGATGATACACCTGGCGCAAAAAAAAAGGGGCCCCAAACAATCCCCACAACATTACTTATGTGGCAGGTTGAACCCGTGACCTCGTTCTAATACCAATTGTTAGGATCAAGCGCTTACCACTAGGTTAAAAGCTTAAGCTGATGCTAAGGTGCAACTTTATTTCCTTATACCATGGAAGTGTAGAGCCCCACACTAAGCGGTGGGTGGACATGAAGGGCTGAACACATTTGTAATTGTGCTTAGCAGGCGATTCAGTTACTTTTGCCACCTCAATGGAATTATACAAAAGGATGTTACACCTACAAGCGCACTAAAGAATTGTTGGGGCCCCATAACCCTAACACGGGGATTCTCTCTCTCTCTCTCTTTTTTGGGAAAATGAATAGGTAAAATTTGTTGATTTAAGGAGAATTAAACCACAAGGATACAAAATTGATTAAAAAAACCCTAAAAATACTGTTCGCGCAATATTGTTCATGCAATTCTATTCACGCGGTACTGTTCACGCAGCACTATTCATGACTTTTTTTTTAATACTATAACAAGAATGAAAAATTCAAACAAGAATGAAAAACAATAAAGATAGATGAATCTAATCTTGGTGCCTAGGCTCTGATACCAAACGATACGAACTCCATCATGAACTGACACGACCCTAATCAATTTATCCCTAGGATTAAATTTAAACCTAGAATTGAATGATATCGCGACTCAATGCTTAATGAAAGTACAAACCTTGGTATGTCTTCACGCTACAATTAGTTATGCATGATCTGATTGATAAGTCAAGAGTTTAAATGCCACGGAAATCTGATAAGTTCAAAGAGTTTGTTTAAGAACCAAAGAGAATTAACTCTCTCACCAATTGCATCAAAACTAATTTGTCTCTATTTATTGGATGTGAGTACATTCTATAATTTTGGTTATAAGAATTGTTTTAGAAATAAATCTTAAACCAAAATCAAATCAGAATATGAATCTAAACAAATAGGAAAGAATCTAAATCAAATCAGAATCCTAATCTACTTAAATGCCTTACATCAATTAAAATGGAAATTAGGCAATTAAAAATGAACTAACTAATTAGTTTCCCAAATAGCCTCCTCAAGAAATGAGAAAGTATCTAAAAAAGGAAAATAATATATTTTCCTGCCATAATATGCAAGCCAATTTCCTATTTCATAGATGTGATTATTTTGGAAATTTTAAGAGCCTGAATCACGCATTTATCATGTGCGATTCCTTCAACGGGCCTCTACGAATTTGATGAGCCCAAGTTGCTTGAATTAATCCATTAACCGTTTCTTTGAATTTCTTTACTCGAGCTCTTGTGACGGATCCAACGGGAACTTGAATGGTATCTAAATATGCCTCATCTTACGTGCTTGTGACAGTTGAGCTATCAATAAAATTACAGTTCGATATCGTTTTCCAATCCCCCAATTAGATGACTTGTTAGATCATATCAGTGGGGCAACAACTTTTACCAAACTTGATTTGAAGAGTGGCTATAATGAAATTCGAATACGGCCTCGAGATGAATGGAAAATAGCCTTTAAAACTCATGAAGTTTTATATGAGTAGATAGCCTTTTGGCCTATCTAATGCTTCAAGTACTTTCATGCAAGTTATGAATCAAGTTCTTTGTCCTTTCATTAGAAAGTTTGTGGTTGTTTACTTTTATGAGATACTTATATATAGTACCTAGCACGAACTACATTTGCAACATTTGAGGGAAGTACTTTCAACTTTAAGAACAGCAAGTTTATACACTAGAGTAAACAAGTGTATTTTCTTGACAAACAAAGTATTATTTTTAGGATATGTGGTGTCAAAGAATGGTATATTTATTGATCAATAAAAAATGGATGCTATTTAAGATTGGCCACAACCAACTACTTTATCTACCATCAGAAGTTTCCATGGATTGGCATCCTTTTACAGGCGAATCGTTCCCCATTTCAGGATTATTATGGCACCAATCACGGATTGCATGAAATGAGGACAGTTCTCTTAGATAGAAGAAGGTATTGAGGCATTTGAGTTATCAAAGAGAAGTTGATTACTACCCTAGTACTTGCCCTACCAAATTTTTCTCTCACTTTTAAGGTGTATAATGATGCATCTAAAGTAGGCAATAGAGTAAGCCTACACCTTATTTTATCGAGAAGTTGAATGAAGTAAAGGCAAGTTACAACACTTATGACATGGAGTTTTATGCGATGGTCTAGGCATTAAAAAATTGGCATCATTATCTGATTCATAGAGACTTTATTTTATACACTAACCATGGCGCATTGAAGCATCTCAATAGTCAAGATAAGCTTTCTGACAAACATGCCATGTGGACAGTATTCCTTCAGCAGTTTATTCTTGTAGTGACGTACACTTCTAGCAAATCCAACAAGGTAGCAGATGCACTTAGACGATGATTTTTCTTGTTGATAAAGATGCATAATCAAGTCCTTGGGACATATTTCGAGAGTTATATGCTACCGACCTTTTTTTTTCTCCTTTATTAGAAGATGTTGCTGCAAGATTCCAACCAAACTATCATTTACATGACAGATTCCTTTTCAACGGTAATCAGTTATGTGTTCTTGACACAAGTTTGAGACTAAAAATCATTGCAGAGTTATATAATGAAGGACTTATGGGTCATGAAAAAACTCTGGCTTTAATAGCCAACACTTATTTTTGGCCTACTATGAGGCATGATGTCCATCACTCTGTCAATACTTGTTGCATTTGCCAAGTTTCCAAGGACACTGCAACTAATGCTGGATTATATTAGCATGGATTTTTTTTTTAGATTACCTTGCACTTAGAAGGGTATGGATTCAATATTTGTTGTTGTGGATCAGTCTTTGAAAATGGTTCACTTTATTGTGTGCAAAAAAACTACAAACACGTTGACTGTTGCTCGTTTATTCTTCAAAGAAGTCTATAGATACATGGTTTAGCGAGTTATATAGCTTCTTACTAAGATATACGATTTCTTAGCCGTTTTTGGAAGAAATTATGAAAGTTCACTAACACTCGCCTAAATTTCGGAAGTGCTTACCACCCACAAACAGATGGTCAAACTAAAGTTGTCAACCGCTCTTTATGAAACCATCTACATAGTCCACTTGGTGATAACCTGAGGACATGGGATCAAAAGCCCAAGTCGAGTTTGCTTATAACCGTGCAGTTAAGCGTAGTATTAGTTTAAGCCCTTTTCAGGTAAATGACGGATATAATCCACAAGCTCCCATCGACTTAGCTCCAGTTCTAGATTTAGTTCACAAAAACAGCAAGCCAGAAGATTTTATCGAGCAGATTCAGAAGATTCATACAACTACTCAAGAGTCTTTGAAGAAGACTACTAAAGGTTATAAAATTGAGGCTGAAAAAAGGTGTCGAGCTTTAGAATTTCAGGTGGGAGACCTTATTTGGGTTGTCCTTGCCAGGAAAATTGAACCTTTGGAGATTATAGAGAAGATAAATTTGAATGCCTACAGACTAAAGCTTCCTAGTCATATTTGCACCACAGATGTATTCAATGTCAAGCATCTTATTCCTTAAAGAGGTGGTCATGATGAAGATGCTGTTACTGACAATCTAAATTCGAGGGCAAATTCTCTCCATCTTGGGGAGAATGATGCAAATTAGGAATCCATACTATACTAGAATTAGTTTCCTTATTATATAAAGTCTAGGACTTCGTTTTCCTTTCTAGTTTAGAACTTTATTTTCCTTTCACTTCATAGTTGAGGATAATTACGATTAATATTTTTAGTTTTCAGATCCCTGTGTGAATAATTGAGTTTAGTTATTTCCGAATATTCTATGGAATCAACAAGTCTTAACCCTTAGATTCACAATATTCTTTTGAATCAACATGAATTTAGTTTGTTATTTTATTCCGGTATTCTCCAGAATCAACAGAATATTTTGAACATTAAACTTCCACCGCATCAATTTTTTTTAATTTTATTGGAAATAATTGATTTTTAAGTTTGATTATTAATCAATAGGTAATCAATAGAGTCAAAATTGCAGATCTTTGTCAAAAAGGAAAAGAGGACAGCCGAACAGCCAATACGTTTGGTTACAAGAGGAATAACTAATTTCTCAAGCTATTTATTTTCTAGAAGTTTAAGCGGTCAATGATTAAAAAATAAATAAAGGGAATTGAGTTACTCTTTCATGGCTTCTTTGCATGATTAGGCTCTGCAAAACTTTCTAAAGTGTTGTTAGGTTTCTTGTCCAATTGTACTTACGAAGAAGAATTTGTAATCAATAATTGATTTATGTTTTATGTATCCTGAGTTGGGTAGTGCTCGTTGATTAAATTTGGTTGGTAGTTATTTTTTATAAGACGTGTGGTGCTAAATTCTAAACCAAAAATGTAGAATTGAACCAAAATTGAACTGAATTTAAACCTAAACTAAAATAATATAGTTTGGTTCGATTTGAGTCTAAAATTTGGTTCATCTTCGGCAGGTGTTCGGAACCAAACCAAATTGCAAACTACCCACCCCTATTCAAACCTATTAGCATTCAGTCAAATTTAGACCTGTTCAAATTTTAGACAAGAAAAAAAAATTCTACCATAATATATGTGAGGACACCCAAAGTAAACATTAAAGAAAAATACTCACAAAATCACCAATATGCTTTCAGTAAAAAATCACCAATATAAATGCATTTTTAGTTCTTAGTTAGTGGGAGATTGCTAGTGCATGTTGTATTAGTACATATTGACACCATTTTGAGAATTATAATGTAAAATGTTAATTCACAATTGATAATTCAAATATCATAATTAAGAATTTTAATTATTTTATTTCTCTCTCTCTCTCTCTCTCATGTTTCTCTAAACCTTCTTCTCTCTTCTAGGACTCAAAGAAATTATTTGGGTTAACAAGGATACGATCACCTCTAAATTTTCATATTGAGTATGCTCTGCACTTGCCTTAAGCCTAAGGATCCTGTGCATCAAAAAGGTTCTATTTTATCCTCCAAAACCGATTTTTATAAAATGAAAGTGTTTTCTCGCAACGTTCACCCTCTTTGAAGGCCATGAGTGCCATGTGTTCGGGTGGTATCGTGAAAAAATGTTTTCAAATATGATTTTCGGATTTGGTATTTGATGGATAAGTGTATATCAATTTGAAACCGAACTTGCAGACTCTTGGCCTAGAGCGAGCAATGGGTGTCAGTGCGCTCCTTGAATCTGAACTTTGATGGTTGTGGGAAAGTTGGGATCTTCAAGAGAAAGGTTGAAATTTGGATAAAAGGTTAATAGGACACTACCAGCATGGAGTGTGATCAGAACGGTTCCTATAACAGCATGTTGGTACTAATTGAACCTGGTGTCCAGGAGAGCAATTCTGGTTGCAACGGGTAAGCCTTTTCGGCAATGGAGAGTCAGAATCAATCTAATACCACCAAGATGAAGATGGGTATACCCTTCTCATTTCCAGTTTGCTACGAGATCTGAGGGTATTTCTAAAGTGACATATTGTTCACTTTGAGAGGCTTGTAAAGCACACTGACCTACTCTAGAAGACTGGATATACTGTTTTGGTAGTGGTCTTTTGGTGGAGATGAGAGTTCGAATACTTCTGGTGAGAGAAGTTTTTTGTTTGTAGAGGTTGTAGGGACTCATGATAGGAAACTCTGATTCATTGATTTGGGCAAATTCGGGAATATAAGAATATTCGACAAGGTTTTCAATTTTAGAGGCTACATGTTTTTGACATGATCTTGGAAGAGAGAGGCTGGAGGAAAGAGAAATATGGGATGAAGACGATGAAAGTGTTGAGGCTGAAGATGAAGTTGTTTCCATGTTTAGTTAATCTTCTTCTAGGAGATCAAATAAGATTATTTGGAATTTCTAAGGATACCACCTCTTCGTTACCAGTGGCTCTGATACCAGTGGGTAATTGTACATGGCGTTGTTACGGATCTACAGAGCGAAGTACGATGTATGATTACACTTATCCATCAAATACCAAATCCGAAAATCATATTTGAAAACAGTTTTTCACGATACCACCCGAACACATGGCACTCATGGCCTCCAAAGAGGGTGAACGTTGTGAAAACACTTTCATTTTATAAAAATCGGTTTTGGAGGATAAAACAGGACCTTTCTGATGCACAAGATCCTTAGGCTTAAGGCAAGTGCAGAGCATACTCAGTATGAAAATTTAGAGGTGATCGTATCTTTGTTAACCCAAATAATTTCTTTAAGTCCTAGAAGAGTGAAGAAGGTTTAGAGAAACATGATGGAAGGAAACTTGAATTTTTATTTCTGATTACAACTGAAGCATAAGGTGCCTTATATAGAAAATCATCAAGGACAGGACCCCTTGAATGATTATAAATGACAAACAGGCTTTTTAGAAAGTAAAGGATGCCTTGAGGACTTGAACTTGAACCCGGAGTACAGCCTTGTGTTTTTGGAATTATTTCGAGGGTGTGTGATGGTCCAATAGAGGTGTGGTGAATGTTTGTGGCAGGTGGAGGAACATTATTAAGTTCCATGAGATAGGCTTTGAGAACGGAGGTGACCGATGTATCATGGATGAGGGTATAAGGATGAGGGTAAGTTCTCCATTCATATGCCATGTCTTGTGTCCAGTAGTCTCTTGTTTCCGGGTGCTGGAAGTAGGGCATGTGGATGATGAAAACTGTAGTCCACATGTTAGCTTCCTGTTCTGGCATTCTATTTAATCCGTGAAAGGTACACAGATTCTGGAGTTGTTTATGCCACCATGTGAGTGGGGAATATCATTCGAGGAGAGTCCATAGAAGGTTTGGTGAGAACTCAGGAGTGGTAAGGTGAGTCAGGACAGGTTTGACGGGGAAAACTAGCTTTGTGGCATACAAGGTGGTGAGACACCATATGTAGCAAAGCTCATCTTCATAGATGGATAGAGAGGAGAGAGTGAGGCCGGTGAGGAACATGTGTTCCATGCAAAGGTTAGGAAAACGGTTAGGTTTTTTGGTCTGAACATTAAAGAAATACCTGTAAAGGAACTTCTTTGCAAAATCTTACAGCTAGTAAGCCGATTGGAAAGAGATGTTCATGGGGAAGTTTCTAAGGAGCAGACCAGACACCCACATCAAAACTTGCCACTCTTCATCACCAAATAGTGTATCAATTACAAAATCATGCACTAGATCTTCCTACACCTTACACCACATCTAATGCCTTAATGATCCTTCCAACCGATTCATCAAATTCCCAAACAAATCCGAAGCAAATTGCTTTCAAACTTCATGCCTCTTGAATGGCTGACCAATTATGAGCACTTCCACCAAAACTCTGAACCAGTTCAAACAACAGAAGCCACGTTTGAAAGAAGACAAAATGGCCAAGTCAAACTATCTTTCCAAACACACGAATCTCAGGACACTCCAGGCTTTCTTTGATATGATTCTGATCAAGCCCGGTCAAGAAAAGAAACTTCCAATTCATGGTTTTTCATCCGAAGGGTATCCTGTATATCCTGATAAAATGAATGGTCATTTTCTATGGGATGTTCCTAAAGCCCATATGTGTAATTCGGATTGTCCTTGCTTGGATGATACGGATATTGATGACGAATGAAAAACCCTTCTCCTTCAAAAATATCTTGCAAATCTTTTCCTCCCCACTCTCCACCAGATCCCAAACCTCCTGTTCAACCAATAAGATCATGCCTAATGTTTTCAGGACAATCTTATGAAGAGTCATTTCCTCCACTTGAAAAGCAGACAGACACTCAAACCATAGTTGTCTCGAACCCTGTCCGATCTCGATTCTGACCTCAAGCGAAGAACAAAGCAATTTGTTTTTAAATTGGCAAACCAAAAATGCCAATGCTCAGAATCAAACCCTCAAACAACTCGGCAAGAGAATTGATCGATCGAAACTAAAGTTGATTCAATCAGCCATCGTCTTGATCAGATGTACATACATCTACAAGACCATATCTCTGAGTTAGATATCGATCTCAGACGAATGATCAATAATCATATCAGGGTCCGAGTTTAACAAGAAAAAGCGGTCGAAAGCTCAATTGGCAATTGATCTTTGAAAAGACTACGTCAACACTTTTCACCCATCCACACTCCTCCTCGCGTGTTTGAACCCTATTCACTTTTTATGCACTTCATACCTCACCACTGTTTACAACCAATTATTTGGTTTCTCACATCTCAACTCGCCAAAAACCCTCTTCACCTAAAAAATCAAAGACCAAAGTAAAATTTGGAACCAAAAGCCAACTTCATCCTCATCTATTCCTCCGGAACCTCCAGACGATTCACCGCCCCACTCGAACCTCACCAAAAAGATAAAGGCCCGTGGGATCGATGTCGTTTATCATCTCCATGACTCATCTCACGAATCCTGAAGCGATGTGAGTCCAATCCATCAAAGTCAAACTCATCTTCCTCATTCACAAGCTCAACCAGTACCTCCACTGACTCTGAATCAGAATATGCGGCATATTAGTTGAACTGGATTTTTTTTATTTAAAGTGATTTTGATTTATTTAATCATCTCTTAATTAAAAGCTGGTTTTTGGCAACTTGGTATTTCACGGTTAATGAATCCCAAACGCATCCCTTATACTTGTTATTAGTTATGCCTTTTGGCCTTAAGGTTGCTCGCTTCGTTATTTCCAAAAAATCTTCGATCTATCCTACATCATGCTTTGGTATACATTGATGATATCTTATTATTTTCCTCTGACCATGAGAGCCACCAGAAGCTCCTTTTGGATTTCTTTCATATTGTGCAAGAACACAGAATCATGCTTTCGTAAAAGCGATAAAAAGAATCAATTGACTTTCTTGTGGTGATTAAAGATGGCCATTATCAACTGGTCCTCAATTTATTAAAGTTTCCGGACACATCTCAACAAAAGTAGATCAACAATTCCTCGGGATTGTTAATTATGTCTGATTTCATCCAAAGTTGCAATCCACAAACCGTATGCTCGGAAAATAGTGCCTCCAGGGGGACCCGAACAAGCGTGATAGCGATCCTCTCTCCGAATTCCTGTTGGACAACGTTCTATGGGCCGATGATAATTACTTGGAGTGCCATCCTTGAAGAGATAAATGGTGTCGTCGTTTACGTAAGCGAACAATTCAAAGACTCTGAAAAGAATTACCATGTGATCTACAAAGAGATTTTGGCGGTCAAGTATGCAATCAAAAAATTTGAATTTCATCTAATCAGCCATACATTCCTTATCAACATGGACAACTCCTCTTTTCCTAGAATCTTTAACTTTAAAAACAAGTTGCTCCCTGACAAACAGCTGCTTAGCCTCAAAAACTTGTTTGCTAAATATGATTTTACACGTTCGGCTATAAATAAACCTTCACTTATTTCCTCCATCCACACCATCCCAGTCATAGCCATGAATCGTTAACTTCTTTCAAAGCTCTCAACCATAGAACCTTTCCCATGAACATTCCTTTTCATTCAGCCTACTAGATCTAAGGCTTTGCAAAGAAATTCCTTTACCGGTATTTCTTCAATGTTCAAAACAAAAAGCATGATCGTTTTCCTTCCCTCTGTATGGAAAACTTGTTTCTCACAGGTCTTACCCTGTCATCCCTCACCATTTGTGAAGATGAGTTATGGTACATGTGGTGCCTCACTACCATGTATGCTACAAAATTGGTCTTCCCTGTCCAACCAGTCCTCCGCCATCTCACCACTCCTGAATTTTCCCTAGACCTTCTGTGGACTCTCCTTGAATGGTATTCCCCACTCACGTAGTGGCATAAACAGCTCAAAAATCTGTGTACTTTTCACGGATTAGACCGAATGCCAGAACTAGAAGCCAATATGTTCACTACAGTCTTCATCGTTCATAGACCTTACTTCCAGCACCTAGAAACAAGAGACTTCTGGACACAAGATATGGCCTATGAATGGAAAACTTATCCCCATCCTTATACCCTCATCCATGATACATCTATTACCTATGTTCTCAAGTCATACCTCATGGAACTCAACAATGTTCAGCCACCTGCCACAAAAATCCATCACACCTCTGTTGGACCATCACACACCTTGGAAATTGTCCCAAAGACACAAACTTGTACTCCCAATTCCAGTTCCAGTCCTCAAGGAATCTTTGTCATGGAACAACGTCCTGATTACACTAACGTCTTATTCCAAGATGCTCAGGATCCATGGGAAGATTTTCAGTCCCTTCTCCCTGCTGAAACTTCCCATTACACTGTCACCGACCCAGATCCTCCTGCTCCACCAGCCTAAAAAAAGATGACTGCCGCTGATGAAGAAGCTTATCTGCAAGCTGAAGCTTATCTTGATCAAAGACAGATCCGTCGTGCCAAACGACAATATGAGAAAGAAACTGGCAATGTGTCTCCATCACATTTCCCATCCACTCCATGATTGCAGACACGCATGGGAATCTTTAGCTTTTGCTTTTTAAAAGTTTGCTTTAATAATTAGACAAGGGTCCTGTCTTGTCTAAAGTGTGTTTTATGCTTTTCTTTTGGTTTTGGCATGGTGTGCTTTAATCATTCTGCTTTTGTAAAAGATAAGGGTCCCACCTTATCTTTCCTTCCTCGAGATCTCTATATAAGAATCTCTCTATCCCCTTGTAAGGCAGGAGTTAATTTGAAATATATTTTCAAGTTTTCTTTACATTATGTGTTTCTAAAATTCTTCTTTCTTCTAGGAATCAAAGAAATTATTTCGGTTAATAATGATACGTTCTCCTCTAATTTTCTAAATTGAGTATGCTCTGCACTTGCCTTACACCTAAGGATCCTGTGCATAAAAAAGGTCATGTTTTATCCTCCAAAATCGATTTTTGTAAAATGAAATTGTTTTCTCACAATGTTCACCCTCTTTGAAGGCCAAGAGTGCCGTGTTTTCGGGTGGTATTGTGAAAAACTATTTTCAAATATGATTTTCGGATTTGGTATTTGATGGATAAGTGTATATCGGCTGGAAACCAGAACTTGTGGGCTATTGGCCCTAAGGACAGACTTTGTTCTGCTACAGATCTGGTGTAATAGAATTTTCTCCAACCACAGACCAAGTTGAACACTTATTTTCTGAACAAGAAGAGCCAAATAATGATACAGTCTTAGCCTTACAAGCAGAATCCAGTGATTCAGACAGTTTTGATTTTGAACCCGTCTACACAGTCCAACCTTCCTCCATCCTAATCCATGACCATACCATACCCATACTTTCTGTCAATATCCAAATTGTCCCTTCCAGATACTATAAACCCATCACAGCCATTGGTTTTCTCGATACTGGTGCTCAGCGAAGCATGCTTAATCCTGCTATTCTTCCTACTGAGTATTGGAAAACTCAGGAAGAACACTTCAAAGCAGCTGATGGAAAGATCTTTACAACTAAATTAGTTATTAAACATCCAATAGGAATTCAGTTATTTCCTAATTGTGTTGTTTGGATAAAACTAATTACAAACAAAGATCTCCTTGTAGGTTTTGACATCCTACATCAGGCAAAAAATGTCCAGATTACTTCCTCTGGTCTTCGTTACAAATCCATGATTAAACCCTTCACCAGCACTCTAAAGATCTATTCTTTAGCCCATTCACCACCCACATACCAGGCCATTACAGATCAAATCCAAAAATTTTGCCCTGAAAACCATGGCCTTTTTACCCATCCAAACCCGTTGTGGAAAAACCCAAAGTTCTTCATATCCTTACCTTTCAAACTAAATGAAGACAGCAACCCAACCAAAGCTACCCATACAGGAATGACCCCACAAGACCTTATTTTGGCCTAACAAGAATGTGCCCAATTGCTAAAACAAGGCCTCATTGAGCCCACAAATTCTCAATGGGCTTGTCAAGCTTTCTATGTTGAAAAAAGGTCTGAAATTCTTCGTGGCAAAAAACAATTAGTGATTGACTATCATCCACTCAATAATTTTCTCCAAGATCAGAAATTTCCATTACCCAACAGACACACCCTTTTTGTCCACCTAAAAAATGCTCGAATCTTTTCAAAATTCGACTTGAAGTCCGGTTTTTGGCAACTTGGCATTCACCCTTCAGAACGATACAAAACTGCTTTTTGTATTCCAAATGCCCATTACCAACGGACAGTCCTTCCTTTTGGCCTCAAAACTGCCCCTTCCATTTTTCAAAAGGCCATGACCACCATCTTTCAGCCAATCCTCCACCATACCTTGTTTACATTGATGATTTGATTCTTTTTTCAGGTACTCATGATGAACATCACAAGTTACTCCAATAGTTTTTCCAAATCATTCAAGAACATGGAATCATGATCTATGACAAGAAAAGTACGATTGCGACAACCTCTGTTGACTTTCTTGGCATGAAAATCCAAGATGGCCATTATCAGCCTAGACCCCACATTGCACAAGAGTTACTCCACTTTCCCGAAAGTAACTTTACCAAAAAACAAGTCCAACAATTTCTTGGAATCATCAATTACATCCATGATTTCCTGCCACATGTCAATCACCATACAAGCAAGTTGTCTGCACTTCTAAAAAAGAATCCACCATCCTGGTCAAATATCCACACAGATGCTGTAAAGCAATTAAAGCAGATTACTCAGAATCCGCCACCTCTAAAGCTAATTACAAACGGCAAAAGAATCTTGCAAACAGACGCAAGTGATGAGTCATGGGGGGCCATTCTCCTTGAAGAATGCAATGGCAAAGAACACTTTATTGCTTATGCAAGTGGACAATTTCCTGATGCACAAAAGCATTATCACACAGTCTACAAAGAAATCTTAGCCGTGAAAAATGGTATCAAGAAATTTGAATTCCATTTGATTGGTCATAGATTCTTGATCAGACTAGATAATTCAGTTTTTCCCAATATCTTGAACTTTAAGCAGAAGACTGTTCCCGAAAAAACCTTACTTCGGCTTAAAGAATGGTTTTCAAGATATGATTACCATGGCCATCATATAAAAGGTGATCACAACCTCATTCCAGACTTACTATCCAGACCTCCAAAACCAAAACCTCCTCAGTTTTTCTGTATCACTTCTCAGATTTCCTTCCCGATCATTGCCATGGCTAGTTCACTCCCTAAAACAGCTCTCACCCAGAAGTCTTTCCCACTCAACATGACTTTCCAATCACCTCACTCGATTCAAGACTTCGCCAGAAAATTCCTCTTTCGGTTTTTTATAAACATCTACACGATGAGTCAAGAACCTATGTTTTTCCCCAGTTTTCATCCTGATCATCTTTTCCTCACAGGATTAGTAATTACACCTCACAGAGATATTACCGAAGATGAACTTTGGTATACGTGGTGTCTTATTGTTCTGTATGCAACAAAAATGGTTTTCCTAGTCTTACCCCTCCTCACCAAGCTCAATGATCCAGAGTCTCCTACTTCCCTTACCTGGACTCTTTTTGAATGGTTTTCACCATTACCATGGTGGCACAAAAAGCTACAACAGATTGCTAACACACATCGTCTTCTAGAACTCCCAGACCAAGAAGGCAAACAGTTCACTTCTGTTTTTATCATCCACTGTCCATACTTCCAGCATCCTCAAACCAGAGATTTTTGGACACATGATCAAACTTATGAATGGACCATTGTTCCTCATATTGCCTGTCTTGAACAAGATTTCCAGATTAAGACTTCCTTAAAGAACTTCCTCATGGAACTCAACCACATTCCTCCAGACCAACCAGATATCTGCCACACATCTCTTGGACCAAAACATGAAATGTTCATGATCCCTACACCATCCTTACATTCCCAACCTCTTAGCCGAGGAATCATCATAAAAGAAGAAAAGACAGATTACACTGACTTTTTATTCCAGGATTCCCAAGATCCTTATGAAGATTTTACCCCTGTACCTTCACCGTCACCATATGAATTCCCTGGATCATCCTCTTCTCCATATCCGCCATTTTCCTCACAGCCTGATCATTTTCCTCAGCCAACTCCTCCATCACCAAAAGGTCAATATTGCCCTTGGCCATGTGTTCCAGGATGTTCTCATCCAGAAAAATCTTCAAGAAAAGCAAAGACCCTGATCGTGACCCTGACGAGACAGATTCTTCCTCATCCGAAGACGCATCAATATCTCTTTAAAGAGATTTTGTCACTTTGTAATAATGTAAAATAAAGTACTTTATGCTTTATGCTTTATGCTTTAGCTTTTTAAAGTTGTTTGTCCTTATGTAATTATACACTTTGCTTTTACCATCGCTCCAAAGGAGCCCTACCTACTTTTGTAACATATGTGTGCTGTGTGCCGGCTGGAATCATCTCAATCCAGCTTTTGTCTTTTCCCCTCCTTATCTTTATATAAGGAGAGTTATTTTGAATAAAGGCAGAGGAGAGTTTTTACATAACATTTTCGAATTTCCATGGATAACTAAAACCTTCATTTCTATTCTTTAATCCTAAGATTCTCTAAGTTTAGAACTCTTACCCTTGTTCAATATCTATCTTCTGCAAGTATGCTCTGCACTTGCCTTGAAAAAGGATCCTGTGCACCAGAAAGCTAGTCAGGCTGTCATTATTTCTTTGTTCTAAGACAATAGACGAAACCCTATTTTTAGACTAAGTGACCAAGGAGAGTCTGTCTTTTTGGGTTGTCTAAACTCTTAGTTCATCGTAAAGCTACAGAATGTCTGGTATCTCGTAACCACGTCATTATCGTGTCCCCCAATTAGCTTCCGGGTAAGAATTTCATGTTTCATGGTAATAATTTCATGTTATGAAAATTATTTTTGCTATAAATTAGTGATATTTTTTTTTCTAGTGTCATGACATGGTATCGATGAATTTCCTTTTTCTACTAGTACAACCAAATTAATGACGCACATAAGATGTTATGTTAGTTGAGAGGTACAAATTATATAAAAGTATAACATTGCACTAATTAACATTACAAATCTATTTGGTATAATTTATCTTTGCAGGTAGAATAATATTGATAATACGCATATCACAATACTGTTATCATTCTTAGGGCTTGTTTTATCTTTTGTCTAAAGTGTTAATTTTAATTATTTTCAAACATTAGAAGTCTTTAATTTGTTTGTTTTCTTTAACATATTTATGATTATAAGCTGTTTTGGTTTGAAAGGAAAAAGTTAAATATTTTGACTTTTATCTTAATGGTAAAATATCTAAATGGAACTTTAATATTCTCTCTTACTAGTATTCCTATTAAATATATTTATTTCCTATTATATAAATTATCTTTTTAGTATTTGTTTATTTACCCCTTTTCTTTGTTATTTGCGTTATCAACTGTCAATCTTTTTTTTTTTTATTGTGAATGAGAGTTTTAAACATGATAGAACTTTAGATGAATGTATTTTATAATAGGTTCATCGCTTTGAATTTATAGTAACAATTTTTATAAATTTAATCCTATTTAATACATTAATTTTATTTTAATGATTAAAGAATTCTTGTTTAGCTTATGTAATTAACAAGAAAAAATGTCATACAATACCAGTCTGTGTACTAAGTACGTGGCGTTGTTATACCAGAGCAATGACAACAGAGTTATCCTTTGGACCAATAGTCCGCATGCTTGGGTTTCCAACTGATATATTTAGAAACAAATCCGGCAAGGTGACCAGTAGGGACGACTGTCGCACACTTACCACTAAAAAATGAATGCCACCATGGCACTAGGGAAAAGAGTGAATTGTGTTAAACTATTAGGGACTGGGCTTAAAAGAGAACTTTCTGATGCAGAAGATCCTACAGAGAGACGAGTGCAGAGCATACTTGTTATAAATAGAGATGAATGGTTATGGAAGTCTATAGTTCTTCTAACTTAACAGAGAAAACTTGGAAGAAAACTTAGAAGGTCATGATAGAATATCTTACAGGGAAATTTTTATTTCATAAACTCTTCTTATTATAGAAAATCATAAGGTGCCTTTTATAGAAAATCATCAGGACAAGACCCCTTGAATGATTATAAACGACAAACGGCACACGCTTTTAGAAAGTAAAGCACACCTCTTTAGACTTTTACATAAGACAAAGCAAAGCATCCAAAGCTGATATTTACAGGATAAGGGACACACGAGAGTCACATGGGCTGCTGCATCAAAAGCTGTGTGACGGCGACAAATTGTCAACATCGCTATCAATTTCTGCAAAAGGCTCCTTTGACCAATGGAGGTTGGCATACATGCTCTCATAGTCAATGTCAGTTTTGGAGGGTGTTGAAGTAGACGGTGCTATTTCTTGTGGTTGAGTTGGTGTCATTTGGGAAGGATTTGATTGTGACGACCGATTCTTTGAACTGACCATTGGCGTGGGCACTGTAGTATTCTTTGTCATCTAATCTTTCCAAAAGGATTGCTCCCCAGTAATTATCACTTGCGTCTGTCTAGAGAATTCTTTGGCCATCTGTGGGTATCTTTAAAGGAACTGGTTGTTGGCAAAGTTGCTTGAGTTCTTGGACTGCTTCAATCTGGATGGGACCCCAAGGGGGGGCTGATTTTTTAAGCATGATTGACAAATGGCTTGTGTGTCTAGCAACGTGTGGAATGAAGTCTTTGAGATAATTCACAATTCCAAGGAATTATTGAATTTTTTTGCGAGACAGATCTTGATCTGGGAAATGGAGGAGTTCTTGGGCAATGTGTGGTCCAGGCTGGAAGTTTCGGTCTTTGAGAATCATCCCCGAGAAATTCAACTGAGGGCTGGCCAATGGTGCTTTTTTTAGCAGAAAGCATAATGCCATGCTTATCTACTATGGACAAGAATTCACAAAGCAGTTTTTGATGTGAATCATAATCTTTTGAGAATAGTAAAACATCTGTATATGGTTGGAACATTTGCTTAAATCGGATTCCAGATGCAGTGATTTGAAGTTTTTTGATAAGATGAAGAATATCAAATCCTATGAAAGATCTTTTTCACGTAAATTCGAACCGACAATGTTTACCTAAAGGACACAGTTGGGAAAGAACTGAATTCCAACTGGCTTTTTGGTAATAAGATTGGTTTGGAATAACTGACCATTCAGAGTTCAAATATTCAAGATGGTTTTTCCAAAGGGAAGTAAGGATTTAACATGCTTCTTTGAGCACCTGTATCAATGAAACCAATAAGAGCACCATTCCTACAGCAATCATTTACGAAAGCGCTTTATCGGAGAACTAAAAGATCAATCAAGCATCTAGAAAGGAGTACCACCAGATGAAATGTTGTTCTCTCAAACGACATCACCTGGAAATGCACTACAAAAGAATGAGCATGCTTTATTACAAATTGAATGGATTCAATGATCCATCTTTGAAGCATGTATTTGCTGCATCTTTACCCCCAGAGCTTTAGCTAGAACTTCAAAGACAACTGACAGCCTTCAATCTTGACATAGCCAATGTCTCACTTGGAAAAATCTTTCAATTAACCATGCTATGCCTTGACAAGATCTGTGAGCAAAAAGACTTCTTCAAAGATCTTATTGAACACAAAGAACCCCTTGCCTCAACCTGCAAAAAACCCTATCTCAAAATCCAGTGCAAAGATGAGAAAAAGTGCACTTGTCCAACAAACAAGAAAAGGCACTTCCATAAACACTTCCACAAATCCTCTTCCAAACAACCAAAGAAGCCTTACAGATACTTCAGAAAGAAGGATCCTTCCCAGTTCAGAAAAAAGAAACACAATCGCTGTTTTATTTACAAAAAGCGCAGACATTTTGCCCGTAATTGCCCAAAAAGGTCAATAAAAGTTATTCGTCTCATCCAGCACTTACAGCAATCTTTCATGCTTTCTGACAATGAAGATGTTGAATCCAACTTCTTAGAACAGTTCGAAAAAGATGATGATACAGCCTTCATTCTTGCAGAATCAACAGATTTTGAAACAGATGAAATTTCTGTTATCTCAACTATTCAAGAAGTTAACCAGGTCCAATCTAAATCCACTGGTCCTTCCGTAAAAGTCTCAATCATCCCTTCTAAATTCCATAAACCTGTCTTAGTCATTGGTTTCCTTGATACTGGCGCACAGCGCAGTATGCTCAACCCTCATATTCTTCCTCCCGATTATTGGGAGAACCATACTGAATATTTTAGAGCTGCAAATGGAAAGGTGTTTGAAACCTCTCTCATTACCAAAAAACCCATTGGTATCCAGTTCTTTCCAAACTGTATCATTTGGTAAAAAATCATTGGTTCGGATTTACCAGACAAAGACCTCCTCATATGATTTGATATCCTCCAACTGGTAAAAAACCTTTTCATTACACCAACAAGAATTAAATTCAAACAAATGTTTATGCCTTATACAGATGTTCTTCGTCTGTATACACTGTCAGATATAACTCCTCCTTACACCTCCATTTCCCAAAAGTTCCTTGAACTTTGTCCAGAAAATCACTCCCAATTTACTCATCCATCACCACTTTGGAAAAATGAACAGTTTTTTATCCATCTTCCTTTCAAACTTAATGAAGATGTCAATCCCACAAAAGCTACACATCCAGGGATGCCTCCAACTAATCTCTCCCTCGCCAAACAAGAATGCACTCAATTGCTTCAACAAGACCTCATAGAACCCACTACTTCAGATTGGGCTTGTCAAGCCTTCTATGTTGAAAAACGGTCTGAATTAGTTCGTGGAAAAAAAAGATTAGTCATTGATTACCAGCCACTTAATGCTTTCCTTAAAGATGATAAATTTCCCCTTCCAAAGATCCAGTCCCTATTCATTCATCTTCAAGGTGCAAAAGTATTTTCAAAGTTCGATCTTAAAGCTGGTTTTTGGCAACTTGGTATTTCACCAGAAGACCGTCCCAAAACAGCCTTCTGTATCCCTGATGCTCATTATCAGTGGACAGTCCTACCTTTTGGTCTCAAAGTTGCTCAGCCTGTCCTTACAAACATCAATCATACATTCATTGGTCCATCCCACATTCTTGAAATTATACCAAGAACCCAGACATGTACTCCAGAATCTAGTTCCAGTCCTCATGGAATCCTTGTTCGTGAACAAAGACCTGACTATACCAATGTTCTCTTCCAAGACGCCCAAGACCCTTGGGAAGACTTTCAATCCTTACTGCCAACACAAGACACTCAGTACACTATCACTGAGCCAAGTTCTTCATCTACCCCGGCTCCACCAAAAAGAAACAATTCTCCAAAGCTTGATGAAGACTATCTGATCTACCAAGAGATCCAAAAAGCAAAAGAAGACTATGAAAATGAAACTAGTGACGTGTCTCCATCCAGATTTCCCTCAACTCTTACTCTTCTCTCCACTTGAATCCAACATCTTTTTTTATTACTTCTCTAAGCGATGCGGCTAATGGGCTAAAGTCTTTCACAAATCGTCGATCAAAACTAGCTAGCCTTTGAAAGCTTCTCACTTACTTACGCTTGTGGGACTCAGCCACTCTTGGATTGCATGTACCTTCTCCTCATCAACCTGTATACCCTGTGCACTCACAACAAATCCTAGAAACACAAGTTTATTGGTGCAAAAGGTACACTTCTACATATTTCAAATGTACTACATGATCGTTTATGTTTTTGCTATAAATGAGGATATTATCAAAATAAACAACAACAAACTTGCCAATATAAGCTCGCAAAAGGAATGACTAACCATTTATACAAACCATATTTTGTTTTAAAGGAAGTTTTCCATTAATCTCCTTCTTCATTTTAATATGATGATATCCACATTTTAGATCAATTTTAGAAAATACACAAGACTCATGTAATTCATCAAGCATATAGGAACGGATGTCGACATTTTACATGTTGATGGCTCGACAACACATATCCTCAACTTCTTATACTTCTTAGGAACTAATAAAACCAAAACTGCACATGGACTAATGATTTCTCTTACGTACCCTTTTTCGATCAATTCATTAACCTGCCTTTGAAGTTCCTTTGTCTCCACCGGGTACAAAATCAATTTGATGCTCAATCCCTTAAATTGGAGGTAAACCATGTGGTGTTTCCTTGGGAAAGACATTCTTATATTCCTACAGAGAGAAGTAATAGAACTAGGCAAAGCCTCTTTGTACAAAAGTACAATCATTGGCTGATGTGAAAACAATGGTTTTTTTAGCTCACTTGCTCTTGCATAGAAATTCTTTTGTTTCCCTCTGATTTTCTCTCAATGGCTGCATTTTTCTTGGCTTTTTCTCTCTCATTGTTCTAGGCCTCTTTTTTATTCACTCTTTTTCTTTTGCTCACTCTCTCTGCAGGCTCACTTGGTCCCCATAAACCTGCTTGGGTATCAATGGAACAAGAGTGATGTTGCATTGATTAAATACAAATGAATATTTGTTGGTGAAGCCATCATGCTTCACACATCTGTCGATTTACCAAGGTTGCCCAAGTAACAAGTGTCTAACCTGCATTGGTACTACATCACATAACACCTTATCTTCATACTTGCCAATCCGAAAAGTCACTAGTACCTGCTTATTCACTTTCACCTCACCACTGTCATTTAACCACTGTAGTTTGTATGGTCATGGGTGTTTAAGTGTTGGAAGCCCTAACTTATCTACCATGATAGTACTAGCAACATTAATACAACTTCCTCTATCAATAATCATACTATATACTTTGTCTTGAACATAGCTCCTAGTATGGAAATTGTTTTCCCATTGCACTATTTTTTCTTCCTTTACTTGCACACTCAAAGCTCTCCTAATGACTAAAGTCAATTCCCCAAGGGCTGTATACTCTTCATCTTCGACATCCTTCAATGGTAGCATCTCATTTTCTTTCTTGTCATCTTTAGTTACAATCTCACCATTGCCTTGACATTTAAAACACTTAATATCTAGATTCTTAATAGTGGGAGTCACAGTGTTGCCTTGTGAATTGTGGTTGAAGGGCTCGGATCACGGCTTAGGTGCAGTAGATGCTTATGGCATCTCATCTCATGTCATATAACTTGGCTTCCAAGGAGTAGAACTCGAGCTTGGGGCTGCACGGGTGTTTGCCCTCCTCTTGAGTTACTACTCAATCTTAAGAGCTTTGTGGACCATCTCCTCAATCTCCACATAATGTTGCAACTCAACCTTATCTGCAATCTCCCAATTAAGGCCATTCATTAATCGTGCCATAGTAGTTTCTCTATCATCTTCCACATTTGCTTTAATCATGGCAATATCTATTTCTTTGTAATAATCCTCCACGCTTCAGCTACCCTGTGTTAAACTTTGTAATTGTTTTTGTACAAGTCTCAATAGTAGTGGCTAGGTACAAGATGTCTTCTCATCAATGATTTCATTTCATCCCATGTCTCAACTGGACATTCCCTATTTCGCCTCCTACTTATAACAAGCTGATCTCACTAGGTAATAGCATAGTCAGAAAACTCAATCACAACCAATTTAACTTTTTTTGCCTATGATAAATTATAGCAATCAAATATGAACTCCATTTTCTTCTCCCATTCAAGGTATGCTTCCAGGTCGGATTTACCTTGAAAAGATGGATCTTCATCTTTTCTCTTTTATAACTACCTATTGAGTCATACTCATCCCTATAATAGTCATCAATCTCTCCTCTAGCCGAAGCTCTTTCTCTTCTACGTGCTTAGGGAACGGGTCGTGCCTGCCTTACACGTGTGTTCTCCATTTGATCCAAACACTCGTGTATATGCTCTAATTCAACCTTCTCATCTCTCCCGTCAATGCTTCAATTTGCAATCTGAGTAGCTGTGGATTGATCCTCTTCATTTATGTCTCGTTCTAGGTACGTGGCGTTGTTATACCATAAAGAGTGTACGTGGCGTTGTTATACCAGAACTACAACAGTTAAAACTGTACTTTGGACCAGTAGTCCGCAAGCTCGGGTTTCCAGCCGATATACCTCTGTAATAAAAAAACCTTTAAAACATTTTTCTCAGGTTATACAACCCAAAATTTCTTTCGAGTCTAAAATGTGGTACCAAACCAGATAAGAAATGATCGAAAGTTTTCGATGCATGATCCTTATAAAAGGCAAGTAGCATACTTCCTTAAGTTTTCAAAATGAACAAATTTAATCCTTTATTCTTTTCTTTCTTAAACTTCATTTGCAGAGAGGGAGAGTTTAGAAATTCAAAGAAAACACACGAAGTTTTTATTTCGAAAACTTCTATATCTTACAAGCGAGAATCTTTATATAGAGAATTTCAAAGATAGGACAGGACCCCTATCTTTTTTAAAGCAAAAGTAAAGATACGACAACATAGATCATGACTTCTCAAGTGATCATGACCTGTAGCACACCTTTTTAGAAAGCCAAGCCCACCGATCAAGACTTTGACAAGTGGACAAAAAATAAAGCATGCTTACAAAGACTTTTACAACTGGCAAAAGCCAAAGCGTAAGGCAAGCCAAGACAAAACCATAAAGTAAAACATAATTATTACAACAAGACAAACTACTTTATTGAAAGCAACAAGACAAACAACTCTACGGAGAGCGAAGATTCATGTACTCGTCTTCGGATGAGCTTTCGGTCTCATCTGGGTCCGTGTCACTAGAGTGAGGATGCTTTTGGAAGGGCAATTATAGTCTCTGGGAGTACACTTTGGAGTATACTTAGGGGAAGTTTGGGTGGCTTTGTCAACTTTGGATGGTCGAAATGGTCGCTTGAAGGTCAGTGGTCCGGTTCGTAGGGTCCAGTTCATCCATCGTGTTGGCTTAGAGGAAGGAAGTCTTCCCATGGGTCTTGTGAGTCCCGGTAAAGGAAGTCAGGTCGTTTCTTCTTTAACGATGATACTAGTGGACTTAGTTTAGATACGGCATGGAGTATCATGCCGGACCCATGAGGAGCGAGATATCTTCGAGTGGAGGTCAGGTGGTTTAATTGGCAAAGGTAATCGTTGTATGTCATTTTCAATTACAACTATATGAACCATTCATATACCCGATCTCGAGTCCAAAAGAGATCGGTGTGTACGGCTCAATAATAAAGACCGACGTGAACAGGCTTCGTGCATACGGTCAAGGTTGTAAATTTCGATTGTTGCAATTTCTTTCTCCACCATGGATGGGGAGAACTGCTCAAGAAGGTCTGTAAAGAGGCGTTATCCTGATTAAGGAGGGTCCAAAGCGAGAAATGGGAGGACTAACTTGGTCATAGAGGCACCGATGTACCATAACACATCTTCGGTGTCTCGGTCGGATCGGGTTAAACTCAGTAAGGAATGATTTTCCTGGAAAGTGGAAAAAGGAAAAGAGGCTTTCAAAAAGCGAAAGAGAGCTTTTCGAGCAAATTCTCGGCGAAAAATGTACAGGAAGGAAAAGTTTTCTGAGAGCTTCAGGAGATAATAATGAAAACGGTAGGAAAAAAAGCAGGGGTTTGAGAAGAGCATATCGTGACGGTTCGATCCCTTTATACGCTTGAAAAGTCATATTTGAAAACCAATCTTTAATCTGAGTAATATTTTTTCGAATGCTTTTACCTTTGAAATGAAAGATATCGGGAAGGTCGAAATTGTCCATTCGGATGAGAAAATGGTGTCCAATCGATGATACTCAAACTTTTTGATGCCATTCATCGCAAGATTTCTTTAAACACGCCATGATAAGGTTTCCGTTTTAAAATGTCCACTAGCGTAAAGTGTTCCTTGTCATTGAGTTATTCGAGGAGGATGTCACCCCATGATTCATCACTGGCATCTGTCTGCAATATACGCTCACAAGAATCAACTTTAAAGGAGGCGGATTTACGCGATCCGCTTAGGGTAAATGCGGTCAAGATTCCACTCCGCTTTTTCAATAAAGCCGAGAGATGATGAGTGTGATGGTCCACATGTTGGAGGAAATCACGGATGTAATTGATAATGCCGAGAAACTGTTGGATTGGCCTTTTGGAAAGTTGCTGATCTGGAAAGTGAAGCAATTCTTGGGCAATGTGCTTTCCTGGCTGGTAGTGTCCATCTTTGATGATCATATAGCAATGGTGCTTTTCTTGGCCGATAACATGATTCCATGACTTTGGATAATATCATAAAATTGAGTTAACAGCTGGCGATGGTCATCATGTGAGCCTGAAAAAAGCAAGATATCATCAATGTAAATCAACGCATGATGCAGGATAGGCTGGAAGATTTGAACCATGGATTTTTGAAAAATAAATGGGTAAGTTTTGAGACCAAAGGGTAGGACGGTCCATTGGAAATGAGCATTGGGAATACAAAAAGAGATTTTGTAACGTTCGGAGGGTTCAATGCCTAGTTGCCAAAAACCAGATTTTAAATCAAATTTTGAAAAGATCTGGGCATTTTTGAGAAAAGTGAACATGCTTTTTAAAGGAATTTGTCATCTTGTAAAAACATGTTTAAGGGTAGTCTATGACTAGCGCTTTTCCTGACAATTTCGTAACGCTTTTCAACATAAAAGGCTCGCAAGCCCATCGAGAACTCGCGCTCAATTAAACCTCAACAATCAGGAACATTCTTTGAGTAAAGTCAAGGACTCATTCCTGGGTAGCTTTAGTTAATGTCTTCATTTAGTTCAAGGGTAACTTAACGAAGAAAGACTTATTTTTCCATAAGGATTTGGATTGAACTCAGAATCGGATTCAAGTAAACTCAAAAGTTCGTTGAAATATCCCAAAGACCGGGAGTTTCATAAATGGTAGAGTTTCGTAATGTTTGGAATGGTTTGAACATGGATTTGACTGATTCCAAATGATTTGGAGGTGTCCGATCCGGAGGATGTCAAACCCAACAAGAGATCCTTATTGGGGAACCGATAACTTTGGTCCAAATGACACAATTAAGATTTGATACCAATGGGTTTTTCTAATCAAAGAGGTGGTGAAGAGTTTGCCATCGACAAATGTTCTTCATAGTCCGTCCGCCAAGAAGACGCGGTTTTAACATGTCATTGGGCACCGGTCGATGAGACCAATCACGGAATGAGCCTTTGAACTTCGAGGCAAGATTTGAGTTCACTGGATGGTATAGGAATAAGAGTGTCGACAAGAATCGCTGGAAAATGATTTGAGATCGATCACCGTCAATCATCGAGGAGTTCTCAGAAGTAACACTGCTTCATCATCGGGTTCATCTTGTTCGTAGAAATAGAATTCCATCATTTTCGGAGAGTAATCAGAAGATGCTCAACTAACCGAATAGATTTTTCTCGCCAGGGGATGGGCATAACGGTTTTTCTTCGCAGATGAAACATCCGCTGATTTTCTTCGCTTAAAGTCTCCTAAGAAGATGACTTCTTTCCAAGAATCAGAAGGCTTTCGGATCGACGATGAAAATTCTGGAGTTCTGAATTTCCTAAAATGCCTTTTCTTTTTGGAACTGCAATCACAATCCTTCTTCTGTTTGCATTTGATCTGCAAGTAAGGCTTTTTGCAAGCACTCCGGAATGGTTCTTTGTCTTTCAACAGTTCTTTGAAAAACTGTTTCTGCTCACAAAGTTTATCAAGACAAGTTTTGGCAAGCTGGAAGATTTTGCCAAGAGAGATGTTGTCAAGGGAAAGATTGGATGCTGTGAGTTGTCTCTCGTATTGAGTTCGTCTGTGGAAGAAAGACATGCTTTAATGTTGGCTCATCAATCCATTAAGCTTATAAAAGAGCAAAGACATCCGCTTATAATGGAAGTCAAGATCCTTAGCATTAAGGGAACAACATTTCATGTTGAGATAGTCTCGGCGTGCAGCTTCAAAGACTGCAGAGGGGTCTCCAAGGAATTGATCATGGATAACTGCAAGAGCACTTCGAGACTTCGTAATCGAACAAACCGCAATTGTCTCAGAAGAATCAAACCAATCTCTTAGAGCACCAGAAACGAGTAAAGAAACTCTCTAAGGATCGATTGAGGTTCCCGGACGTAAGCATTTGCGTCAATCCATTTCATTACGCGATCACGCCATTTATGAGATGGAAGGTCATCAAAGGTAAACCATGGGCCATTTGAAGATTTTTGACTGGGTGAACTAGTATGGGCTTGAGCTGGAAGGGGTTGGTTCGTGGCAGAGGATTCAGGCATTTCTTCTTCAACTTCCGGAATGTCAACATACGGTTCAGATGGAAGTTTGGCGTGGTCGATCGTCATTAAGATTCTAAGTGATATCAGATAGACTTTTCGTAATCACTAGTGGATACTAAAGATTCTATGTCGATGGCTATCGAAATAGATTTGAATCAAAAGTTCGTCATCCGTAGAGAAGAATGGTCGACCGTGAAAGAACTGCATGTGTTCTTTATCTTTGATCGGGTAGGACCGATAAAGGAGCTGGTGGTGATGTTAAAAGAGAGATGGTCCGTAGACGGTCGAGAGGATAAGAGGGCGTCGAGGTCATGGGCTAGATTGGTCGAGAGGAAGGATGGCTAACATCTGCAAAAAAAGAAGTTAGAAATAATGTGGAAAGGGCATCACCTCACTCCTTTACGTGTTTTACTCAAGAAAATGATTCACTCAATTTCCACTTGTGTTTCACTCAAATTTATTGGCTTTTACCCTCTAATACGCTCTCATTCTCTTGCCTTTTTACACTCAAAGTAATTCTCACTCGGTCTTATCAAACTAATCAAACCAATATCAAGATTTCGACAGCAATTCACAAAGATTACACTAAAGAGACTCGAATTTCAAGAGTAAGAAGGCAATGCATATGTAAGGTCAGGTTTCAATTTCGCGCAAAAATTTTCACCTATGGGGCAAAACGAGTTTTGAACTTCCAAGACACTAGTAATAGAAAAATGAACAAAAGATTTTAAGCGGAGGTCGGGGTGTTAGGATCAAGTGCTTACCGCTAAGCTAAAAGCTTAAGCTAATAGCGAGGGTGCGATTTTATTTCCTTATAAGCACAGAGCCCCACACTAAGCGGCGGGTGGACATAAGGGGCTGCACACATTTGTAATTATACCTACGGGCCGGGCAGTTACACCCTAGGTAACCTTACTGCCACCTCAATGGAATTACACAAAAGGATGTTACACCTACAAGCGCACAAAAAAAATACTGGGGCCCCATAACCCGCCCCATAACCAAACAATCCCCCCCCCCCCACAAAATTACTTATGTGGCAGCTTGAACCCGTGACCTCGTTCTAATACCAATTGTTAGGATCAAGCGCTTACCACTAGGTTAAAAGCTTAAGCTGATGCTAAGGTGCAACTTTATTTCCTTATACCATGGAAGTGTAGAGCCCCACACTAAGCGGTGGGTGGACATGAGGGGCTGAACACATTTGTAATTGTGCCAACGGGCCGGGCAGTTACGCCCTAGGTTACCTTACTGCCACCTCAATGGAATTACACAAAAGGATGTTACACCTACAAGCGCACTAAAGAATTGTTGGGGCCCCATAACCCTAACACGGGGATTCTCTCTCTCTCTCTCTTTTTTGGGAAAATGAATAGGTAAAATTTGTTGATTTAACGAGAATTAAACCACAAGGATGCAAAATTGATTAAAAAAACCCTAAAAATACTGTTCGTGCAATATTGTTCACGCAATTCTATTCACGTGGTACTGTTCACGAAGCACTATTCACGACCTTTTTTTTAATACTATAACAAGAATGAAAAATTCAAACAAGAATGAAAAACAATAAAGATAGATGAATCTAATCTTGGTGCCTAGGCTCTGATACCAAACGATATGAACCCCATCATGAACTGACACGACCCTAATCAATTTATCCCTAGGATCAAATTTAAACCTAAAATTGAATGATATCGCGACTTAATGTTTAATGAAAGTACAAACCTTGGTATGTCTTCACGCTACAATTAGTTATGCATGATCTGATTGATAAGTCAAGAGTTTAAATGCCACGGAAATCTGATAAGTTCAAAGAGTTTGTTTAAGAACCAAAGAGAATTAACTCTCTCACCAATTGCATCAAAACTAATCTGTCTCTATTTATTGGATGTGAGTACATTATATAATGTTGGTTATAAGAATTGTTTTAGAAATAAATCTTAAACCAAAATCAAATCAGAATCCTAATCTACTTAAATGCCTTACATCAATTAAAATGGAAATTAGGCAATTAAAAATGAACTAACTGATTAGTTTCCCAAATAGCCTCCTCAAGAAATGAGAAAGTATCTACAAAAGGAAAATAATATATTTTCCTGCCATAATATGCAAGCCAATTTCCTATTTCATAGATGTGATTATTTTGGAAATTTTAAGAGCCTGAATCACGCATTTATCATGTGCGATTCCTTCAACGGGCCTCTACGAATTTGATGAGCCCAAGTTGCTTGAATTAATCCATTAACCGCTTTTCAATTTCTTTACTCGAGCTCTTGACGGATCCAACGGAACTTGAATCGATTCAAATATGCCTCATCTTACGTTTGTGACTTGAGCTATCAATAAAATTACGCTCGATATCATTTTCCAATCCTCGATTAGATGACTTGTTAGATCATATCAAACAACAACTTTTACCAAACTTGATTCAAGAGTGGCTATAATGAAATTCAATACCTCGAGATGAATGGAAAATAGCCTTTATGTCATTATCGTAAGATTTGTCTTCAACAATTGCGTAGAAGTCAAGCACTGGATCTTCGCTTAGCCATCAATATGCTCGTAATGTCAGTATATTCTAATTCAGAGTTAGTGGAGGTACTGGTTGAGTTTGTGAATGAGGAAGATGAGTTTGACTCTGATGGATTGGACTCACATACTGTTTCTGGTTCAGAGGATTCAGGAGAGAGTCGTGGACAATATGATAATGATACTGATCCATGGGGCCTTTATCTTTTTTAGGAGGTTCAGGAGGGGCTTGTGGTGAATCTTCTGGAGGTTCCGGAGGAATAGATGAGGATGAAGTTGACTTTGTTTTTGGTTCCAAATTTTTACTTTGGTCTTTGATTTTTGTGAAGAGGGTTTTGGGGAGTTGGTCGAGATGGAAAACCAAAGAATTGGTTGTAAACAGTCAGGCCTGGAGGTGCATAAAAAGTGAATAGGTTTCAAACACAGGAGGAGGCACAGGTGTGGATTGTGTCTGGGTGAAAAGTGTTGGATGAGTCTTTTCAGCATCAATTCTTGCCAATTCAGCTTTGAGCTTTCTGATCTCTGCTTCTTTCTTGTTAAACTCGGGACCCCAGATATGATTATTGATCATTCGTCTGAGATCGGTATCTAACTCAGAGATACGGTCTTGTAGATGTATGTACATCTGATCAAGACGATGGCTGATTGAATCAACTTTAGTTTCAATTTGGGAGACTTGACTGGCAACTTGATCAATTCTCTTGCCGAGTTGTTTGAGGGTTTGAATTTTTTTATAGATCACGAAAAATAACTCGCTATAAAATGCATGCATAATCTATCCGTCATCTATGTCATTGTCATTAATTTATGACAGAAATTTTTTCGGTCATAAATTTATGATAGTTTTTAATAGTCATTTGTATGTCACACCACATTTTAGTGGGAATCTCAAAATTATTTGAATTTTTGGCATTTTTGTAATTTTTTTAGCGGGAAAATGGTTATTATTTCAATTAATAATATTTTTATAATATAAAAATATTATTATATTCAATAAAAAATATATTATTATTTTTTTATTTTAGATTATTCTTTCTTAAATTGCATCATCATCATCATTATTATTATTATTTTGAATTTTTTTTATTCATATTTGAATTGCATTATTATTATTGTTAGTTCTTCAAATTTACAAATTCTACACATTTTTTTTCAGAAAATCTAATGATAATATTTAAAAAATAAATAACAAAATACATGAAATTTAATATATATTAAAACTAAAATACCATATACAAACTATATCATTGAAATATTTTCAAAATACATCGATCCCAAAATAAAAATAAAAATAGCAAAAACTAATCAAACAAGCAAAAGCAAACGAACCTGACGGGCAGCCAATACATTGAAGCCCACTAGGATTTCTTTGCAAATCTTTGACCAAAGCAAATGCAACCTTCTCATCTCCCTTGCTTGGCTCCCTATCTTAAAAATTAGAAGTCTATTTACTATCAACAAGGTTCGTTGGCATGGCGGCAGCAAGTTGAAATACAAGTGTGCAACCCAAGAGGGGGGTGAATTGGTATTTTAAAAATTATCCTAACAAAACCACACAACAATCCAATCTAACGCCTTAATAAATTCGAAAGCAATAAGTTTAATAACAACACAATAACAAATAAGTTAGAGAGAAGAGAAACAAGCACACGAATGTTTACGTGGTTCGGCAATCCCCGCCTACGTCCACGCCTCCAAACGATCCAAGCTTAAGGATTTCACTATCCAAGCCTTCCAAGGCTTCAAATGTTTACAATTGACTTCAAGGTTTCAATGAACCTTTACAACAAAGAGATTATCCCCTAATCTCTTAACTCAAGTGTCTCACATTCAAACACTTACAATTAAGATGAAGAAATGAAAATTACAACAAAATAAACTCTCTTAAAGAGTAGATGAACAAATTGAAGAATAAAGATGATTCAATGAATAAGGATTTACGAATTGAGAGCTCAAGATATGATGTGTGCTTTTTTTTTTTTGCTTGCTAGAGAGCTTGAAAATGAATTGGATTTGAGTTCTTATAGTTTGACCTCAAAAACTAGCATGCATTTTTATAACCGGCTTATCGTTTATGAACATCCAGTTAGCCGCTTAATGTTACCGTTACAGCCAAAATTTTAATTTTTGAACATCCGGTATGCTACTTATGAAATCCGGATAGCCGTTTCCGTTCCAGAAGCTTACTGCCCAAATCCGGTCTACCGTTTGTCAGGATTCGGATAGCGGCTTGCTACATATAATATTTCAATTTAAATAATACCCAAATTTTAGTCAAAGAAACGACAAAATCAAGTCAACATTAAAATTCTATCATGAATCCTTGACATAGTTTATTTCTATCATGAGTCTATCATAAGTCTGTCATGAATACTTGATAAACACAAAATCTATTATGGCTCTATCATGCTTTTATGACCTATGTCATTTTTCTCATAATCTGTCATAAAGTATATGTCACTATTGTCGGTGTTCTTATAGTGAAAAGATTTTTTCCCCTCAAATCATGCTTTGGTGGCCTGGCACAGGCCAATGGCAGGCTTAAGCAAAGCTCGCCAACCCGAAAGTGGCTTGGGGCTCAACCCATTTTCCAAATATATTCCAAAGAGATAATCGTTATTTACAGTTTAAATGTCATTGCCCTTTTTCATGTAACTTTTCAACTTTTTTCTTTAATATGTAATCCTTCAATTAATACTTCATCTCTCGATCATGATCATTGTCATTGTTTTCTCTATTGGTTTTCAATCCTAACATTTGAGTCTCCTGGTGCTACATAATGTTTATACAAGTTTTTATCATTTCCTGTATTAGATATTGTATGGAATCTCAACATGTTCAACTTTGTATTTATACTTTTAAAATTTTTCTTTAATTCAACGAATTCGTAAGTTGATTACTTTTGTGTTGATGGAGAGATGATGTGATCTAGAGTGCTTAGAGCATTGACGATCCGTTGTTTGTTCCAAAAGATCCGTTATTTTCCCATATTTTCCCATTCATCAAAATCTTCTCCTATTTCTCCCTCTTCTACTCTTTCCCTACCTCATTCTTGTCAAAAACATGTAGCCTCAAAAATAGAAAATCTTGTTGAATACTCATATATTCCTAAATCTGCTCAGATTCATGAATCCCACTTCCCTGTTATGAATGCATACCACCTTTACAAACAAAAAGCTTCTTTCACTAGAAGCATTAGAACTCTAATTTCCACAAAAAGACCTCTTCCCAAAGAGTACATCTAGTCCGCATGACTTGATCAGTGTGCTCTTCAAGCCTCTCAAAGTGAACAATATGTCACCATGGATATACCAACAGACCTCGTAACTAACTGGAAACGAGAAGGCTATACACACCTCTATTTAGGTGGTGTCAGACTTATCCTCACCTTACATGGCAGAAAAGGCTTACCCGTCACAGCCAGAATTGTTAACCTTTTACCCAAATTTCAACATGTCTCTAGCAGATCCCAACCTAGCCACACTCCATTATCAATTAGTGTATTGATTGCAAAATCATGCGCTAGATCTCCCAACTGCACAAACAATCAGTGATGCACTGATGATCCTTGCAGACACAGATACAATTCCAACCATAATCCAAATTCCGAAGGAAATTCAAAAGCAAGAGTTGCTCAAACTCATGCCTTTAGAATGGCTTGACAACTATGAGCAATTCCATCAGAATTCGTAACCGTCTGCATTTCCCAAGTCGCTTTCGAAAGAAGATCAGACGGACAAGTCAAGTTGTCTTTTCGTACATAAGCCAAATCTGCACTCCACGACTCTCTTATATCAAGCATGACATGTAGCTTATCGCCAAGAGTCGAATCTTTCAATCTATGGATTTCCTCAGAAGGGTATCCAGTATATCCTAACAAAGTCAACGGTCATTTCTTATGGGATGTTCTAGAAGCCCATATGTGTAATTCCGATTGTCCCTGCTTAGATGACACAGATGATGACGAAGACTTTGAAATCATAAGAAGAAGGAAAAGGAGAAAGAAAAAGCATCCTATTCCTAAAACTCCGTGTCGGCCCTATCCTCCAGGACCACCGGATGATCCAGAGTCAGATCAACCTTTACCAATCTACAAGAAAGCACTCAGGAAAATAAAAAGAGAGTCCTCATCTAAGCCTGTCCCAGTCCAACCGCAAATCAAGTCATGCTTGATGTTTTCATCTTCTAGCCAATCATACCAAGAATCCTTTCCTCCACTCGAAAGACACACAGACCCACAAACCAAAGTTATTTCTCAACCCTATGTCCAATCACCAATCACAACCTCTAGAGCACCAGAAGCACCAAAGCAGTATGAGGCAGTGCTAAATTGGCAAACCCAAAATGCCAAAAAAACCAAGCACTTCACCATCTTGATAAAATATTGATAAAGCATCACGCGTGTCACAAACAGACTAAAGCGGACACAATTATCGCCTTTGAACAAATTTATTCAAATCATAATCTCAATTGATATCGATCTCAAAACGATGATCAACAATCGATTTCGGGGTCCGTAATTCAATAAGAAAGAGGCGTAGATCGACAAAAAGCAGACCGCTGAATCGACAAAGCACAACCTTCCCTTTTTACCAAAACACATTCCATACCTATACCAGCACCACTATTCACATCATATCAACCTTTTTACAATCCTCCTAAACAATCAACTTACGACCACTTCTTTGGTCTTTCTCAACTCCATTCCACAAACCCAAATATTCTTTCGCCCACCGCCAAAGTTTCACCAAGAAAACCCAAATCAAAAGTCAAAATCTCAAAGCCTTCACCCAAAGATGATCTTCAAATTCCAGAAGATTCTCCTAAAGCAACTCCTGAACCTCCGAAGAAAGACAAGGCTCCAGCTTACCAATACCATTATCAGCAGATTGATCACCAAAACAGTGGCTCATATTCAACCTCAGAGGAAAGTTTACCCTCCACAGATAATCTCAGCTCATCTGAACAAACTTATTCGGACTCAGAGTCTCAATATGCAGATATTTCTGGTCTTCTAATGGCCACAAAAACAGAAGAACCTAGTACATCTACTCCTGTTGTTGATGAATCTTCTGATGATAATAATGATGACCATCACAAATGTAACCGGCCCACCAGCCTCCGTTTCTGAAAATTCTTCCAAACCATCTTCTTCACCATGGTTTACATTTGATGACATCCCTCATCACAAATAGTAGGCTCGACATCAAGAATTTGCTGCATGGATTGATGTGCAAATGACAAGGCCTCATGCACAATCTCAGAATGTTCTCTGTGAGTTTTGTTCCAGATTCACTAGATCATTACGAGATTGGTTTGAAAGTCTAGGGGAATACAGACAACTCCAATTGATTCAAACCACCATCCCTATAGCTCTTGCAGTCATTTATGAGCAGTTTATTAGAGAACCCGCTGCATCAACTGAAGCATCTAGAAAAGAATATCACTAGATGAAATGTTGTTCTCTTAAACGACATCACCTGGAAATGCATTACAAAAGGATGAGCATGCTTTATTACAAATTGAATGGATTCAATGATCCATCTTTAAAGCATGTCTTTGCTGTATCTTTACCACCAGAGCTTCAGCCAGAGCTTCAAAGACAATTGACAGCCTTTAACTTCGACATAGCAAATGCCTCCCTTGGAAAAATCTTTCAATTAACCATGCTATGAATTGATAAGATCTGTGAGCAAAAAGATTTCTTCAAAGATCTTATTGAACACAAAGAACCCTTTGCCTCAGCTTGTAAAAAACCCTACCTCAAAATTTAGTGCAAAGATGACAAAAAATGCACTTGTCCAACCAATAAAAAGAAGCACTTCTAGAAACATTTCCACAAATCTTCTTCCAAAAACCAAAGAAGCCTTACCGATACTTTAGAAAAAAGGATCCTTCCCAGTTCAAAAAAAGAAATACAATCGCTGTTTTATTTGCAAAAAGCGCAGACATTTTGCCTGCAATTGCCCAAATAAGTCAACAAAAGCTGTTCGTCTCATTCAGCACCTACAGCAATCTTCCATACTTTCTGACAACGAAGATGTTGAATCCATCTTCTCATAACAATCAGAGAAAAATGATCATACAACCTTCATTTTTGCCGAATCAATAGATTCAGAACCAGATGAAATTTCTGTGATCTCCATTGTTCAAGAAATTAACCAGATTCGTTCCAAACTTACTGGTCCTTCGGTAAAGATTTCAGTCATCCCTTCTAAATTCCATAAACCTATCTCAGTCATTGGTTTCCTTGATACCGGGGCACAACACAATATGCTTAATCCTAGAATCCTTCCTCCGAATTATTGGGAAAACCATACTGAATACTTCAGAGCTGCAAATGGAAAATTTTTTGAAACCTCTCTCATTACCAAAAAACCCATTGGTATCCAGTTCTTTCCAAACTGTATCATTTGGCAAAAAATTATTAGTTCAGATTTACCAGACAAAGATCTCCTCCTAGGATTTTATATCCTTCAATTGGTAAAAAATACGCCAACAGGCATTAAATTCAAACAAATGTTTATGCCTTATACAGATGTTCTCCGCTTGTATACATTGTCTGATACAGCTCCCCCTTATACCTCTATTTCCCAAAAGTTCATTGAACTTTGTCCAGAAAATCACTCCCAATTTACTCATCCATCACCACTTTGGAAAAATGAACAGTTTTTTATCCATCTTCTTTTCAAACTTAATGAAGATGTCAATCCCACAAAAGCTACACATCCAGGTATGCCTCCGACTGATCTCTCTCTCGCCAAGCAAGAATGCTTTCAATTGCTTCGGCAAGGTCTCATAGAACCTACTACTTCAGATTGGGCTTGTCAAGCTTTCTATATTGAGAAGCGCTTTGCATTAGTTCGTGGAAAAAAGAGATTAGTTATTGACTACCAACCACTTAATGCTTTCCGTAAAGATGATAAATTTCATCTTCCAAAGATCCAGTCCTTATTCATTCATCTTCAAGGAGCAAAGGTATTTTTAAAGTTCGATCTTAAAGCTGGTTTTTGGCAACTTGGCATTTCTCCATAAGACCGTCCCAAAACAGTTTTTTTTATCCTTGATGCTCACTGTCAGTGGACAGTCCTACCCTTCGGTCCCAAAGTTGCTCTCTTATTATTTTAAAAAGCAATGGTTAAGATCTTCACTCTAATCCTCCATCATGCTTTAATCTACATTGATGATATCTTGTTGTTTTCCCACAACCACCAAACACATCAACAGCTCCTTTTAGATTTCCTAGAAATCGTACAGACACATGGCATCATGCTTTCTGAAAAGAAAAGCAACATAGGAAAGGAATCCATTGATTTTCTTGGCATGGTCTTAAAAGATGGCCACTACCATCCAGGACCACACATTGCAGCAGAATTATTAAAGTTTCCATACGCTAATCTCAACAAAAAGCAAATTCAACAGTTCCTTGAAATTGTTAATTATGTCAGAGACTTTATTCCAAAAGTTGCGGTCCACACCAGCCAGCTAACACGCCTTCTTAAAAAGAACACTCCACCATGGGGTCCGGCCATAAAGCAAAAGATAGCCCACCTCCTCCACTAAAATTCTACCACAAGCCAACACATTCTCCATGATGCAGTGATGACTTTTGAGGATATCCTCGGAAAGATAGTGACTCTAATCCTATCATGCCATGCAAGTGGACAATTCAAAGATTCAGAAAAGAATTATCATGTGATTTACAAGGAAATTCTTGTAGTAAAATATGGAATCAAGAAATTTGAATTTCATATCATCAGCCACAATTTCCTTATCAGAATGGACAACAGTTCTTTTCCAAAGATCTTTGACTTCAAGAACAAATTGCTTCCTGACAAGCAATTACTCAATTTAAAGACATGGTTTGCAAAGTATGATTTCATAGTCTAACACATCAAAGGTGATAAAAATCTTATCCCTGATTTCCTCACCCCGACCATCTATAAAAAGCCCTTTTCTCATCTCTTCAATCAAGACCATCCCAATTATAGCCATGTATCGATCACTTCCCTTTAAAACTTTAACCCAAAAAGCTTTTCCTCTAAACATCACTTTCCGATCAGCTTTCCAAATCCAAGACTTTGCAAAGAAATTCCTTTACAGGTATTTCATGAATGTTCAAAGAACCAAACCAGAAAGGTTTCCGTCTTTATGTTTGGAACACATGTTCCTCACTGGCTTCACCATTGTTCCAAGCCTCACCATCTCTGAAGATGAGTTATGGTACATGTGGTGTCTCACAGCCCTGTTTGCTACAAAACTTGTTGTTCCTGTCCTACCAACCCTTCGGCATATCTCTACCCCAGATAGGGATGGCAATGGGCACCGCCCGCAGCGGGTTTGCCATTACCAAACCCAAACCCACACAAAATTTAAATTACCAAACTTGAACTCTGGGTTTTAATTTTTTAAAAACTCACCAAGCTGGTTTTAATTTTTTAAAAACCCACCCACAATGGTTTTAATACACTAAACCCGCAATGGTATCCGGAGGATTTTTTGTGGGTTTCCGTATTTAAAATCACAAATATTTAATATATAAATTTATAATAATAACCTCAAATTCCATATAGCATACTCAATTTTATATTTAAACAATGTCAATGAAAAATTAAAATTTCCACATCAATTCAATACAAATTCTCAAATTTAAGTATAAATTACACAAATCTATTTAAAAAACACAAACTAATATCTAAAAATAATAATTACATTTCATATTATCATTTAAAACAAGATCCAAGAGAAGATATTCATTTCATTCACCACCATAAGCACCCATCCAACACAATGCCTATAATAATAATTAAGATTAATATTTTCAAATACTAATTCGAAGGGAAATGCCTTTAGTTTTCTTTATGACTTTTATCACATACACACATACACAACTTTGAGCCTTTGTCTATTTGGTAATTTGATTAATGACATTATTTTCTTTATACATTTTTATATTTAAATTAAATTAAAAATATTTGAAAAAAAAATATTGCGGGTCCCGCATCCATGTTTTCATTTCAAACAACATTTAACCCACTGTCCATAACAGATTTCCATCGATCCTTCTCCCAACCCAACTCGAAATCTTATAACTCATATAAGCAAAAACCCACATCATTTATACTAATTCAAAACATGGTATACCTCCGACCTTCAAGAGGTCGGTTGAGAAAACATTTTTTTCTTAAATTGGTTTTACAAATAAATCAGGACTTTTCTGATACACATGATCCTTTAAGAAAGGCAAGTGTAGAGCATACTCAGTATAAAAAATAGAGATGAACGCTCTTAGTTTAATAACTCAAGTATTTTCTTCATAAAGAAGAGAGAAACTTAGTGTATGAGGTTTTATGAAAAACATAGAAATATTATTGATGGCAATCTGAATTTTACAAAGATGGAAGAGCTCTTAAATAGAGCTGGAAAGCCAAGATAAGACAGAACCCTTATATTTCTTTAAAGAAAACGACAAAAGAAAATAATAATACATTCTAAAAAGCATAAAAAGCTGAAACACACTTTAGACAGGACAGGACCCCTGTCAGTTATTGAAAGCAGGAAAAGCCAAGATTCTCGGATGACTCTGTAGCCATGTGAGGCTATGATGGAGTTGAGGGAAATCTGGATGGAGACACATTACCGGTTTCATTTTCATTGTCTTCTGTTGCCTTTTGAATCTTTTGGTAGATCATATAGTCTTCATCTAACTCTGAGATTTCTTTTCTTTACGCCGGAGTCGAGGACGAGGAACCCGGTTCAAAGATAAGTTTCTTGTATTGGCAATAAAGATTGGAAGTCTTCCCAAGGGTCTTGGGCGTCTTGGAAAAGAATATTAGTGTAATCAGGTCATTGTTCACGAACAAGAATTCCATGAGTACATATCTAGGTTCTTGGTATAACCTCAAGAGTATGGGAAGGACCAATGGATGTACGGTGAATGTTTGACAGGGACATCATGAGTTCTAACAAATAAAGGCTTTCGAGAGTGAGATGATCAGTAGGATCATGGTTAAGCAGGGAGCGAGGGAAGGTTTTCCATTCATACGCCATGTCCTCTGTCCAGTAATCTTTTTTTTCAGGATGTTGGAAATATGGTCTGTGAACTATGAATACAGAAGTAAACATATCTGCTTCTTGATTTGGAATCCTATCTAACTAATGAAAGTTAGATAAATTTAACGCCATCGGTGAGTGGTGAAACCATTCAAGAGCGCCCGTAGAAATGATCCGGGTAGATATGCCAAGGGTTGGCAAGAACAAGTTTTCAGAAGAAATGTACGCGAGACAACACAAGTTTTAACATGCTTCTCCCCTGGTGGAGTGTTCTTTAAGCAAAGGCTGGATCGCAACTTTTGAATAAAGTCTCGACATAATTAACAATTCCAAGAACTGCTGAATTTTCTTTTTTGAGATTAAGATCCGAAACTTTAATAATTTCACAATGCGTCCTCGATGGGCCATCTTTTAAGACCATGCCAAGAAAATCAATGGATTCCTTTCCTATGTTGCTTTTCTATTCAGAAAGCATGATGCCATGTGTCTGCATGATTTCTAGGAAATCTGATGTGTTGTGGTCAAAACAACAAGATATCATCAATGAGATTAAAGCGATGGAGGATTAGAGGAAGATCTTAACCATTGCTTTTTAAAATAAATGGCGAGCAACTGAGACCGGGGGTCGATAAGGAGCATCAAGGATACAAAAACTGCTTGGGACTCTTCCTGAGAAATGCCAAGTTGCCAAAACCAAATTTTTAAGATCAAACTTAAAAAATACCTTTTGCTCAAGATGAATAGGACTAGATCTTTTAAGATGAAATTTATCATATTTACTAAAGCATTGTTGGTTGGTAGTCAATAACTAATCTCTTTTTTCATTTAACTAACGCAGAAAGCGCTTTCAACATAGAAAGCTCGACAAGCCCAATCAAGTAGAGTTCGATGAGACCTTGCCGCTAATTGAGCATTCTCGGAGAGATCACGAGGCATCCCCGATGTGTAGCTTTGGGATTGACATCTTCATTAAGTTTGAAAGGAAGATGGATAAAAACTATTCATTTTTCCAAAGTGGATGAGTAAATCGAGGATTTTCCGACAAAGTTCAAGGAACTTTTGGAAATGGAGGTATAAGTGGAGAATGACGATAATGTATACAAAGGGAGAACATCAGATAAGGCATAAACATTTGTTTAAATTTAATGCCTCATATGATTTTTTACCAAATTGAGGATATCAAATCCAGGAGGAGATCTTTGTCCGTAAATACGAATCTAACAATTTTTTGCCAAATGATACAGCTTTGAAAGAATCGATACCAATGGGTTTTTTAACGGTAGAGGTTTCAAAAAATTTTCCATTCAGCCTGTTTTTCCGACAAAGTTCAAGGAACTTTGGGAAATGGAGGTATAAGGGAGATGTATCGCATAATGTATACAAAGTGAGAACATCCAGATAAGGCATAAACATTTGTTCAATTTAATGCTCATATGATTTTTTACCAGTTGGAGGATATCAAATCCTAGGAGGAGATCTTTGTCTGGTAAATCTAAACTAACAATTATTTGCCAAATGATACAGTTTGGAAAGAACTGGATACCAATGGGTTTTTTGCAACGAGAGGTTTCAAAAAATTTTCCATTTGCAGCTCTGAAGTATTCAGTATGGTTTTCCCAATAATTCGGAGGAAGGATTCTAGGATTAAGCATATTGTGTTGAGAAGATGGATTCAACATCTTCGTTGTTCGAAAGTACTAAGATCATGGCCTTTTGCTTACTTATTCGGGGCAATCATGGCAAAATGTCTCAAATAAAACAGCGATTGTATTTCTTTTTTCTGAACTGGGAAGGATCCTTTTTTCTGAAGTATCGGTAAGGCTTCTTTGGTTTTTTGGAAGAAGATTTGTGGAAATATTTCTAGAAGTGCTTCTTTTTGTTGGTTGGACAAGTGCATTTTTTGTCATCTTTGCACTGAATTTTGAGGTAGGGTTTATTACAAGCTGAGGCAAAGGGTTCTTTGTGTTCAATAAGATCTTTGAAGAAATCTTTTTGCTCACATATCTTATCAAGGCATAGCATGGTTAATTGAAAGATTTTTCCAAGGGAGACATTTGCCATGTCGAGGTTAAAGGTTGTCAATTGTCTTTGAAGCTCTGGTGGTAAATATGCAGCAAAGACATGCTTTAAAGATGGATCATTGAATCCATTCAATTTGTAATAAAGCATGCTCATCCTTTTGTAATGCATTTCCAGGTGATGTCGTTTAAGAGAACAACATTTCATCTAGTGATATTCTTTTCAGACGCTCAAATGTTCTCTAATAAACCGCTTCATAAATGACCGCAAGAGCTATGGACGTGGTTCAATCAATCGAGTTGTCCAGATTCCCCAGACTTTCAAACCAATCTCAGAATGATCCAAAGGAATCTGAACAAAACTCACGAAGAACATTATGAGATCGCATGTAGGCCTTGTCATTTGCACATCAATCTACGCAAAGAAATTTCGAT
The DNA here is from genome assembly GCA_030448925.1 of Citrus cavaleriei. NCBI lineage: Eukaryota > Viridiplantae > Streptophyta > Magnoliopsida > Sapindales > Rutaceae > Citrus > Citrus cavaleriei. The sequence continues at coordinate 119,903 of JAUJEN010000605.1, forward strand.
GTCGAGCCGCCATTTTGGGATGTCATCAAATGTAAACCATGCGTAAGAAGATGGTTTGAAAGAATTTTCAAAACCGGAGGAACTGGTGGAGCCTGCTTGCGGAGCTCGTCATCATTATTATCATCAAGATTCATCAACAAATGTGAGTAGTATGTACTAGGTTCTTCTCGCTTGGGCTATTAAAGACCGTAAATATCCGTGATATCGAGACTCGAGTCCGAAGTTTGTTCGTATGAGCCGAGATTATCCGCGAGGGTAAACTTTCCTCCGAGGTCAATCTGCCACTATTTCGTGATCAATCACCGATAATGGTATTGGAGCCTTGTCTTTCTTTCGAGGTTCGTGAGTTGCTGAGAATCTTCCGAATTCAAGATCATCTTCAAAGGCTTTGAGATTTTGACTTTTGATTTGGGTTTTCAAGGCTTTGCTGGAACCGAAGGAATATTCGCTCAGGAATGAGAGAAAGACCAAAGCAGGGTCGTAAGTCGATTGTTTGTGAGGATTGTAAAAAGGTCGACATGATGCAATAATGGTGCTAGATAGGTAATGGACTGTTTTAAAAAAGGTCAGGTTTTGTCAAGATCAATTCGCCAATTCGCTTTCAACCGTTCCGATCTTCTTTCTTATTGAATTCTAGACCCCAAATATGATTGTTGATCATCGCTCTGAGATCAATATCCAATTCAGAGATTTTGTTCTGCAGATTTGAATAAATTTATTCAAGCCGGGCAGTAATTGTGTCCACCTTTAGTCCTGTGTTGTGACACCTGTGATGCCACTTTATCAATATTTTTATCAAGATGGTAAAGTGCTTGGTTTTCGAGAATCGCATTTTGGGTTTGCCAATTTAGCACCGCCATACCGCTTTGCTTCCGTGCCTAGGTCAGGATCGGACATGGGAGAAATAACTTGCTCGGTCCGTGTCTTTCGAGGAAAAGGATTCGGTACGATTGGTTAAGATGAAAATATCAAGGATGACTTGATTTGGACCGACAAAGCTTTAGATGAGGACTCTTTTATTTTCCCGAAGTGCTTTTCAGAGATCGAAAAGGTCGATCCGACTGATCATCCGGGTCCTGGAGGATTTTTGCGAATAGGATGCTTTTTCTTTCTCCTTTACCTTCTTCTTATGATTTCAAAGTCTTCGTCATCATCTGTGTCATCCAAGTAGGGACAATCAGAATTACACATATGGGCTTCTGGAACATCCCATAAGAAATGACCGTTGACTTTGTCAGGATATACCGATACCTTCTTCCGAGGAAAATCCATAGATCGAAGATTCGACTCTTGGCCAAGAGAAACCGTAATCATAACAAAGATAAGAGAGGTCTAGATTCGCTTGTCCGAGTCCTAAAGACAACTTGATTGTCCGATCTTCTTTTCAAGATAGCTTCAAAGTCCGATGTTCAATTCGGAATTGTTTATATTGGTAAGCCATTCTAAAGGCATGAGTTCGAGCAACTCTTTCTTTGAATTTGCTTCGAATTTGATTACGGTTGAATTGTATCCGTGGATCATCATCACGGGTTGTTTGTGTAGTTGTGAGATCTAGTGCATGATTTTGCAATCGATACACTAATTGATGATGGAGTGTGGCTATTTTAGAAGTGGATGTTTGTTCTGCTCCTTGAAGTTGGATTTGGACTTTCAGTGTTGTTGGGAGGTTGGGATCTGCTAGAGACATGTTGAAATTTAGGTAAAAGTTTAACAAGACACTTCCAGCATGGAGAGTGGTTAAAACGGTGCCAATAACAACATGTTGATACTGTTTGAACCTTATGTCAAGGAGAGCAATTCTGGCTGTGACGGGTAAGCATTTTCTGCCATGTAAGGTGAGGATAAGTCTGACACCACCTAGATGGAGGTGTGTATAGCCTTCTCGTTTCTAGTTAGTTACGAGGTCTGTTGGTATATCCATGGTGACATATTTTTCACTTTGAGAGGCTTGAAGAGCACACTGATCAAGTCATGAGGACTGGATGTACTCTTTGGGAAGAGGTCTTTTTGTGGAAATTAGAGTTCTAATGCTTCTAGTGAAAGAAGCTTTTTGTTTGTAAAGGTGGTATGACTCATAACAGGGAAGTGGGATTCATGAATCTGAGCAGATTCAGGAATATACAAGTATTCAACAAGATTTTCTATTTTTGAGGCTACATGTTTTTGACAAGAACGAGGTAGGGAAAGAGTAGAAGAGAGAGAAATAGGAGAAGATTTTGATGAATGGGAAAATATGGGAAAATAATGGATCTTTTGGAACAAACAACGGATCGTCAATGCTCTAAGCACTCTAGATCACATCATCTCTCCATCAACACAAAAGTAATCAACTTACGAATTCGTCGAATTAAAGAAAAATTTTAAAAGTATAAATACAAAGTTGAACATGTTGAGATTCCATACAATATCTAATACAGGAAACAAAAATTGATAAAAACTTGTATAAACATTATGTAGCACCAAGAGACTCAAATGTTAGGATCAAACCAATAGAGAAAACAATGACAATGATCATGATCGAGAGATGAAGTATTAATTGAAGGATTACATATTAAAGAAAAAAGTTGAAAAGTTACATGAAAAAGGGCAATGACATTTAAACTGCAAATAACGATTATCCTACTGGAATATGACTGGAAAATGGGTTGGGCCCAAGCCCTCAAAGCCCCGCCAAAGTTGGCGAAGCTTTTGTTTTCGCCATTGCCACCAAAGCATGATTTGAGGGGAAAAAATCTTTTCACTATAAGAACACCGACAATAGTGATATATACTTTATGACAGATTATGAGAAAAATGACATAGGTCATAATAGCATGATAGAGCCATAATAGATTTTGTGTTTATCAAGTATTCATGACAGACTTATGATAGACTCATGATAGAAATAAACTATGTCAAGCATATACGATGACTTTGTGATAGAATATATTATGTCAAGGATTCACGATAGAATTTTAATGTTGACTTGATTTTGTCGCTTCTTTGACTAAAATTTGGGTATTATTTAAATTGAAATATTATATATAGCAAGTGGCTATCCGAATCCTGACAAATGGTAGACCGAATTTGGGCAGTAAGCTTCTGCAACGGAAACGGCTATCCGGATTTCACAAGCAGCATACCGGATGTTCAAAAATTCAAATTTTACAGAATTAAATATTAACCTGATGTTCATAAACGGTGTTTGCTATCACCAAAATGTGCATAACGGCTAGTTTTTGAGCTCAAACTATAAGAACTCAAATCCAATTCATTTTCAAGCTCTCTAGCAAGCAAAACAAAAAGCACACATCATATCTTGAGCTCTCAATTCGTAAATCCTTATTCATTGAATCATCTTTGTTCTTCAATTTGTTCATCTACTCTTTAAGAGAGTTTATTTTGTTGTAATTTTCATTTCTTCATCTTAATTGTAAGTGTTTGAATGAGACACTCGAGTGAAGAGATTGGCAGATAATCTCTTTCATGTAAAGGTACATTGAAACCTTGAAGTCAATTGTAAACATTCAAGCCTTGGAAGGCTTGGATAGTGAAATCCTTAAGCTTGGATCGCTTGGAGGCGGACGAAGGGATCAACCAATGTAAACATTCGTGGTGCTTGTTTCTCTTCTCTTACTTATTTGTTATTGTGTTGTTATTAAACTTATTGCTTTCAATTTATTACATGCTAGATTGATCGTGTGGTTTTGTTAGATAATTTTAAAATACCAATTCACCCCCTCGGATTGCACACTTGTATTTCACCGCCATGCCAACTAACCTTGTTGATAGTAAATAGACTTCTAATTTTAAGATAGGGAGCCAAGCAAGGAGATGAGAAGGTTGCATTTGCTTGGTCAAAGATTTGCAAAGAAATCCTAAGGGGCTTTAAATGTATTTCGCCGTCAGGTTCGTTTGCTTTTGCTTGTTTGATTAGTTTTTGCTATTTTTATTTTTATTCTAAAATGTAAGGAAAATAACTTAGTAGATTTCTAAAATTAATTAGCTTCAAAATTGGAATCAATGCAACTATAATTAATTGATTAATTTTTGCAGGTCTTTTCTGATTTGATTGAAAAGGCATGGCTAATCGTTGATTACGAGTCATTAACTCAATGAGAATGTAGTTAACTATTCTTGTAAAGTTCTGTAATCTGTAAGAGGAATATAGCTATGAGTTGTCTTAGAAAATGATGAATTTTATTCTTTTTGTTTCTTGTTATTAACTTTTATTAGTTGTAAGAGATGCTTGTATTGTATACGCCTATGATGTGTAAATCTAATAAAGTATAGTTATGCTTGATGATAGTAATACAACCTTTACTAATGGTTCTTTTTACTTAGGGACGCTTATGGATTATGTGTCATTAGCACTATCTAGGGACTATTTTTTTACTAGGTAGTAATAATTTACTGTTATTTGTGATTTTATAGTTTCCGTGGAATATGATCTTTTTGGTAATTAATGGAATCAACCAAGGTTTATTCTGTGGTCATTACATGTTAGTTGTTTTCATCTTCATAATCTTCAATTTCATCCTTTTGGCCCTTATTTGTAGTTTGAAGTTATTCTTTTATCTTAAAAAAATTCATTAGGTTCTACTTGGGTGTTGTTGGTGCAAGAAAGGCATTAACTTGTGGTTCCCTTTCTCTGTCAATATCTCTAAATTAATGGGTTGATCTCTATGCCGAATGGAAGTAGTTATATTTTGATCAATCATCAACAAGTAATTATTGGTTTTTGTCTATTATAGGAAGAAAGATGAAAGCCATGAGAGTGAATTCAAGGATACAATCGATGTCCTTTTACCTTTGACAAATGCTGCTATTATAGATATTGAAAGGGAATTTCCAAGTAGTTGCTTGCTCAGTATATAAATCCTCACATCTTCATTAACCAACAAGGTCTACCCTTCAAAAGGGACTATATCTTCTTTTACTTGTTCTCAGGGTGCAGCTCGTTGTATGACAACAAAAAAGAAGAGTATGATGGAGATTGAGTCAGTTGAAGCGGCAGGCAAATCAAATATTGGCCGTGTCAAGAGGTACTTTAGACTAGAGGTAAATAAAATTCTGCAGCCTTATATCTCTTCAGCATTTTTTTATAGTTTTTGTGGAATATGATCTCTTTCGTAATTAATGGAATCAACCAAGGTTTATTTTGTGGTCGTTACATGTTTGTTGTTTCCATATGCTTGTGTCTTTGTTTCATCTTCGTAATCTACAATTACATCAATTTGGCCATTATTTTTAATGTAAGTTATTCTTATATCTTAAAAAATTCATTAGGTTTACTTGGTGTTGTTGTTGCAAGAAAGGCATTAACTCAGGTTCCCTTTCTCTGTCAATATCTCTAAATTAATGGGTTGATCTCTATGCCGAATGGAAGTAGTTATATTTTGATCAATCATCAACAAGTGATTATTGGTTTTTGTCTATTATAGGAAGAAAGATGAAAGCCATGAGAGTGAATTCAAGGATGCAATCAATGTCTTTTTACCTTTGACAAATGCTATTATAGATATTGAAAGAGAATTTCCAAGTAGTTGCTTGCTCAGTAACTATATTTTCTTTTACTTGTTCTTAGGGTGCAACTCGTTGTATGACAACACAAAAGAAGAGTATGATGGAGATTGAGTCAGTTGAAGTTGCAGGCAAATCTGATATTGGCTGTGTCAAGAAGTACTTTAGACTAAAGGTAAATAAAATTTCTGCAGCCTTATATTTAGTAATATGCTAGCTCTAAGCTTCAAGCCTTTTATTATTTGGTCTATGCTCTCTCTTTCACCTTTGTCTTTCTTGTCAAACATTAATATTTTAATTATTTATTTTCCATATGAATTAAAGTAGCTTTAGCTTTAACTTTATTAGCTACAAGCCTGCTTTAGGCTGTATAACCTTTTGAAAATAACAAGCATATTTAGTAAGGCATCCATGCCTCTAATTAGCTTTCTAGTCTTTCAATAAATTTTAAATTTCTCAAAACTAAATGCAACATGTGACCTTTCGTTTGTTTGAGTTTCTCTTATCAAACTTACTTTCTTTTTGAAAAATTGCATGTTAAAATGAAATTCAATAAATTATATATAAATTGATAATGCGCATGAATTCTTAGCATGGAAAATTTTTGCTCTGTTCTTATGTGGGTTTGTTGCTCCAATCATTGCCTACATCATCTATAAATGCTAAATTGTTGTACATGTTATGTGCCATGTCCCCCGAAACGTCCCAACTGCATTTGCTTTAAAGAGGTCACTTGTCAAGACTATGGCAAATTGTACAATGCATGCTCCTGTTTCAAGTCTGGGCATAATTGTACAAAGGTGAATTTTTGTTCTAATTTAGCAAAATGCTGCAATAATACTTGTTGTCTATAATTACCTAGAACTCATTCTATCTAGCTTACATCTAGATTATATAAACAGATTATCCTCTGTGACAAATTTCAATAAAGTGCCCATACCAAGATGATAAAAACTTCTCATTGACTTAGCCTTATTTATATTACGAGTTAGCTTTATTTATATTATGTTGTTAAACTTGTTTCTTTATAACATGCACAATTGGTTGTGATAAAAGTTTAATCAATGTTGAACCTTGGTGCGGCTTCCATATATTGGATTCATAGAATAATTTGTTCATCCTCTCAAAATAGGTTGTGTATCTTAATTTCATTTGGATGAAATATCCTGGCATGGTGGCATTAAAGACTATTAGCGTATAGTTTGTTATGTGTGCTATGTTTGTTTTCGTGTACTATCCATTTGGATTTTGTTGCTGAACGAGGATTTTAGTTGTGGTTTTGGTGGACTTTGATTTTTGGTACAAGTTTTTTGCAGCTGGTAATATTGTAGTTTATTTTGGGATCGATGTATTTTGAAAATATTTCAACGATATAGTTTGTATATGGTATTTTAGTTTTAATATATATTAAATTTCATGTATTTTGTTATTTATTTTTTAAATATTATCATTAGATTTTCTGAAAAAAAATGTGTAGAATTTGTAAATTTGAAGTACTAATAATAATAATAATGCAATTCAAATATGAATAAAAAAATTCAAAATAATAATAATAATGATGATGATGATGCAATTTAAGAAAGAATAATCAAAATAAAAAAATAATAATATATTTTTTATTGAATATAATAATATTTTTAAATATTATTAATTGAAATAATAACCATTTTCCCGCTAAAAAATTTACAAAAATGCCAAAAATTCAAATAATTTTGAGATTCCCACTAAAATGTGGTGTGACATACAAATGACTATTAAAAACTATCATAAATTTATGACTGAAAAAATTTTTGTCATAAATTAATGATATGATGATTTGATAGATTGTCATTACGCACTCCATTTTTACGATTATTTTTCGTCATCTATTATCTGTTTTCTTATAGTGTTTATTTTTTAAATTGATTGTTGACTACAAAATTTTTAATTCCACCATTCCATTCTTTCAAGCCTTATAAGTGGCTTATTTGAGATTCAGTTCATGAACCTTTTATGTATGCAATTAGCCTTTGATTTAAGAAGATGTTAAGGATCTTGACAATTTGTGCTGACTGATCATCAATTAACCATACACAATTCAGAGGAAGGGGAATAATGGCATATCCACTTGTGGATTTAGTAATAACAATTAATACATTCATGGCAAAGAAAGCAAGAAAATAAAAAAGAATTTTTAAAAATACATACTCTCCAATCATACTCGAAGAAGTCATGGACATGTTCAACTAAAACATAAAACTAAAAAGAAAAAGAAAAAAACTAAGAACTAAAATCCAAAAAAAAAAAGAAAAGAAAAAATATACCATGATCACACATGGTAATCTGTTAACACTGATATGAATAGGTATATGATCGGACATTTTAGTCAACCATTGAATAAAGAGAGAGAGAGAGAGCATAGCAACTTACCTAAATAGAAACTGGTGGTGGAGACTAGAGACAATGGCGCAATGGACCAATGATTGTCGCAAACAGCAACAAGTGAGCACAGAAACAAAAGCAATCACTGTTCACGTGTGCACTGTAGAAGAGTTAGTTTTGCACTGTACGAGCCGAAGCATGAAACAGGGTTAAATATGGGTTAGGGGTTTCTAATCTTATATTTATCCACACTAATGGTTAGTTAAGAATTGAATGGCATAATAATTAACTGGCAAAAGAAATTCAAAATTCAAATATGAGAGTGTTATGGCCATAATTTGAAACCCGAGAGTAAATCCCATAACCTTAGCATTTTTTTTAGATTGGTTCCTATTAATTTCTTTTTTTGCACTTAATTTTCTTTGTCCAGTAATTGACTAGTATATTTTAAATTCCATGTGGTTCGACCCCGGACGCACGGGTTATATTTTATTATTAGACACTCTTATAATTGGGAGTAAACAACACTTTTGAGTCGTGTCATCAACCTTGAAAGGAATTATGGGATCAATTATCGTTATAAAGATGCTATCTAAAATTTCCAGATCTAATACACTGTGGTGCTTTGGTTTTTGGTCATTGTAGAATTATTATTAGAAGGGCTCATCATAATTATCATCATCGTGGGTCTATTTTCATAAACTATGAGACCAAATGGTTTATATAAAAGATTAGATAAAGAAAAGTAAGAGAATCATCAATAATTGAAATTACGAAAATAAATTAATTTTGGTAACTAATTTCCATACAAAAAAAAAAGTTTTCAATACATTTAGCTAGTCTTTATTTGTTCTTTTTTCCCTCTCGCTCGGTGGATGGTGTGTAGAAATTTTGACCTCAACAACCTGTTCAAAATTTCAGAACCAAAGCCAAAAGTCCCTTCATCTTCCTCTACCTCCACCATACCTCCAGAAGATTTGCCACAGGACATTCCTGAGCCTCTTAAGAAAGACAAAGACTCGATGGATCAGTATCATTATCATACTGTCCAAAATCAATCTTCTGACTCCTCTGAGCCAGAAACAGTCGATGAGTCAAACCCATCTGAATCCAACCCGTCTTCTTCAAACTCATCCGAAAACACAGACGAAACCTCAACTGACTCTGAGTCCGAATATGCTGACATTACAGGCATATTAATGGCCACTGAAACTGCAGATCCAAGTGCTTCTACTTCCACACCTATTGTTGAAGATCATCCTTCTGATCAAGCATCTCAAACAGACCCTATGCCACCACCAGTTCATGAACACTCAACAAAACCATCTTCAGCATCTTGGTTTACATTTGATGACATTCCTCGTCACAAATGGTCTGCCAGACTCCAAGAATTTGCTGCATGGATTGATCTCCAAGGTACCAAACCTAATGCTCAAACCCAAGCCGTTCTTCGTGAATTCATGGCCCGATCCATGGGTTCTCTACGAGACTGGCTAGAAAGCTTAGGAGAATACCGCCAGATCCAATTCATGGATTCCCCAATTGGAACTGCCCTCAATATTATTCATGAACAATTCATTGGTGAAAAACTGCCCAATCGATGCGCATAAAGAATATCACCAGATGAAGTGCTGTTCTCTCAAAAGACACCTTCTAGATGCTCATTACAAAAGAATAAGTATTCTATTTTACAAGCTGAATGGATTCAATGAGCCATCTCTTAAACATGTCTTCATAGCCTCTCTTCCTTCTGAATTACAACTAGATCTTCAAAGAAAACTTACAGCCACTAATATGAGCATAGCTGATATCTCTTTGGGAAAGATTTTTCAAATGGCCATGCTATCTCTTGATAAAATCTGTGAGCAAAAAGAATTCTTCAAAGATCTCATAGAAGACAAAAAATCCTTTTCTCAGGCTTGTCACAAACCTTATCTCAAAATCGAGTGTAAGGATGAAAAGAAATGTGTTTGTCCAACCACAAAGAAACGGCATTTCCAGAAACACTTCCACAAGAAATCATCCTCCAAAAAACCTTTTCGGTATTTCAAAAAGAAAGATGTTTCTCAGCACCAGTTCATTTGGTTAAAAACCTCTTCCTCACCAGTTCTGGAGTTCGCTACAAACAAATGTTCTTACCCTATACAGATACTCTCCGTCTGTATGCCCTTTCAGAAACACCATCTCCATACAGTCATATCTCACAAAAGTTCTTAGAGTTCTGTCCAGAAACCCATTCACAATTCCACCATCCTTCACCTCTTTGGAAAAATGAACAATTCTTCATTCACCTTCCCTTCAGACATAAACCCCACAAAAGCATCACACCCGGGTATGTCTCCTTCAGACCTCCTGCTTGCCAAGCAAGAATGCTCTCAGTTACTCCAACAAGGCCTTATTGAGTCTACTGATTCAGATTGGGCTTGTCAAGCCTTTTATGTTGAAAAACGATCTGAATTAGTTCGTGGAAAAAAGAGATTAGTTATTGATTACCAGCCACTTAATTCTTTTCTTAAAGATGATAAGTTTCCCCTTCCAAAAATCCAGACCTTGTTTGTCCATCTTCAAGGGGCTCGTATCTTCTCTAAGTTCGATTTGAAAGCTGGTTTTTGGCAACTTGGTATTTCACCAACACAAACCGCTTTCTCAGATCCCTCGATGCCCATTATCAATGGATCCGTTATGCCTTTGGTCTTAAAGTCGCCTCTCCTTATTTCAAAAAGCCATGACAAAATCTTTAGTCCTATTCTTCATCATGCATCGTCTACATCGATGATATTTTGTTGTTTTCATCGACCATGAGCCACCAGAAGCTCCTTTTGGATTTCTTTCACATTGTGCAGGCACATGGCATCATGCTTTCCGAAAAGAAAAGCAGCATAGGAAAGGAATCTATTGACTTTCTTGGCATGGTGATTAAAGACGGCCAATATCAGCTTGGTCCACACATTGCAGTTGAATTATTAAAGTTTTCGGACACACATCTCAACAGAAAGCATATCCAATAATTCTTCGGGATTGTTAATTATGTCCGTGATTTTATCGCAAAAGTTGCAATTCACACAAGCCACCACACGATGCAAAAAACAAGGTTCTCCATGGGCCCCGCTTGCATGTTAAAGGTGATCGCACAATCCCCTCCTCCACTCAGGATTCCCACAAATGGACACCGTATCCTCCAGACTGATGCTAGCGATGATTACTGGAGTGCTATTCTTCTCGAAGAAATCAATGGCGTGTGTCATTTCTGTGCACATGCAAGCGGACAATTCAAAGACTCTGAAAAGAACTACCATGTGATCTACAAAGAAATCTTGGTAGTCAAGTATAGAATTAAAAAATTTGAATTTCATCTAATCAACCACACATTTCTTATCAACATGGATAATTCTTCTTTTCCCAGAATCTTTAACTTCAAAAATAAGTTGCTCCCTGACAAGCAACTGCTCAATCTCAAAACCTGGTTTGCTAAGTATGACTTCACTGTTCAACACATAAAAGGCAACCAAAACCTCATTCCAGACTTCCTCACACGTCCAGCTATAAATAAACCCTCACTCATTTCCTCAATCCAAACCATTCCAGTCATAGCTATGAATCGCCAACTTCCTTTCAAAGCTCTCAACCAGAGAAACTTTCCCATGAACATCTCTTTCCAATCGGCTTACCACCTACAGGATTTTGCAAAGAAATTCCTTTACAGGTTCTTCTTTAATGTTCAAACCAAAAAACCCGACCATTTTCCTAATCTTTGCATGGAACACCTGTTTCTCACAGGACTCACTCTCTCCTCTCTGTCCATATGTGACGATGAACTTTGGTACATGTGGTGTCTCACCGCCTTGTATGCTACAAAGTTGGTTCTTCCTATCAAACCAATCCTAACTCACCTTACCACTCCTGAGTTCTCACCAGACCTCCTATGGACTCTCCTTGAATGGTATTCCCCACTCACTTGGTGGCGTAAACAACTCCAGCAGTTGACTACTTTTCATGGATTAGACAAAATGCCAGAACAAGAAGCTAACATGTGAACTACAGTCTTCATTGTCCACAGGCCTTACTTCCAGCACCCAGAAACGCGGGACTACTGGACACAAGACATGGCATACGAATGGAGAACTTATCCTCATCCATATACCCTCATTCATGACACATCCGCTACTTCGCTCAAAGCCTACCTTATTGAACTAAACAATGTTCCTTCCCCGCCACGCATATTCACCACACCTCTATCGGACCATCACACACCCTTGAAATTATTCCCAAAACACAAGGTCTGTGTCAAGTTCAAGCCTCAAGGTATCCTTGTCATGGAACAACGCCCGACTACACCAATGTCTTATTCCAAGATGCTCAGATCCATGGAAGATTTTCACCCTTCTCCATACCGAAAATCCCTGTATAATCGCCACCACCTGCACTCTCCTATCAAGATCTACATCTCAAAGACATGATCAAGTCGATGAAGAAAAATACCAAAGTCGAGGTATACCTCAATTAACGACAAAGACAAAAGACAATATGAAAAAGACACAGGAGATGTGTCACCATCTTGTTATCCATACACTCCATGATAACGACTTATGACCAAGCTTTTGATACACCTATCCATGTGACTCTCGTTTGTCTTTTGTTAAAGTCCTTGTCGCTGCTTTTACTTTGTTAAAGTCCTTGTCAAGGCTTTACTTTGTTAAAGTCCTTGCTGCTTTTCCTTTTTTAAATGTCTTTATTGTTGTTCTTTGCTTTAGAATCATTGAAGAGGTCTCGTTCTCGATGATTTTCTATAAATAGCACCTTCGACTTCAGTTGAAAGGATCATCAAGAAATAAAAAATCCAGTTCTATACATTATGTTTCCCTAAAACTCTCTCTCTCCTCTAGGAATCAAAGCAATTATTTAGATTAATAATGATACGCTCACCTCCAAATTTTCTAAACTGAGTATGCTTCGCACTCTTTTAAGCCTGGATCCTGCATCGATATTTGGTGACGGTTGCAATCTTGACGTGGGTGTTTGTTCGCCCTTAGAGTCGATCCGACTTTAATGGTCAGTAGTAAGTTCGATCCTCAAGAGAGGTCAAGTTCGGGGTAAAAGGTTAACAAGACACTACCAACATGGAGTGTTGTCAGGACGGTTCCTATAACAACGTGTTGATACTGTTTGAACTTGGTATCTTGGAGAGCAATTCTGGCTGTGACCGGCAAGCCTTTTCTGCCATGGAGGGTCAGAATCAATCTAACACCACCGAGATGCGATACCCTTCAAGCTTCCAGCTATAAGATTGAGGGATTTCTAAAGTGACATATTGTTCACTTCGAGGCTTGTAAACATTAATCACCCATCTAGTCTAAGACCGGATGTATTCTTTTAAGTGGTCTCAGAGATCATGTACGGATACTTCGTGAAAGAAGTTTTCAGAGGTTGTAGGGACTCATGACGGGAAACTGAGATTCATTGACTTGAGTAGATTCAGGGATATAGGAATGCTCAATAAGATTTTCTATTTTAGAGGTAACATGCTTTTGACAAGATTTTGGGAGTGATAGAGTAGAAGAAAGAGAAATATGAGAAGAGGAAGAAGAAGTTGTTTCCATGTTTTGAAATCTTCTTCTAGTAGATCAAGAAGGATTATTCGTAATTTCTAATGATACCACATCCGCTTGGGACGCTTGGCTCGATACCAGTAGTTATATCGTATGTTACACCGCATCTATGATGATGAAAGTTCCCCCAGAGCAAGTTCTGCTTCCAAATGATATACACTTATCCATCAAGTACCAAATCCGAAAATCATATTGAAAATAGTTTTTCACTATACCACCTGAAAACACGGCATTCACGGCTTTAAAGAGGGTGAATGTTGTAAGAAAACAATTTCATTTTACAAAAAACGGTTTTGGAGGATAAAAACAGGACTTTTCTGATGCACAGGATCCTTAGGCTTAAGGCAAATGCAGAGCATACTCAGTATTGAAATTAGAGATGAACGTATCCTTATTATTCCAAATAATTTTCTTGACTCCTAGAAGATAGAAAGGGTTTAGGGAAACATGATGTAAGAAAACTGAATTTTATTTCTGATTAACTCCTGCCTTACAAAAGGGAAGAGAGATCCTTATATAGAGATCTCGAGGAGGAAAGAGTGATCCAACTGGGGGATCTTTTGTAGGGCAGTTTCTGGCCTCTGGTTAAAGCTTTCGCATCATGACAACATTAACCCACCAAAATATTATAAAATAAAATTTGAACCATTCAATTCCCTCTTTTTATTTGGCCATGTTCATGCTGCAAGTAAGAAAAACATATCAATTCCCTCTTTATATTTTTTCTTCTTATTATAATGCAGATTTATAATGCTTTTTTCCTTGTTTTGCAGAACGAGTCAAGAGTCGCACAAGGTCAAATGATTTTTTAGTAAAGCCATTCAAAAGAGCTAAATAGTAAGCAAGTGTGTAAGTAGGACAATTCATTGGCTCATCCATGTACTTTCATGTTATCAAGAGAGTTTTCAATTTATGTTTGCTCATCTGGAATACATGAATACAAGGTTGAATGCCTACAGCAGTACTAAAGTTGGTAGTTCTAACAATACTAAAGCCTTCCGGTGGTGTTCAGTTTGAGAATGATCAACAATCTCCTAAAACTTTTGGAAAAAGAAAGGTTAGTAGAGGGAATATTACGTGTCATTATTTTATTTTGTATATGCATGTATCATTATTAATGGTACATGTGTATATTTTAATTATTTCACAGACCAATTTCCAATTAGGAAGGTTAACTCCAAAATCTATGAAAAGTAAAATAAAGAGCACTCCTATCAAAATTTCCCAACCAACTCCTCAATAAACTCCAAAGAAACTAGACTTTGAATTTACATCATCTTGCATCAAGAAGATCTCCTAGATTAACAACTAAAGTATTAGATGTTTAGTTCCTCTGTGATGAGAGATTACCAAAAAATTAATCATTGGGCAGCTACATAATCAAGAAAGAATGACATAAGTGAATATCCTTTGCACATTATTGGAGGCCCAATTACAAGAGGTAGAGCAAAAGATGCAAGTGCTTTTAAATGGATTAAATAAGAAAAATGGATTCAAAATGCAATTCAAAATGCAAGACATCATGAATTGGCTCAAGAGAAGACAAGGTATCATTATTCGTTATTGGGTAGCCAAATACACAATTTGTATTAAATGCAAAAAGTTAAATTCGAATAACACTGGTATTGATTGAGCCAGAAGTAATGTACAAGTTATATACCGTTGGAAAGATAATTGTTAGCTTTCCAATGCATTTTACAGAGCTAGATTTTTAGTTCTCTGTAGAAAGTTATGACCAATTCATTACAGCTTGTTCAGACTTGAGATTTTCAACGACCTTTTGTTTTTCTTTTTCTTTCGAGTAACTAGTGAACTTATCAATAATTCAGATTCTCGCATTCTAAATTTAGACTTATCATTCACTTCTCATCTATATCTCGAGTGTGGCATCAATATCATTCTTTATACTTTCGTTCTATGTTTTCTTAAGCATCGGGTCAAATAAATCTGCTTAGAACTTTCTTTTCAAACTACAAATTGCTGGGTTTGAAAGTTTCATTGGGATTTGCATCAACATGTTTGTTGTGTTTGTTGAGAATTTCGCCTCACGATCATGATACAACAACCTTTGGTGAACTTTTGGAAACACACTTGGATAAAATTATTTTTATGAAATCATCAAGTTCAAGGTCTCAAACTCGTTATTGACTTGGATCGTGTTTATAAGCATAAATTATGTTCTATTAAACTTAGAGCTATTTTTTTTCCTTTATTCAGATTTATTTTATATATGTTTATTTTCTCTTATATGCTTGTATCAGGAGATGACGAATAGTGGAAATGCCAAGCTAGTTCAATTTGGGCTTTTAGAAAGTTACATCTAACAAAGCTCAGCTTCAAAGAAAGGTCTCAATACATTTTGAAACTTTTGGGCTTGGTAAAGTTGAGACAAGTCATCAAATTCCCACATAACCCTAATATAATCTTTTTCATTAGCTAACCATATTTCTTATATAGTAAATTAATTGTCACCACAATGGATCAATGAGTATGAAAGAAACAATAGGCCTCAGCAAATACATGAGGTTCAAACAACTTTTATTTTGATTAGTGGCCATAGGGTGTTATTCGCAATTGATATGCTGAGACGTACAATCTATTATCTTGATCCCCTGGAAGGAAGGTAATCCTAATGAAAAGATGATGCGGATAGTGAATTAGTTAAATTTGTTATTTGTATCTCTGATCATGTTCTTTTATTTTTTCCTTTTTTTATATTAATTATTTGCTAACATTCGCTAAAGATTGTACGTGGCGTTGTTACACCAGATCTACAACAGAACGAAGTCTGTCCTTAGGGCCAGTAGCCCGCAAGTTCTGGTTTCCAGCCGATATACACTTATCCATCAAATACCAAATCCGAAAATCATATTTGAAAATAGTTTTTCACGATACCACCCGAACACATGGCACTCATGGCCTTCAAAGAGGGTGAACGTTGTGAGAAAACACTTTCATTTTATAAAAATCAGTTTTGGAGGATAAAACAGGACCTTTCTGATGCATTGATCCTTAGCTAAGCGCAGATACTCAGTATGAAAATTTAGAGGTGATCGTATCCTTGTTAACCCAAATAATTTCTTTGAGTCCTAGAAGAGAGAAGAATGTTTAGAGAAACATGATGGAAGGAAACTTGAATTTTTATTTCTGATTAACTCCTCGCCATAAATAAAGTGTTTATATAGAAAATCATCAAGATAGACCCTTGAATGATTATAAACGACAAACAGGCACATGCTTTTTAGAAAGTAAAGCACACCTTTTGAGAAAGTAAAGCACACCGACTAAGACTTTTTACATAAGACAAAGTAAAACAGAAAGTAAAGCACACTGACTAAGACTTTTACATAAAACAAAGTAAAACATAAAGTAACGCACACCAACTAAGACTTTTACATAAAACATGCAAAGCAAACGGGAGTCACATGGGCTATTGCATCAAAAGCTGTGTGATGGCGACAAGTTGTCATTACGGAGTGGATGGATAGTGCCATGGTGACACGTCTCCTGTCTCTTTCTCATATTGGCGCCAGGCGATTCGTTTTGGTCTAGATATGCCTCACCATCGATATTTGTCTTCATCATGTATGTGATGCAGCAGGAGAGTCTGTCAGGACGATAACGGGATTGTCAAGATGGTAAGGATCAAAATCTTCCCATGGGTCCCGAGTGTCTTCGAATAAGACGCTGTAATCGTGTTGCTCCATGACAAGGATGCTCGAGGACTTGAACTTGAACCCGAGTACAAATGTGTTTTTGGAATTATTTCATATGGTCCAATAGAATGTTCAGGTGAGGAACATTATTAAGTTCCATGAGATAGGCTTTGAGAACGGAGGTGACCATGTATCGCTATGTTCCATTCATATGCCATGTCTTCAGAGTCTCTTATTTCCTGGTCAAAGTAGGCCTGTGGATGATGAAAACTGTAGTCCAAATGTTAGCTTCCTGTTCTGGCATTCTATCTAATCCGTAAAAGGTACACAGATTCTGGAGTTGTTTACGCCACCATTTGAGTTGGGAATACCATTCGAGGAGAGTCCATAAGGTCCGTGAGAACTCGAGTGGTAAGGTGAGTCGACGGGTTTGACGGGGAAAACTAGCTTTCAGAGATACAAGGTGAGACACCATGTACCAAAGCTCATCTTCACAGATGGATGTAGAGGAGAGAGGCTGAGAACAAGTGTTCCATGCAGCGTTGAAACGGTCAGTTTTGGTCCAACATTAAAGAAATACCAGAAGGAACTTTCAAAATCTCAGCAACCGTGTCGATCGGAAAGAGATGTTCATGGGAAGTTTCTCCGTCGAGAGCTTGAAGTCATGATGCATGGCTATTATCAAACGGCTTGATTGAGGAAACGAGCTGGTTTATTTATAAGACGTGCAAGTCCTGAATGAGGTTTTGCTTTTTATACGTCAATGTTGAAATCATATTTAACAAACCAGCTTTTTTAGACCGGTCAATAGAAGCGAGCAACTTGTTAAGTCAAAGATTCGAAAAGAAGTTATCCATGCTGATAAGAAATTAGATGAAATTTAAATTTTTTAATTCCGTACTTGACTGCCAAAATCTCTTTGTAGATCACATGGTAGTTCTTTTCAGAGTCTTTGAATTGTCCACTTGCATGTGCACAGAAATGACGCACGCCATTGATTTCTTCAAGAACGGCGCCCAAAGAATCATCGCTGGCATTACCGAGGACGCTATTTAGAGTGGAGTGATCATCACCTTTACCGCTGATGCCTTCTATCTGGGTCCCATTGAGGGCAATCGCTTTTTTAAGCATGCTACCGGCTTGTGGATGGCAACTGGATGAAATCATCGACATAATTAACAACCCGAGGAATTGTCAGATTCCGCTGAGATTTGCTCGAACTTTAATAATTCAAAAATGTGCGGACCAGTTGGTAAGTGGCCATCTTTAATCACCATGCTAAGAAAGTCAATGGATTCCTTGCCTATGCTGCTTTTCTTTTCGGAAAGCATGATTCCATGGGCCTGCACAAGATGAAAGAAATCCAAAAGGAGCTTCTGGTGGCTCTCATGGTCAGAGGAAAATAAAAAAATATCATCAATGTAGACTTGATAGACTAAAGATTTTTGTCACGGCTTTCAAATAACGTTTAAGCACCAAAGGGCGTAATCGATCCATTGATAATGGGCATCGGAATGCAAACTAGCTACGGCCAACTAAAATACCAAGTTGCCAAAAACCATCTTTTAAATCAAACTTAGAAGATACAAGCCCCTTGAAGATGGACAAACAAGGTTTGGATTTTGAAGGGAAACTTATCATCTTTAAGAAGTTAATTAATCAATAACTAATCTCTTTTACCACGAACTAATTCATATCGCTTTTCAACATAAGGCTCGACAAGCCCAATCAATCAAGAGTTCAATTAGACCTTGAGTAATTCAAGAACATTCTTGCTTGGCAAGTAAGAAATCAAGGATACATACCCGTGAGAAGTTTTTGGATTTATGTGTTCATTGAGTTTGAAAGGAAGATGGATAAAAATTGTTCATTCTTCCAAAGCGTGAAACCGCGAATGATTTTCCTCGGACAAAACTCTAAGAACTGAGATGATCCAGATAGAGAAAAGCATACATCGTATCTCAGATAGGTAAGAACATTTGTTCGTAGCTTAACTCTAGAACCGGTGACGGTTTTTTAACCAAACGAATGTCAAAACCTACATGAGTAGATCTTTATCGTGAGTTTAGAGGCTACAATCTTTTTCCAAATTATACAAAGTTAATCAATACCAATGGGTTTTTTGGTAATCAAAGAGGTCTCAAAAGTTTCTCCATTAACACCAAAAAGCTTTTCACTAAGGTTCCTAATAGTCCGGGGAAGAATGTATGGTCAATCATATCATATTCGATTTAAGATCAATAAACCCGGCGATGAATGTGTTTACAAACTCAAGGAAGGATTGACATTTCGAAGCGTCCGGAACGGTGGAAACACGGTTGACATTTTGAACCGTAGAGATGATCGAATATCCTCGTAATCGAAAGATTCTTGATGAAAGCGCTTACATCGTGTTCGATTGTTCGTAAAAGTTCGATTCAACATCTTCGCTCTCGATAACAGTGAAGAATATCAATGACGAGACTTTAGACTTACGAGGATAGTTTCGAGCAAAGTGACCGCTTTCGCAGATTTAAACAACGGTTATGCTTTTTTCTTTGATCGGAAACCTCCTTTTTTCTCAAATACCGAAAAGTTTTTCGAGGATGATTTTTTAAGTGTTTTTGAAAAATGTTTTTTCAGCAAAACACACTTCTTTTCATCTTTGCACTCCATCTTGAGATAAGGTTTTTTACAAGCTTCAGAGAAGGATTTTGTGTCCGCCATGAGATCTTTGAAGAATTCCTTCTGCTCACAGATTTTATCCAGGCATAACATTACAATTTGGAAAATCTTTCCCAAAGAGATGTCAGCAATGCTGAGATTAAAGTTTTCGAAGATCGTGTAACTTGTAAGGAGAGACTACGAAGACATTGTTAGAGAAGGTTCGTTGAACCCATTCATTTTGTAAAATACTCATTCTTTTGTAATGAGATTCCAAAAGATGTATTTTGAGAGAACAACACTTCATCTGATGATACTCTTTTCTGTCGGCATCTGTAGATGTTGTTTTTTCACCAATGAATTGTTCATGGATGATATTGAGTGCTGTACCAACTTTCTAACCAATCTCGCAAAGAACCCGTAGACCGGGCCATGAATTCACGGGATACCGAGATCGAAAGATGTGGCTTTGTTCCTCGAGATCAATTCATGCAGAAATTTCAAGTTCAAGATGGTTTTGGAGTGATCATGAGCCGGTGGTGGCAATCGGTTCGTAAAATGCTTTATGCTCTTTATCGTTAAGAACTCGCCTTTCAACAATAGGTAAGTCAAGCACCGGATCTTCGCTTAGCCATCAATATGCTCGTAATGTCGCGATATTCGATTCGTAAGCTGAGGTAAAGCTCATGAAGATGAAGTTTGACTGATTGGATCGACTCACATACGCTTTAGTTCAGGATTCGTGAGATGAGGAAGATGATGAAATGATATTGATCCATGGGCCTTTATCTTTTGGTGAGGTTCGTGAGAGGTAATCTTCCTGAGGAATGTATTTATGGCTTTGTTTTTGGTTCAAATTTTACTTGGTCTTTGATTTTTGAAGAGGGTTTTCGGCGAGTTGATTAGAGATGCGGTAAACCAAAGTTAATTGGTCAAAACAGTGAGGTCTGGTGAGGTGCATAAAAAGGGTTCAAACACGCGAGGAGGCATGGATCAGGTCTGTGAAAAGTGTCGATTTAGTCTTTTCAAAGATCAATTCTTGCCAATTCAGAGCTTGATCTCGCTTCTTTCTTGTTAAACTCGGGATCCCAGATATGATTATTGATCATTCGTCTGAGATTGGTATCTAACTCAGAGATACGGTCTTGTAGATGTATGTACATCTGATCAAGACGATGACTGATTGAATCAACTTTAGTTTCAGTCTGGGAGACTTGACTGGCAACTCGATCAATTCTCTTGCTGAGTTGTTTGAGGGTTTGATTCTGAGCATTGACATTTTTGGTTTGCCAATTTAAAATAGCTTCATACGCTTGTTCTTCAGTCGCAGGTCAGAATCGAGATCGGACAGCGGTTCGAGACAACCTAGTTCGATTCGCTTGCCGAGGGAACGACTTTCATAAGATTGTCCCGAAAACATTGTGCATGATCTTATTGAATGAGGTTCAGATCCGTGATGGGAGGAAAAGATTTGCAAGATGTTTTTGAAGGAGAAGGGTTTTTCATTTTCATTTTCTTTCTCCTCATAACTTCCAGGTCATCATCAATATCCGTAACATCCAAGCAAGGACAATCCAGATTACACATATGGGCTTCAGGAACATCCCATAGAAAATGACCATTGATTTTATTAGGATATACAGGATACCCTTCAGATGAAAAACCATGAATTGGAAGTTTTTTCGACTTGGATCAGAATCATAAGCAAGAAAGTTCAGAGGTTCAGAGCGCTGAGATTCGTGTTTGGAAAGATATTGACTCGCCATTTTGTCTTCTTTCAAACGTGGCTTCAAGTTATTCGAATCCGTTCGTAGTTTCGTGGAAGTGCTTTATAATCGGGTCAGCCATTCAAGAGGTAAATGAAGTTCGAGCAATTCGTTTATGGATTTGTTTGGGAATTCGACGATGGTCGAACGGTGTCACTCTCGAAATACCTCGTAATTGATTTCCAACCTAAACGGTATTTACCCATCTCCATCTTTAGGCATCGATTAATCCTTACCCTTCATAAGAGAAAAGGATTACCGGTTACCGCCGACTATGCTTGATACTTTAAAACAAAGATCAAGATGTCATATTGGCACTGTCCTCACAACCCTTCATGCAGGAAGTGTTTTACTCACTTTCTATCCCAACTTGCCCACAACCTTGAAAGTCCAAGTTCAGATTCAAGGTGCTGAACAAATTTCTTCTGCAAAAATTGCCACCTTGCACCACCAACTGGTCTACCGGCTTCAAAATCACGCCTTAGATCTACCCACTCCTGAACACCACTCTGACACCCTCATGGTGTTAGCAGAATCTGACCAAATCCCTACAATCATCCAGATCCCGAGACAAATTCCACGCCATGAGCTCATAAAGCTTCTGCCTCTTGAATAGATCTCCAACTATGAACAGTTCCACAATAATACAGCTCTTATTCAGACATCTGAAAGTATGTTTGAAAGACGACAAGATTAAATAAATGACTTTAAACCGCCTCCCTGTTGTTCCACAAGAGCCTCCTCCTTTTACTTATTCTTCAACGATCATATTGCTCGTGAAGATCCGCCCATTGCTGTGGTTTAATTCAAGGTTACCCTATTTATCCACCCAAGCACAACGGCCATTTCCTATGGATGCCCTGTTCAGTAACCCAAATTGTCCCTCATTGACGATTAAGACGATGACTATGCAACCACAAGGAAAAGAAACCCAAAAGAAAACCTCGTCCCATGTAACCACACCCTAAACCACCATCGATCCTCCACCTCCACCACCCATTACCTGCTTACCGAAAAGAACTCAAACGGATCAAACATCAAACTGAGATTCCATCACCACTCCCAAACCCAACACCTATCGCCCAACCAATGATGCTTTTCTCACCTCTTCCGACATTTTCTTCCTTTCCTTCTTTGAACCCCATACGATTCCCAACGAAACGTCAGGTCCAAACCCTTTATCCCTTCACCCATTACCTCCATCGCCACCCTGAACCCCCTAAACCTGAATCCCTCAACTCGGGTAAACTCAAATGCCAGTGCCCAAAATGATACTTTGATCTCAATTCAAAAGCTGAGAACATCATTATGAACCGAACAGATTGAGACAAAACTGACTCCATCATCGCATGACGCAGAGATCTACCAAAACCTCCAAATTCAACTTGACTCGAAGTTACGAGCCATGCTTGCCCATCGTTATCAGCCCGAATTACCAAAAGAAAAATCGACGCTGAACTTCGATCAATCAAAAAGAGACCTACCCTTTTCACCACTTCACCTCTTATCCCTTCTATCTCCAACTTATCATCCTTTTGCTCTACGCTTTCTCCTATTAAACAAGATGACCTTCCAAGTTATTTATGACTCATACTCTTTTCGAGACAACTTTCGCCACCACCACCTAAACCTAAATCCAAACTCTGACACCGACCGCCTCTTCATCCTTCCTCTCTGACCATCCATGGCCAACCATCTCCTGCTTCTACACCAACATCACCACCAGCTCCTTTATCAGTCCCTACCCAATCCAAGGATAAAGAACCCATAAACCAGCCATCACCACACCGCTCATCTACTACAGACACCAAACTTCGATTCAAATCTAGTCGTTTTTACTTGAATCGACACAGAATCTTCAAGATCCACCAAAGGACTTCAAAGTCCTACGCCGATATTACTAAACTCATGGCTCAACCTCGATCAAGGCCAAACCTCTCATACATGTAACCATACGTTGATATTCCTCTCAAGTCAAGAAGATATGCCCCAATCTTCCGCCACAAACCAACCTCCTCCAACCTGCACTAATCCATCTAGCCAAAATCACAAACGGTCCATGGTTCACATTCACGATCTTCCATCTCATAAACGGCGCGACCGACTCAATGAAATGTCTCCCGATTGACCTCCGATAAGACCAGAGCAACAACTCAATCGGCCCCAGAGAATTTACTGCTTACTAAAGAGATCGTTCGATTCGTTAAATACCGCTAACCATTGACCTTCCGTAAGTTTCACAGATTTCATGATCAATTTCTTCAGTTTTCGTTCGCCGACGAGACTATCTCAACATGAAATACCGCTTCCTCAATGCTAAGGATCTTGATTTCCATTATGTAATGTCCTCGTTTATAAGCTTAATTGATTCAACGAGTTGACATCAAGCATGTCTTTCCGCTTCCTCCCAAGAACTCCAACCCGACATCCGTAGACAACTCACAAAGATCCAATCTTTCCTTGACAACATCTCTTATAAAATCTTCCAAATTGCCAAAACTTGTCTTCGACAAACTTTATGAGCAAAAAAGCTTCTTCAAAGAATCTGAAAGACAAAGAACCTTTCCGCAGTTGCAAAAAGCCTTATTTGCATATCAAATGCCACAAGAAAAGGATCGCGATCAGCTCAAAGAAAAACGATTTTCGGAAATTCAAAACCTGCAATTTTCATCCAAACCTCGCAGATCCCGGAAGTCCCTACCGGCTTCTTCAGAAGAAATCTTCCTCCTCCAGAATCCAAGCGAAGAATCAGATGTTTCATCCGCAAGAGAAAAGGCCACTATGCCAAAGATCGTCCCAACAAAAGAGAAAAATCCATCCTAATAACATCTTCAAGCAACCATGACTACTCTCCCGCCAAAAGACGAACCTGAATTCTACTTCAACAAGATGAACCCAACGATTTAAACAGCAGACTACAAAATTCTCCGATTCGACAAAAGGACTGGCCTCAAGTGATTTTCCACCAACAAAGCATTTCCCTGATACTACGCTCCTATCCCATCCATCAAACTCAGATCTTGCCTTCAAAATTCCAAAGTGCCCATTCCAAAGAATCGTCTTATAGACATCAACGCAAGACGCTAAACCCCCATATTCTTCCATCGTAATATCGGACCCGCCAGTTAACATTTCAAAGTTCGGCAAACTCTTCACCACCTCTTTCGACACTAAAACCCATCATTCAAATCTTCCCAAATCAGGTCATTTGACCAAGGTTATCGTTCAACCTTCCTAATAAGGATATCTTGTTAGGTTTTGACATCCTTCACCAAATCAAACACTCCAAATCATTCCCATTGAATCCGAAATCAAGTCCATGTTCAAACCATTCACAGACATCCTGAACTCTACAATTTGTCTAAACTCCTCGCCTTACTGTGATATTTCAACCAAACTTTCGAAGCCCGTAGTCCCATTCTAAGTTCACCCATCCAAATCCTCAGGAAAAATAAGTCTTTCTTCATCGTTTCGCCTTCAAACTCAAATTAAGACATTAACCCAACTAAAGCTACCCATCCAGTGAACGAGTCCTTCCGACTTACTCCTACCCAACAAGAATGTTCACAATTGAGCAAATTTCGCGTTTAATTTCCAAATGGCTTCCTTTACGTTGAAAAGCATTTCAAAATTGTCCGAGGAAAGAAACGCCATAGACTACCATTAAACATGCTTTTTACAAGATGACAAATCTTTAACTCAATTCTACGATCTTATCCAAAGTCACAATCACGTTATCCGCCAAGAAAAGCACCATTGCTACAGATATTATCAATTCGTATGATCATCAAAGATGGACACTACCACCAGAAAGACATTGCCCAAGAATCGCTTCACTTTCCAAATCAAAGAACTTTCCAAAAGGCAAATTCAACAGCTTTCTAAGATTATCAATTACATCCGTGATTTCATCCCCACGGATCGCTACACTCACCACCTTTCAAATTTTATTGAAAAAGTTCCAGACCGAACGCCGACCACACAATTCACTACCCTAAAGCAGATCGCGCAAAATTCGCCTCCTTTAAAGTTGATTACAGATGGCAAGCATTCATGACGCTGAATGAATCACGTGCCATCCTCCTCAAGAACTCAATGACAAGGAACACTTTATCGCCACGCTGGACATTTTTCGACACATGTAAGCACTACCATACAGGTTCAAAGTTAAATCTTAATGCAGAAAGAATGGCATTAAAAAGTTTGAGTATCATCCGATTGACACCATTTTCTCATCCGAATTGACAAATTTTTCCCAATATCTTTCATTTCAAAGGTAAAACTTCTCAAAAACGTTACTCAGATTAAAAGATCGTTTTCCAACATATGACTTTTCACAAGCATATAAAGGATCCTGAACCTCATCCCCGATATGCTCCAGACTCTCCAAACCGTAAAACCCTCTCACCCCGCTTTTCCACCTCCTATCATTTTCCAATTATCTCCATGGCTACATCACTACCCCTTAAGCTCTCACCAAGAAAACTTTTCCTTTAATAAAACCTTTTCTTCGCTCTTCGCCATCCAAGAGTTCAAGAAAAGCTCTTTCGCTTCTTCATTTAAAGCCTTCACCTCATACGTAACCTTTCCATTTTCCTCCTTCCACCCGTAAAATCTGCTCTGTGTTTAACCTCGATCCATCCGTAGAAACCACTAAAGATGGCATCCTGCCTAACAATTCTTTTATGCAACCAAGCTAATCCTTCCCATTTCTCCTACTTCGAGCATCTCCTCGACCTGCATAAAGCCACCTCTCTTACCTCGACATTACTTGAACGGTTCTCCCCATACCACGCGGAGAAAGAAATTGCAACAACCGAAATATACAACCTCGACTGCACCCCTCAAGCACAAATGTTCACATCGCTTTTATCATTCGCAGTTATACTTCCAACATCCAGACACCAACCTCTTTTGACTCAAGATCGTGTATACGAACGTTCATCGCACCACATATACTGCTGATTAAAAATGACATCCAAGATGTCCTTCACAATTACCTCTCGCCAATTAAACCACCAACCTCCGCCATTTAAAGATATCTCCCACACCTCCAGTCCACAACATGACTCTCCTCACGATCCCCACTCCATCCGCCATATCCAAACCCAAGTCCATGTATCATCATCAAAAGAAAACCAGATTACACCGATTTCTTTGCTCCAGATTCCTAAGACCCATGGGATGCATTTCTCCCTGCCAACACCTTCACCAGCTTCTAACCAACAACGGATGAACCTGCCCTCCGAACTAGGACCTCAACCCAATCTTTCCAAACGACCAGCCCAACCATCCAAAAGCCGACAAAGCCACCCAAACTTCCCTAAGATACTCCAAAGTGTACTCCCAGAGACTATAATTGCTCTTATCCACCATGCCGTGGTCCCTCCTCAGAAGATCCAAAGCTTTCCAACACTTTCTTCCCAAAGCACCTCACTCGGTGATAATGAGACCGAAAGCTCATCCAAGACGAACCCTCCGCCTCCATAAAGTTGTATTCTTTGCTTAATAAAGTAGTTTCTTGTAATAATGATGTTTCGCTTATGCTCGTGATCATTATTAAAGCTTTTACTTTAAGCTTTGCTGCTTTGTTGTCACGCTTAATTATTAAAGACTTTTGTCTTTGTAATAATTAAAGTACCATTATGTAAAAGATAGTGGGTCCGGCCCCATCTTATCTTCTCGCTTTTACTTTTGTAGCAGATAGTGATCCTGCTCTATCTTCTCAAGAATCCTCCTATATAAAGGATTCTCCCTTGTTGTAAAAATATGTAAGATGGTTGAATAAGCTTTAAAAGAAAACTCGATGCTTTTCCTCCATGAAGTTTCTAAACTCTCCTTCTCTCTCTCGCAAATGACGCTTTCTAGTGAAAAGAAAAGAATAAAGGATTAAATTTGTTCATTTTGAAAACCTAAGGAAGTACGCTTGCCTTCTAAGAAGGATCCTGCATCGTAAAACTTTTCACCATTTCTTATCCGGTTTGCACTTTTACTAAAGGAAAGTCTGCTTGTCATAACCTGAGAAAAATGTTTTAAAGGTTTTTGACACGGAGGTATATCGAAACCCGAAGCCATGACATCGTCCAAAGAATGCTTTTAATCAGTTCGTATAACAACGCCACGCACTCTCAATCGATCGAGCCTGTGTTCACCGGGAATATGGAAAGATAAGCACCTCATCCCACATCGGCTGATCTCGGCTGTAGGCTTTATAAGTCACCCTCACCCTTCGAGAGCTCTTTTGAAAGTTAGGCCCAAGCTGGGTGGTATCGAGCCTTGTCTGGGGCCCAGAGAGACGGGCGAGTCGAATCCCACATCGCCAAGTGTTCCCTGGTTCACTTATACCGAGGCCCCTCACTCTTACGAGAGCTCTTTTTGGGCCGAAGTCCCAAGTTGGTATCGAGCCTTGTTCTGGGGCCCAAGGGAGAGGGAGTCGAATCCCACATCGCCCAAGGCCGGGTTCCTGTTCACTTATAAGGCCGAGGCGCCTCACCTTACGAGCTCTTTTGAAGTTAGCCCGGGCCCAAGTTGGTATCGTGAGCCTTGTTCAGGCCCAAGGGAGAGTACGAGAGTCGAATCCCACATCGCCAAGGTCTTCCTGTTCACTTATAAGCGCCGAGGCGCCTCACCTTACGAGCTCTTTGGGAAGCAGCCGCCCAAACCATCGTAGAAGATGGGCGAGGTCATGCTGGACCCAAGGAAAGTGAGATATCTTTAAGTGAGGTCATGATTTAATCGCAAAGGTAATCAAGCAGACATCTTGTATGTTTATTTTCAATGACTATACGCAAATAACCATTCATATACCGATTCGAGTCCAAAAGAGGTCAGGTTCTGACGTTAAGTATGGCCCGCGAATGATAAAACCGATGAACATGCGCTTCTGGTGCATACGCATAAATTTCGACATTGTTGAGCTTTTTCTCCACCACGGTACGGGGAGAACTATTCAAGTAATGTCCGTAAAGAGAGGGCCTTATTCAAGTCAAGGAGACGCTTCCAAAGCTGAGTAATTTGTAGGACTAACTTAGTGGCATAAAGGATCGTTTCGCACCGTATGTACCATAACACATCTTTTTAAGGGTTTCTCCGATGGATCAAGGGTTAAACCCGTAGCTTAATGATTTTCCTGCGAGGAAATGAAAAGGTTCTGCGACAAGGTTTTCAAGTTTAAAGAGAGCTTTTTCAGCAAATTCTCGATGGCGAAAAATGTAAGAGAAAGTTAAAGGGAAAAGTTTTCGTGAGAGCTTTCGGCAGCATGAGCTACTGAGATGATCGGAAATGTACGAAGTGGAAAATGTAGAGGGTTTTCCTGCGAGAGTCTGGAGAGCATATCAGTGTTCGATCCCTTTATACGCTTGACGAAAAGTCATATTCGAAACCAATCTTTAACTGAAAGTAACATTTTTCTGGGAATGCCACCTTTCGAAATGGAAGATATGTGAAGGCCGAAATGTCTATCTCGATGAGAAACGGTGTCCAATCAAACGATACTCAAACTTTTTCACGCCATTCTTTACCGCTAAGATTTCTTCAACACGCCATGGTAAGGCTTCCGTATAAGAAAATGTCCACTAACAGAAGCGATAAAGTGTTCCTTGTCATCGAAGTTCTTCGAGAGTAATGGCACCCACATTCATCACTCATACCGTCTTCGTAGCATGCGCTTGCCATCAGTGAATCAACTTTAAAGCGAGGCGGATTTTGCGCGATCCGCTTTAGGTAAAGCAAGATGGTCGCATTCCATTCTCGGGGGCTTTTTTCAATAAAGTCGAAAGATGACGAGTGTAATGATCCACGTGCTGGACGAAATCACGATGTAATTGATAATGCCGAAACCGCTGAATTTGCTTTTCGAAAGTCATTGATCCGAAAGCGAAGCAACTTCGGGCAATGTGCTTCCGGTCGGTATGTCCATCTTTACGATCATACCAAGGAATTCAATATTCAGAGTAACGGTGCTTTTCGTGGTCGATAACATGATTCCACGATTTCGATAAGATCATAGAATCGAGTTAACAAATGCTTATGTTCATCATGCGCGAAAAAAAGCAAGATATCATCAATGAATCAACGACGATGCAAAATGGTCAAGAGTTGACCATGGATTTTGGAAATGACGGGCGCTGGAAGTCCAGGACGGTCCATTGAAATGAGCATTGGGAATACAAAAGCGTTTTGTAACGCTCGAGGGTTCAATGCCTAGTTGCCAAAAAACCATTTAAATCAAATTTTGAAAGATTCGCATTTTTGAAAGCGCGAACACGCTTTTTTGGCGAGGTAGTGGAATTTGTCATCTTGTAAAAACATGTTTAATGGCCGGTAGTCGATGACCAGCGCTTTTCTGACAATTTTTAACGCCAACATAAGTATCGAAACTCGCGGGCTCAATTAAACCTCAATCGTGAACATTCTTGGCCAGAGTAAGTCCGACTCATTCCTAGCTTTTTAATGTCTTCTACTGAGCTCAAGGGTAACTTAACGAAGAAAGACTTATTTTTCCACACAAGCGATTGACTGCTGAACCAACGGACTTCGACGTAAACTCAAAAGTTCGCTTGAAATATCCCGTAAGACCGGGAGTTTTGCATAAATCAGAAGTTTCGTAATGTCTGGAACGGTTTCAACAATGGACTTGACTCGGATTCCATCGGGAATGATTTTGAGGTGTTCGATTCATGGCGATGTCAAAACCTAACAAGAGATCCTTATTAGGAAGAAATAACCAATAACCTTCCAAATGACACAATTTGGGAAAAATTAATACCAATGGGTTTTTGGTAATCGCCGATGGCGCGAAGAGGTTTGCCATCGATGTGAAATGTTCTTCAAACCGGGTCCAATATTCGAAATACGGGGTTTAATACGCGCAAGGGCACTGTATTCATAAGCACCAATCACGGAATGGCCTTTCGAATTTCGGAAAAGATCTGAGTTCACTACTGGATAGAACAGAAGGGAGAGAATCGGTGCGAAAATCACTGACCGGCCACCGTCAATCGTAGGAATTTCAGAAGCGCTAATAATCGCTTCATCATCGGGTTCATCTTGTTCAGAAATAATTCCGCTCATCTGGCAGAGAGTATTTGCATTGAAGATGCTCAACTAACCGGATGGATTTTTCTTTCACGGGACATGCTTTTGGCATAAGTTTTTCTCTGCATTTAAACATCTCGCCAATTGCTTTCGCTTGAATTCTCCTATGGAGAAGATTTCTTTCAAGAACCTAGTAGGCTTTTTGATCTCGCGATGGTTCCGGATGAATTCGAGTTTTCGAATTTCAAAATGCCGTTTTTCTTCGAATCGCAATCGCAATCCTTTTTCGTGGCATTTGATCTCGCAAATGGCTTTTTCGCAAGCACTTTGAAAGTTCTTGTCTTTCAATGCTTCTTTGAAAACTGCTTTTGCTCGCAGTTTGTCAAGACAAGTTTTGGCAAGAAAGATTTTGCCATAGAGCGTTGCTGGTAAGATCGACGCCGCGAGTTGTCTCTCGATGTCGCTGAGTTCTTCCTGAAGCGGTGCCTTAAAGATGTTTTCGCTCATCAATCCATTGCTTATGTAACGTTATGACATTCGCTATAACGGAAGTCAAGATCCCAAGATCAGGGAGCAGATTTCACGCCGAGATAATCTCGCCCTGCGCCTTCAAAGACCGCAGTATGCGGTCGCCAAGAATTGATCACGGCGAAGAGCACTTCAAACTTCCTTGGAAGGTCAACAAATCAGAATTGGCGGTATTGTCCTAATCGAATCAAACCAATCTTCAGAAAGCACCAAAACGAGTGGCAAATTTCTCTAAGATCGATTGGTCATGCCCCGGTCTGAAAGATCCTGAGGTCAATCCAGCATATTTCATCGAGCCACACGCCATTTATGAGATTAAGATCATCAAATGCGAACTACGACCATTTGACGATTTTTGCTGATGGATCGGGTCTGGTCGAGGAGGTTTGCGTAAGATTCGTGCATATCTTCTTCAACTTCTGGCGGAATATTAACATACGGTTCTATATGGTAGGTTTGGCCTCGATCAGCCGAGCTATCGATTTTTGGTAATATCAAGATAGTGACTTTTCGAGTCAATGGATGTCAAGATTCTCAGACGCTTCCGTAGGGCTATCCGAAATAAACAGATTCAATCGTAAGTTCGGTCGTTCGTAGTAGATGAACGATCGTGAAATGGTAAACCGGTTTACGGGTTCTTTATCCTTGATTGGGTAGACGGATAACGGAGCTACGGGCCGGGTGATGAAGTAGAACTAGAGATGGTTGGCCGTGGATGGTCGGAGAAGGACGAAGAGGGGTGTCGAGGTCACATTTCCTAGTTCGATTTAAAGCTAGCGATTGTTCTCGAAAAGAGTACGAATATGCCAAATAACTCGAAGGGTCATACTGCTTATCAGAGAAAGATAGAGGCAAAAGGATGATAAGTTGGACCGATGGATAGAGGGTGAAGGGTAGGTCTCTGCTTCAGGATTCAATGAGTAAGTTCACCTTTTTAAGTTTGATTTCCTTTCCGTCAATTCGAGTAACGGCAAGTACGGCTCGAATCGAGTCAAGTCAGAAATTCGACCTGAGGTTTTGTAGATCCGATCAGATTGAGTCAACTTTTGTCTCAATATGCTTCAGCAAGAACCGATGTTCTCAACTTTAATCGAGATGCAACAAAGTATCATTTTGGGCCCCGCATTTCGAAGTTTGCTACTGAGGATGATTCAAAAGGTTTAGTGGGTTCCAAGCCGAGGTAATAAAAGTGGATAAAGGGTCGGACACAACATTTCGAATCTGTATGGGTTCCAAAAAGCAATAAGAGTAATCTAAGAGTGAGGAAAACATCATACAAGCTGGTCGGACGACAGGCAGTTGGTGATTAATCTCGATTCGAATGTTCGCAATCCATTTGAGTTCTTTTCTAAACGGAGTGGAGCGGAGGATCCGGTTTGGTCACAGTGGTGATACGGGACAAGAGGTTTTTCTTTTTTTTTCCTCGGTTGCATAATCATCGCCTTCTTCCCAATCATCCCAAAGCAGGACAATTGGGTCACACATGCTCGAATCCAGGGTATCCCATAGTGAAATGGCCATCAGGTTCGGATAAATGTGGTAACCTTCTTTAAACCTCAGAATGGGCAGATCTTCCCGAGTCAACAAATGCGATCATCGGGTTAAGTAAAGCGAGAGCAGGCTCGCGAGCACTCGAGGCGGTTTAAAGTCATTCCGATCGCTCCATCTTTGTCGCCTTTCAAACATGCCGATGTCCTAATCAGAGCGATATTATCGGAACCTGTCATACGTTGGAGATCCATTCAAGAGGCATAAGCTCGATGAGCTCCACGACGGGAATTTGTCGATCTGATGATTGCCTGGATCATCAGATTCGCTAACACCATTACGAGGGTGAGCGGTGTTCGAGCGGGAGATCTAAGGCATGATTTCAAGCCCAGACCCGCAAAGGTGGCAATTTTGGCAGAGGAAATTTGTTCAAAGACCTCAATCAACTTGACTTTCAAAGCGCAATTCGATCTTCGAGAAAGCGTCAAGTCGATAAAGTGAGTAAAACACTTCCCGCACGAAGCGGTTGTGGACAAAATAACGGCATCTTCGGTACCGCTTAAACCGCATCAAGCATAGCTCAAGTGACCGTAATCCTTTTCTCCCACGGGTGTAAGGATTAACTGATGCTCCAAGATGGTAAACCTTCTCGCTTCCGCTGGAAATCAATTCTGGTATTTCAAGAGTGACATATCGTCACAGGGTTGCTGAGTGAACATCGATCCAAAGTAGAAGACCGGATATATTCTTTAAAGGTGAGGTCTTCTGGATACGAGTACGGACACTACGTAAAAGAATCAAGGGCCCAGAGAGTCAAAGAAGGTTAGGTAAGCAAGATTCACCGATCCGGGAGAGTCGTGGATGTAAGGAGTATTCTACAAGATTTTCAATTTATCAGTGGTATGCAAGATTTCTGAAAGAAAGAGGTAAGAAAGAGTAATGTGAGTCAAGATGAAGTAGGTTGAACGGTAAGTTTCTTCATCAAGCCCATGGATCAAAAAGAAAAAAAGACTTAAATTATACCATTTTGAACATGAAAACAAGAGTTTAGGAAAACAAGTTTCAAGAACTGGCTCGATACCAGAGAGTGTACGTATGCTGTTATACTGTAACTACAATGCTTAAAACTTTTCGACCAAGAGTCCCAAGCTCGGGTTTCAAATGATACTGTGAATAAAAACCTTTAAAACATTTTTCTGTTATACAACCCAAAATGACATTTTCCTTTAGTCTAAAACAGGTACCAAACCGTAGATAAGAAATGGTCAAAAGTTTTCACGATTGTGATCCTTACTAAGGCAAGTGCATACTTCCTTAGGTTTTCAAAATGAACAAATTTAATCCTTTATTCTTTTCTTTTTCCTAGAACTTCATTTGCAGAGAGAGAAGGGAGAGTTTAGAAACTCATGGAAGAAAACATACGAGAGTTTTTCTTTTAAACTTCTATTCAACTTCTATCTTCTGTCGGCAAGGATCATTAAGGCATCAGATGTGGTGTAAGGTGTAGGAAGATCTAGTGCATGATTTTGTAATCGATACACTATTTGGTGATGAAGAGTGGCAAGTTTTGATATGGGTGTCCGTCCGCCTCCTCGAGTCGAATCAACTTCGAAGGTTGGGATCTTCAAGAGAAAGGTTGAAATTTTGATAAAAGGTTAATAGGACACTACCAAAGATTGAGTGTGGAATCGGTTCCTATAACAAGATGTTGGTATGCTGAACCGTGTCCGGTGGAGAGCAATTGGCTGTAGAATAGAAAGTTTTTCGCCATGGAGAGTCAGAATCAATCTAATACCACCAAGATGAAGATGGGTATACCTTTCTCGTTTCCAGTTTGCTACGAGATCTGAGGGTATTTCTAAAGTGACATACTGTTCACTTTGAGAGGCTTGTAAAGCACACTGATCTAGTCTAGAAGACTGGATATACTCTTTTGGTAGTGGTCTTTGGAGACGAGAGTCTCGAATACTTAGAGAAGTTTTTGTCAGAGGTTGTGTAGGACTCATGATAGGAAACCCATTCATTGATTTGGGCGATTCGGAATATAAGAATATCTCGACAAGGTTTTCAATTTTAGAGGCTACATGTTTTGACATGATCTCAAGAGAGGTCGAGGAAAGAGAAATATGGGATGAAGACGATGAAAGTGTTGAGGCTGAAGATGAAGTTGTTTTCATGTTTAGTTAATCTTCTTCTAGGAGATCAAATAAGATTATTTGGAATTTCTAAG
The DNA here is from genome assembly GCA_030448925.1 of Citrus cavaleriei. Lineage (NCBI taxonomy): Eukaryota > Viridiplantae > Streptophyta > Magnoliopsida > Sapindales > Rutaceae > Citrus > Citrus cavaleriei. The sequence continues at coordinate 154,719 of JAUJEN010000605.1, forward strand.
GATACATCAATCTTTAAAGTTTGATACAAAGGCCAATTATCAATGAGTCTCTAGCAAGGTAAAAATGAGACAAACCTAAATAATCATTTGTTATTTTAGAACAAAAAAATTATGTAATTTTTATTTTGTAGTGTCTGAGGCAACCTAGTAGCTTTGAAAGTGGTTACTATGTCATGAAATATATTCAACATATCATTATAAATGTAAACATTCTTTAAAATAATGTAAGTATCGAAAGCAGTTTTTAGAATACTACATCATAATATTTTAATTCATTGTGAAATGAATCACCTCGAAAGAACCCTGAACCTTAGACCTAATATATGTTTCTCGATTGTTATGTTTTTACCATATATTGTATGTATTTTATATGATGTAAGTAAGGTACTTATAATAGAGGCATGAATTACTAATTTGGTTAATACACAATGTACTCTGTGTGTGTGTGTGTATTTATACATGCGCATGCAGTATGTACGGGGTCAAGATATGTCCAAAACAATTATAATGGGTTAATTGTTGTTCTAATAATTTAGTTTACAATTTGATTTTCATGAATAACTTATTGTTTTGAAATTAAAGTTCAAGGAATTTATGAATACCCATGAATACATGTTGCAAAGATAATTACAGCTTATGATCGCGAAGTCATATAAGAGTAATTTATCATTTTTTTTTGATTCCAAATATCCAAGACTTATTTTCTTTTGCAATGTACTAATTGATTTTATGTACTTGTATGTGGGAAAAAAAAGCCATGTAGATATTCATTGACAATATTTTGCTTATTCTTATTGGTTAATGTTTGTTGAAACTTAATTTAGAACTTTTTTTTTTAGAAATTGTCAAAAACTTAATTTGGTACTTATGTTTTTTTTCCCCCAAACAATGGTGTAGTCGAATTATGATAATTTAAATGATGTATTTAGGATGTTTATTATCTAAATTGTGTTGGGTGATTTGGTATATTTAATATTCTTGAAACTATAATTAAAATAAAAATATAGTATTAACCAAAAGTAGCACAACATCACTGAATACTGACCCTAAATATTATCATTAAATACTAACACCTTGATACAGTTGTCGATAATCTATCGACATATAAATAGTATCATTAAATATTAACACCCTCGTGTCATTCTTTTGGTGATACCATAGTGTAAATATATCATCAAATACTAATGCTATAGTGTCATTAATTTGGTGATACTATAGTAACAAGAATTATTGTAGTGTCAGTGTGTTCTGACTTGAGTATTATTGACACAATTAAATAATATCAGTAAAAGTAATTACTGACACTAATTTAGTGTCAGTAAAGCCCATTTTTCGAGTAGTGTACCAAAAACCTGTCAAGAGATGTATTGTAATTGTTAATCTATAATTTCAGTGCTCATAATTGCTCCCACAAGATACCAAGTAATCTTGACTACAAATATATATTGTGCGCATTAGTAACTCAAATGGAATAATAATTATAATCATGAAACTCTAATTAACTCAAAATTGAAATTGCAATAAAATCAATGCTTACGAAATTTAATAAGTCTGACAGTCATTTAAAGGTTCATTAAATCTCATATGTAATTCAATTCAATGTAGTCAAATAGTCTAATCATATAACTCTATTTATCAACTGCAAAATCAATTTATCTAATCATAAGATAATTTGTATTTATGTTTTCTGTGAATTCATAAGATGATCACATGAATACATATGATATAATTAAACTTATTTAATTCAAAATACTTACACAATTAAAATACATGAAAAATATCTCAATTATTTTATTAATAAAAAATATATTTACATACTTATGGCTTGACAAACATGTAAAAAGAACTTATAATCTTGTGTTCGAATAATATATCATATTTTTTTAGTAATAGCTTAAGGGAGTATAATCTCACATTGGTTTGGGAATAAATTTAAGATAAAAAAATAAGCTTGAGGCAATTTTTTTTTCTTTTTTGATGGATCTTAGAAAAATATAAATAAACCTTGGACTAAAAATATAATCTTGAGACAAATTTATTTATGCTTGAACTTTTATACAGAACTAGAGCCAATTCATAGATGAGTAGGGCCAACACATATTCTTTGTTCTTACCACGTGATAAAAGCAAGAAAAAAAAATCAATTTGCATTAATGGGGATGTTGATGGAATAATCTTATGCACATTCTTCCACTAAATGTACATAAATAACAAAGAAGAAAAAACTACTTGGTGACCAAATTTTGAAACCTTAATCTTATAATAATTGAAGAGTTATTACTAATTCAAGCTAGTTTTTCTTTTTCTTTTTTTAGAAGATCAATTCAAACTATTTAGATAGCGAAAAAAATTATATTTTGTTCAAAACAATTTACATTATCTTTCTGATGGAATAATTAAGATAAGAGGAGGAGATGCTTTGCTTGCAAAAGAACAAAAAAAATTTATACATGGACATTTGTCCATCCCAAATTTGACAAAGCGTGTTGATCATCAAATTCATATCGCCGAGTTTTCTAATCCTAGAATGTGAAGAACTATGTATGGGCCTTCAAATGCTTCTACATGAACAAAAGAAAGTATCGATAAAATGCAACCATTCAGATCAAGTTGAGTATTATAAATCCTCAAGAATGTTTCCCCATCAGTATGATGTCTTACCAACCACTTAGTGGTCTTCTTTCAACTCGAATATGTAAATTTGAATATCTTACAAAATTTAAATGCCCTACAATGGCACCACCCATTTTCAATCGATGGCTTTGGCATTTCACTAAATTCTTGTTTATCTATATCAAGTTTGAAGAATGTTTACAGACCCTGTCGTGAAGCATTAGGTTAGTACACGAAAAGAGTTCCCTAGATAGCCTCCAAGATGCAGTTTCTGATGGATAGAACACCATTCTAACACCCTCATGGTGTTAGCAGAATCCGACCAAATCCCCACAATCATCCAGATCCCGAGACAAATTCTGGCCATGAGCTCATTGCTTATGCCCTTGAACGGATTCTCAACCATGAAAGGCCCATACCAATACCGCCTTCCAATCCGCATATCCAAAGCATGTTTGAAAGATTTACAAGATGGCATAAATGACTTTAAACCACCTCCCAAGAGCTCTTTCCTCCTCCTTTACTTATTCCTCAATGATTACCAGAAGATCTACCCATTACAGTGGTTCAATTTAAAGGCTTTATCCCCAAACACAATGGCCATTTCCTATGGGATGTCCCCGGCTCAGGCATGTGTGACCCAAATTGTCCCTGCTGGGATGATTGGGAAGAGGACGACGATTATGCCCCCAAAAAGAAAAAGAAACCCAAAAAGAAAACACCTCCAGTCCCCTGTCAACACTGTGAACCTAAATCACCAAAAGATCCTCCACCTCCACCAGCTCCATTACCCATCTACCGAAAAGAGCTCAAATGGATTGCAAAACATTGCAAATATGAAATTCCATCACCACTCCCAAACCCAACACCTATCATCCAACCACTGGCTTGTATGATGTTTTCCTCTACTTCTTCAGATTACTCTTCTTCCTTTCCTCCTTTAGAACCTCACACAGATTCACAACGAAGTATTGTGTCCAAACCCTTTATCCCTTCACCTATTACCTCCACTGGCCACCTTGAACCTCCCAAACCTTTTGAATCAGTCCTCAACTGGCAAACCCAAAATGCCAGGGCACAAAATGATACTTTGTTGCATCTCAATTCAAAAGTTGAGAAAATCGCTGAATCAACAAATCGAGACGAAAGCCGACTCTATCACGCCTGTGATGCAACAGATCCACCAAAATCTTCAATCCAGAATTGGTCAGCTCGATTTAGAGTTACGAGCCATGCTTGCCCAAAGATACAATGGCCCAGAATTTGACCAAAAAGAAAGGGAAATCAGGCGCTTAAAAGCTGAACTTGCTCATATTGAATCTGAAAAACAGAGACCTACCCTTTTTACCACGTCACCACTAATCCCTTCTATAGGCCCAACTTACCATCCCTTTGCTTCTATGCTTTCTCCTATTAAACAGTATGACCCTTCCAAGTTATTTGGTATGACTCATACTCTTTTCAGAGACAATCCTTTACCACCACCACCTAAACCTAAACCAAAGTCGAAACCTCAACCACGACTCGTCACATTTCATCAATCCTCTATTTCTATTCCTGGTCATCAATCTTCTGGTTCTACACCGCCATCACCGTCCGTACCACCACCAATTATCTCCCAACCTCCTACCCAATCAAAGGATACATAACCCATGAACCAGTTTACTGCTCACACAGTCACCCATTCATCTACTATGGATGATCAAACTTCTGATTCAAATCTAGCTGTTTTAGATAGTCAAACCGAGACCGACACTGAATCTTCAGCATCCACCAGTGACTCTGAAAAGTCCTATGCTGATATTACCAAAATCCTAAATGGCTCAACCTGATCCATCTACCCAAGGCCAGGCCTCTCATACAGAACCATATGTTGATATTCCCTCAGAAGTTGAAGAAGAAATACCTGAATCTTCTACCACAAACCAACCTTCTCCAGCTCAAAGCCCAGACCAATCCACCTAGTCAAAAATCATCAAATGGTCTATGGTTCACATTTGATGATCTTCCATCTCATAAATGGCGTGACAGACTTACTGAAATGTTTGCTTGGATTGACCTCCAAATGCTAAGACCAGGAGCCACAACTCAATCCCCCAGAAAATTTGCATACTGCTTTACTTCAAGAGATCGGTTTGATTCAGACAATATCGCCCATATTGATCTCCTGTTTCAAGTGCTCTTGCTATTCTCCATGATCAATTCCTTAGCGATCCTTCTGTAGTTTTTGAAGCTGCAAGACGAGACTATCTCAACATAAAATGCTGATCCCTCAATGCTAAGGATATTGACTTCCATTATAAAGTCAATGTCCCCGCCGCTCTATAAGCTTAATGGATTCAATGACATTAAAGCGTCTTTCCGCTTCCCTTCCGTAAGAACTCCAACTGCATATACAAAGAACAACTCACGCCTCTAATCTTGCCCTTGACAACATCTCTTGGCAAAATCTTCCAAAAAACCTCGCTCGACAACTTCATGAAAGGTAAATGCTTTTTAAAGAATCTGAAAGACAAAGAACCATTCCGCAGTGCCTGCAAAAAGCCTTACTTGCATATCAAATGCAAAAAGAAAAAATATTGTGATTGCAGTGCTAAAAAGAAAAGGCATTTTCGCAAATTCAGAACTCCAAACTTTTCATCATCCAAACCTCGCCGATCCAGAAAGCCTTATAGATTCTTCCAAAAGAAATCATCTTTTTCCAGAGACTTCAAACGGAGAAAATCAAGCCGTTGTTTTATCTGCAAAAAGAAAGGCCACTATGCCAAAGACTGTCCCAACAAAAGAGAAAAATCCATCCGGCTAGTTGAGCATCTCCAAGCTACTACAGACTATTCTCCAGAAAAGGATGAACTGGAATTTTATTTCTCTGAACAAGATGAACCCAATGATGAAATAGTATTCGCACTACAAAACTCTTCTGATGATTCAGACAGTGATCAGTCCCAAGTCATTTTCCATCAAAAACTGTTGTCCCTCGACACTACTGTTCCTATACCTTCCATCAAACTCCACATTTTGCCTACAAAATTCCAAAGGCCCATTCCCGCCATAGGTCTCATAGACATTGGCGCTCAACGTAGCATGATAAATCCTGACATTCTCCCACCTGAATACTGGACAAAATCTGAAGAACATTTCAGAGCTGTGAATGGAAAAATCTTCACCACAGCCTTGATTACCAAAAAACCCATTGGTATTCAAATTTTCCCCAATTGTGTCATTTGGACCAAGTTTATTGGTTCAACTCTTCCTAATAAGGATATCTTGTTAGGTTTTGACATCCTTCACCAAATCAAACACCTCCAAATCATTCCCAATGAATCCGAGTCAAGTCCATGTTCAAACCTTTCACGGACATTTTGAAACTCTACAATTTGTCTGACACTCCCCAGTCTTACCAGGATATTTCAACCAAACTTTTGAGTTTATGTCCAGAGTCCCATTCTGAGTTCACCCATCCAAATCCATTGTGGAAAAACAAGTCTTTCTTCATTAGGTTACCCTTCAAACTAAATGAAGATATCAACCCAACCAAAGCTACTCACCCAGGAATGAGTCCTTCAGACTTACTCCTAGCCCAACAAGAGTGTTCCTAATTGTTAGCTCAAGGTCTAATTGAGCCCACAAGTTCTCAATGGGCTTGCCAAGCCTTTTATGTTGAAAAACATTCTGAAATTGTCCGAGGAAAGAAACGCTTAGTCATTGACTACCAACCACTCAATATGTTTTTGCAAGATGACAAGTTCCCTTTGCCTCGCCGACAAAGCATGTTCACTTTTCTAAAAAATGCCCAGAACTTTTCAAAATTTGATTTAAAATCAGGTTTTTGGCAACTAGGCATTGAACCCTCTGAACGTTACAAAACCGCATTTTGTATCCCCAATGCCCATTTTCAATGGACCGTCTTACCCTTTGGTCTCAAAACGCTTCCATCCATTTTTTCAAAATCCATGGTTCAAATCTTCCACGATCCTGCGATCAATCGATTTACATCGATGATATTTTGCTTTTTCAGTTCATACGATGAACATCGCCAATTACATCAATTCTACGATATTGTCAATAACGGAATTATCGCCAAGAAAAGCACCACACATATAACATCAATTTCGCACGGTCATCAAAGATGGTCACTACCCGCCAGAAAACACATTGCCCAAGAATCTTTCACTTTCCAGACAAGAATTTCCAAAAGAAGTCCAACAGCTTTGGCATTATCAATTACATCCGATTTCATCCCACGCGGTGGACCACTACACTCGCCACCTCTCTACTTTTATCAAAAAGAAGCCCCATAATGGAACGCACCACACAATTCGCCACTACCCTAAAGCAAATCAAGAAAATCTGCATCCCTTAAAGCCGACATCGATGGCAAACAGATCCCATGATAGATGTTGATGAATCACGGGTGCCATCCTCCTCAAGAACTCAATGACAAAGAACACTTTATCGCCACGCTAGTGACATTTTTCCTCGACATACGTAAGCACTACCATATGGTTCAAAGAAATCTTAGCGGTAAAGAATGGCATCAAAAAGTTTGAGTATCATCTGATTGGACACCATTTTCTTATCCGAATGGACAGTTCAACCTTCCCCAATATTCTCAATTTCAAAGGTTTAACCCTTGATCCATCCAAAGAAACCACTGAAGATGTGTTATGGTATGTTTGGTGTCTCACTGTCCTCTATGCAACCAAGTTAGTCCTCCCCATTTCTCCCACTTTGGAACATCTCCTAAATCCAGAAAATGCCACCTCTCTTACTTGGACATTACTTGAATGGTTTTCCCCCATTCCGCAAGGAGAAAGGTTACAACAATCGCTGAATTTACAACCTTGACCAGATGTTCAAGCACAACTGCTCACATCACCTTTATTATTCACAGCCATACTTTCAAAGATCCCCACAAATCTCTTTGGACTCAAGACAGTATACGAATGGTTCATCGCACCACATATACGCAGAATTGAAAATGAAATACAATCCACCTCGCATTAACTACCTTTTACTAATTAAACCACCAAACTCCGCCACATAAAGACATATTTCACACCTCCTTAGTTCCCCAACATGACCTCATCACGATACCCACTCCATCCGCCATATCTAAACCTAAGTCACCCATCATCATTAAAGAAGAACTACTGACTACACCGATTTCCTTTACTAGACTCACAAGACCCATGGAAGACTTCCTTCCTCACCAAGATCTCCAACAGCTCCCACAACCTACCATGAATCAGATCCTCCTCACAACCTCCAAAGACATTACCCAGATGCCCAAATTCAAGTTCAATAGCCATCAGCCTCCAAACCCGGCTACCGCAGAGATTGCCCTTATCCACCTTGCCGTGGTCCCCAATGTAAGCATCCAAAGCTCTCCAACACCTTTTTCCCAAAAAGCAACCCTGACAACCCATATGAAACTGAAAGCTCATCCGAAGACGACTACATGAATCTCCACTCTCCATAAAGTAGTTTGTCTTGTTGTAATAATTATGCTTTATGGTTTTGTCTTGTATAATTATTAAAGTTTGCTTTTGCTTTTGTCAAAGTCATGCTTTAATTATTAAAGCACGCTTTGTCCTTTGTAATAATTAAAGTTGTGTCATGATGTATCTTTTACTTTTGCTTTTTCAAAAGATAGGGGTCCTGTCCTATCTTCCTCGAGAGTTCTCCTATATAAAGAGTTCTCCCCTCCTTTGTAAGATATAGAAGTTTGAAAGCAATAAACTCGTGTGCTTCTACATGAATTTCTAAATCCTCCTCTCTCTCTGCAAATGAAGATTTAAAGTTAGAAAACAAATAAAGAATTAAATCTGTTCATTTTCAAACTTTAAGGAAGATGCGTGACTTGCCTTTTGGTAGCGATCCTCGCATCGTAAAAACTTTTGATCATTTCTTATCTAGTTTGGTACCCTGTTTTAGACTCAAAGAAAGTCTGTTTTGGGTTGTATAACCCGAGGGAAAATGTTTTAAAGGTTTTTGATTACAGAGGTATATCAAACCCGAGCTTATGAATCGTCCAAAGTACGCCTTAATCAAGCTCGTATAACAACGACACGTATCTTTATGGTATCAGAGCAGTCACAATCCTTTTTCTTTTTGCATTTGATATGCAAGTAAGGCTTTCAGCACCGGAACGGTTCTTTGTCTTCAACAGCTTTCTTAAAAATCGCTTCGCCGCAGTTTGTCGAGATGTTTCGCAAGCCGGAAGATTTTACCAAGAGATTGTCGGGCGGCAAGATTGAGGTCGCGAGTTGTCGCCAGATGTCCGTTGGTGTTCTTCTATGGAAGCCAAGACATGATTTAATGTTTCATCAATCCATTGCTTATAGAACAGTTAGGACATTCTCTTATAACGAAGTCAAGATCCTTAAGATTGTGAGCAGATTTCACGCCGAGATACCGCTCGCCTTCAAAAACGCGTATGATCGCCATGAATTGATCATGAGAATGCAGAAGAGCACTCAAACTTCGGAGATCAACAAACCGTGAATCGCGTATATTGTCCTAACGAATCAAACTAATCTCAGAGCACCCAGAAACGAAAGTAAAGAAATTCTTCTAAGGATCATTGAAAGCCGGTTCGGTCTTAAAGATTTGAGGTCAATCCAGCAGACATTTCAGAAGTCTGCCATTTACGATGGAAGATCATCAAACGTGAACCATGGACCATTTGATGATTTTGACCTGGATCGGTCCGGGCTTCGAATGAGGTCAAGGTTTCATAAGATTCGCATTTCTTCTTCAACTTCGAGGAATATCAACATACGGTTGTATGGTCCGGCCTCGTAATGGATTAGGTTGAGCCATTAGATTTTGGTAATATCAAAGATAGGACTTTCGTCAGAGTCACCAAGTACGCCAAGATTCAAGGTTTGCCTCTTGGGCTTATCCTAAACAAATAGATTAATCAAGTTTCATCATCTATAAGAGATGAACGGACTGGTGAGCAAGAACCGTTCATGGGTTCTCAGATCCTTCGACGGGAGATAATTGCGGTGGTACTGACGCCATGGCGGTGTAACCGCAAGATCGACGACCAGAATGTAAATAGATCGAAATGTGACGTCGGGTCGGCGCTTAGACTTCGTTTGTGTAAGGCAGCAAGGATTGTCTTCGATGAGTCATACTAAATAACAAGTATTACATGCTTAATGGTCAGAGAAAGCATAGAAGAAGTGGACGGTAAATGGGCCTATATGGCGGATTAGCAGACGCAGTAAAAGGTAGTCTCTGCTTTTTCGATTCAATCCGAGCAAGTTCACTTTTAAACGCCTGATTTCTTTCGTCAAATTCCGCCATCAGATTTTCAAAAGTATGGCTCAGAATTCCAAATCGAGTCCACCAATAGATCAAGATTTGCCGATCTCACAGATCCGCGAATAGAGTCAACTGCCTCAACTGCTCACCAAACTTATTTTCTCAACTTTGAATCGAGACATTAACAACAAAGTATCATTTTGCCCCATTTTGGGTTTGCCAATGAGGACCCATTCAAAAGGTCTCGAGGTTCATGGGCTGGAGTATGTATGGATAGCGGTTTTCCGACACAATAACACTTCAGAATCTGTGAGTTCTAGCGAGGAAAAAGAAGAGTAATCAAGTTAGAGGAAAAACATCATACAAGCCATTTGTTTATTTGGGACGAAATTTCATATTTGCAATGTTTTGCAAATCCATTCGAGCTCTTTTCTTGGGTAAAAAAGGAGGGAGGATCTTTTGATTTAGTTCACAAGCTGACAGGGACCTGGAGGTGTTTTCTTTTTTTTTTTCGGGGCTATAATCGCTGCCCTTCTTCCCAATCATCCCAAAGCAGGGACAATTGGGTCACACATGCCCTGGGACATCCTATAAAGAAATGGCCATCAGTTATTTGGACAAATGTGTAGCCTTTATAATTGAACCCCAGAATGGGTAGATCTTCCCCGATCCGTCCGAATCAAATCAATCATTGAGGACGCAGCGAGAGCCGGCGAGGCCTCGCGAGCACTGTGAGGGTTTAAAAGTCATTCTGGATCGCCATCTTGTCATCTTTCAAACATGCTTTCAGATGTCCTGATCGGGAGCGTACAGGAACCGCTTCATAGTTGGAGATCCATTCAAGAGGCATAAGCTTAATGAGCTCGTGACGGGAATTTGGATTGACGATCAGGGATTTGGTCCATTCTCGCTAAATTTGAATCGAATATCATCAAATGCGAACCATGGACCAGCCGGTAGTCTTCGTGTGATCAAGAGCACGGGCAGCTGGTTCTGTTGTCGCCACCACCCATCAACAATTGGCGCCTCCTGGGAGGAGAGTAAGACGGTTCATCAAGAGGCGAGCCATCAATAGTTTAGACGCCAGATATTTCGATTTTCGAGTCGAACTAGAACCGATTCGGGCCATTGCTCAAGTGTCGTGTCGTAAATGTAGGAGAGATCGCCACCGATCTTGTTAATCATCGAGAAGAATATCGGCATGGGGCTTGTTCTACCGCAGGGTCCGGCTGATAATGGAAAGAACAAGATCCGATATAGCCAAGCAAGGCGTGATGCATTATCGCAGAAGCGGTATATACGATGTTGTTTTGTGTCAGATAAAGTTGGAAGATCTTTGATGGTTTCGGGCCATGGTTGGCGAGGAGACCATAGCCCGTAACGCCTTCCGACAATCGCCGACGTGATACGCTCCACTGAATTCGAAAGAGACTCGCACCACCTCGCAAGCCGGATCCGGGATTTCTCCTTCTTTCTTTTCGGAAGTCCCCTGGTATACCCATTTACAAGATACATTCCTCCGTAAATATCCTTGACTTAATTCATTATCAAGTGTCCTGGAGCGGTGATCATGTTTATCGGACCTACGATTCGCGACCTTTCGGGAAACGTGGCTCGATACTCAAAAGATCTTTTTCGAGAACAAATGAAAGGTTACTTTTATCGGTATAATAAGAGATTTAAAATACAAACTCGACTCCAAGACCTGATGCCAGAATAAACCAGGTTCCCTTTATAGGCATAAAGGAACCACTATTACACACGTAGACATTATCGATCCTTATTCCTGAATCTACTTTACAACTCACTCCCTTACTTTTACGTCACACCCTATCCATAAATACGAACCCCTGCATCAAGGAACTCTAGAGGTCAAAGCGGTACGGTCCATCCATCTTGTGGTAGACACAAACGTCGTTTCAGCCCGTAATCGCGCACTTTGCTACGGATAAGAGAAACCTCGTGAAAAGGCAAAAGGGCAACCAGACTTTTCGTAAAGTCAGTACCCAATAAGATATCTTCGCCTGAGTAATCAAACGCAAAGAAGCCATGCCTGAGCATAAATGGTTTGATTTCTATCAATGAGTAATCTCATTGTCAGAGGTCTCACATCGCCATCCGATCCGAACGAAACCTTTATGGGAACATAAAAGCTCTTTTCGAACACAAGCCGCAGACGGCGAGCACATTGCCCAAAGATAATGGTAATAAGTGCTACTTTTGGTATCTTCCGGATCGGTGATAACTTCGATGGGCCCCAAGAGATGATGGTCAGATTCTGGCAGAGGATCATGATAGCATGACATGTCCTCGCCTTCAGATTTATCATCGATAGCGGGGAATCATTATCCTCAGTATTAGAAAGAGGATATTCATCTAATGTGTAGACAACGCCGAGGGGGGTATCCGACCAGGTATAGATGTCATCGTCAAAATCTTCGCGGATCATTCGGTAAGCTTACCGAAGCTTTTTCTGGGATTTGCATCTTAGCATAAGGCTGCCCTTTCTTTGCCACAAACGAAGCAATCGAGCCCTTTTTCTGCTTCTGCCATTTAAACGTATTTCTTCCTTCAGAGGCTTTCCATTTTTTCTTTTCTTCGCATTGGATCAAGAGCACGCTTTGTTCAGACCGGCAACCAAATTTATTTGGTTCCTTATTACAAAATTTTTGCAGAGAGGATTTCTCAATCTGCTTCATGTGCCTTCATAAGTCCTGAGACCGGCAATGACTTTGAATTAGCTCCATCGATATCTCGAGCAGAGTAGCTAGCCGAAATTAAATCAACAATTGTGACCGCTCAATTTGGCCTCCATCATTTCCGCAACTGGTCCTGGCATGTTCAGTACGAATGTCCTATGAATGGTATCGGATTGTTTGTCAAAGATGTAGTACAACCTTTCTTGTTCAAGGTAGTACTCTTCCATCTTTCGGACATCACAACACTTGTTTTGGAGAAATTGCTTTCAAAGAACCTCTCTTCTCTTCAGGTATCAGCCTAAAAAATCCAGGGATAGATTTTCTACCAGGCTTCCACAAGGATCTTCTCTCGCCGGTAACGAATCCGTTTTCGGTCACCGAGCTTTTCTTCCCCACCATCGTTTTGCCGATCCGACAACTCGCTATTAGCCTTTAATGCACTGATCTTCCGCTTCAACCTGGGTTCGCATTCCCTTCGCATTTCAGGCTACCATTTTTTCAAAGTAAGCCAACCGTTCTTTTGGCTTCATTCCATCAATATTCCATAACATTTTTCTGCCAGAGTGCCCTCTTGCACTCGGTTTCCCACTCATCTCCTTGGTTCACCTCATCTATACGCTGGCACGTCAGAGGCACCAGACGAGGATGCTTCAGAATGCTGATTTGTGAATTCAGCGCGTGAATCGCATACCGACGGTTCTCGAAGTTTGTTCGCTTCGCAGATCGTAAGTTCGACCACGCGCTGGTGTCGCAATCAAAGCAGTATCCACATGTAACGGATTTAGGATTTGTTCGCGATCAAAACGGGAATTCGGCGGATCCTCGAGTATCATCGTAAGAGATACTTGAGCTTTTCAAGATCGATTCCCTCATTCCATCACGTAGCCTGGGGGTATTGGCGGCGAGGAGCATAGCTTTCTCCGTAATGCCTTCTCATAACCGCTGCATGCATTTTCCTCCCGACGTGCCATGGCTTTCAGAAGTTTGCTCTTTCCAAAGGTCTCGACACTTTTGGTTTTTATAACTTTCCTTTGTCCTTTTATTTCGCCTTCATCTCAGCCATACAACATGATAGATTCTTGAGGTATTATCACGCATATGAGAAAACCGCCGAGTACATTTTACGCTGTTTTTATTTTTCTTTACGATGCCTGTCAACGAATTTATTGCCGGGTAACCACGATGTCGCTTTCAACGCTCGTTCTGCTCCACAAAGATTGACGCTTGACCATTGACCGCCTTTCGAGCATACTTCACGGAGAAAGTGGATCGTAATCCAAAAAGACAATGGTAAAGAGGGACGGAGAAAACAAGGAGGTTGTTTCTCCAGATCTATTCGCTCTAACTCACCTTTTTAAGTTTTCGAATCTCACCTTCTTTCCGGTCAAACTCAAGACCCTAATATTTGTTTCTTATCATCCTAATAAGATCTAAGTCCAAATATAGCTTTCATGTCAAAATACATTTTTTCAAGTCGAGCAACAATTGAATCAACTTGCCATCAAAGATTACTAGACCAGATGCCATCGAATCAACTTTTAACATCAAGTCTTGCAGAACACAATCGCTGCCTCGCATTCTCGTACCGCCAAGGATCGCCTCAAAAGGTCAGTTCTTCACCGACCATCGGGTTACTAGTGTTTTGTTTGACTTTTGTTTGAGGGTCTATCCTTTTTTCTAAGGAGGGGAATTGTTCTTGATATGATGCGGATGTGGATGAGAACATCATACAAGAAAATGGTTGAGGAGCATAAATGAAACCCGCTTTCACGGGCGCATAAGTTCAGATGGCTTATGCTTCCGGAGTGGAGTTATACGGGCGAAATGAGGTTTTAGTTTTGCTTCGGGTCATTCGGAGGAAAGTGGGTCAGTTTGCGTATGGAGACAAAAGAATGCACTTTTTTTACATCGCGATCGACGCTTGGGTAATAGTTTTCTGGGTAATCAAGGCGGGTGAAGAGTTTTCCATTGACCGCTGGAAATTTTCTTCAAAATGCCAAAACAATCAGACTACACATACGGTAACCAGAACATCCCATAAGAAATGTTCATCTAATTTATCAAGATAGACAGTGGTAGCCTTTTCGAGGAAAAGCATGAACGGAATGTTTTCGAAAAGAGACATCGCGTAATCATACTGTAAAAAGAGATTCTCAAATTGCCTTGGATGGTGGTCGAAGGTCATTTTTATCGCATCATCTATTTTTTTCAAAGAAAGCTTCGTCAATTTTCACGAATTTCATAATCGGAAAGTCGCCATTCCATTGGCATTAATTCGGTAAGCTTTACTTGGGGATCTCGCTTGCAGGATCTCGACTATCGCGAATAGTCTCAGATTCCGCAAGAATCATAAGAAAGGCTCAAGAAGTTTGGGGCTCAAAGATCTATTGCATGATTCAGAATCCCATACACTACCGATGAGAGGGCCATTTTACCGTGAACGATTGTTCAGCCTCGTTTGGATTTGCACCTCGAAAGCAGGTGTTTCAAGGCCTTGTAAAGACAGATTGAAATTCGGGTATAGAGAGCACCAAAGATGAAAAGTGGTCAAAATAGTACAAATTACAAGACGTTGGTACTCTTTGAATCTTCAGATCAAGCAAGGCTAGTTTCAAATGTAAGACCTTTTCGCCACGAGATTCTAAGATTAAAGCGACACCACCAAGACGAAGCGGTGTATCCTTCTCTTTGCTATCAGGTTATTAACTGTGGAATTTCAAGCGAATATATTATTCCGCCAAGGCTTGGAGAGCACATTGATCAAGACGAGAAGATTGGACATACTCTTTGAGAGCCTTTTCGAGAAATAAGAGTTCGATACTTACGAGTAAAAGTGTTTCCACATAGAGCTTGGTAATGGACTCAGGCATAAAAGATTCACTAACTCAATAACTGGGACATACAAATATTCTACAAGATTCTCAATCTGGAGGCCACATGTTTGGTAAGTTTGCGGAAGAGCAAGAGAAATAGACATAGCAGACGATTGAGGTAATTGAGGAGGAAGTGCTTGAAGTAGATGCCATATTTCAGGAAGATGTTTTCTGTGTAATTAGAAAGATACTATAAACTCCATATTTTAGTAGTTCGCATGAATGGACGATCACTAACGATTTCCCATATTTCATAATCTAAAGCTTGTGAGTAAATTTTTATCCTAATTTTCCAATATGGATAATCATTCCCATCAAAGAATGGTGGTCTAGTAGTGGACCCACCTTCTCTAAAGGTATAATCGATTTAGGTTGCCATGGATCTTTTATTTTAGACGGTTAGACCTAACAAGAGAACCTTGCTCTAATACCAAATCAAATACTAGCTAAACAACCCAAGAGGGGGTGAATTAGGTTTCTAAAAATTAGGTAGTAATTAAATCAAAATCCAACGCAAATAAGAAGGGAAAGATAATCGAATACAAGATTTTTACGTGGTTCGGAAAACCCCATCTACGTCCATGCCACCAAGCTCACTGCACTTGAGGATTCTACTAACCAAGCTTTAACACCCTAAGGATTCTACTTCCAAGGTGTCAACCAACGTTTACAACCAGAGGTTATCCCAAACCTCTTAACCCAAATGTTTCCCACTCTCAAACACTCAATTTTGATGTTAAAATGAGAATTACACAAATTTTTTCCCTCACACAATATATATGTTTACAAATGAAAGCCCAAAGTGTGAGTGGATGAAAGACTAACATGTTTTAAGCACAAGAAAGATTGAATACATAATAACAAGCTCAATAATGATTGTTGAATCCATTATATTTTGAATTTGATTGAGTCTTTTTATAGTTAGAGAAGAAAACTAGCCATGGTTGACCTTCTGGGCGTAATCGACTTACCAATAATAAGAAGTTGGATTGCCATTTTGAGTTGTGCAAGTCACCATTTTACTAAACCTTGAAAAGTCAATTCACTGTTTGGAGTCGGACTAGTGTTTTCTAGTAATCGGGATTGCTGATTAATTCCAAGAATCTCAAGAAAGAGATATTAGTTAACTGCTTTGTGCAATTGATTTACCATTTTAAGGTAAATTGTTTTGAAATTTTTCTTAACTATTTTCTAATAATTGATTCACCGTTATCTCAGGGAATCAAAATTATATGTTATCATTATAAAATTAGTTTGCCTTTTTCAAGATTAATGCTATCCCTTTTTTTCCATTCTCAACTTGTCCAAAACTTTATACGGCCTAAAATTAACCAATTTTAAAGACTCCAACATTCTTAATCTAGTTTCATATCATCAAAATCAATATTACGGAAATATTTATATTAACGATACGACATATTGATAATGCGTAATCTCGTAGAATCTCATACTGATCACGGAACAAACTCACCTTAAACCATGGTCTTTCTAGAGGAGGATATTTTGGCTTAGAATAATGAACTATAATTTATTTTTTACACCATTTTGCTCTTCTTCTTTCTTATTCTAACGTTTCTAGCATTAGATGAACTAAACGATAACATTATTTACCGTAGCAACAACCAACTGATGTTTATGAACCTTTATCAAGAGGACTTATGGGTTAAAGCATGAAAAACAAATAATGGTAAATTTAGAAGTGAGGATGTTAAAAGAAAAGGCTGAAAAAAATAGTAAGTTTATAATTTTTTTACATAGCATTTGACTAATAAAATAAGTTTATAATTTGGTACATAACATTAGACTAATAAGATTATGGTAAATATATAGGTTCCTTAATTTTTTCTCTTGTAGGATGAGTTAAAGAAAAAGGTTGTCATGGAGAAATTTCTTTCAACCAAGCGAGGATATTCTTAATATGGTTTTGGAAAACCAACATCTAGGTCAAGTTAAAGCCACTAATGATGGAGTGACGATAACATCATATTTTGGAAAGGCAAAAAGTAAATCCATAGCAATGGATCTATATAATATTGTTGAAGAGAAAGTGGATAAGATCATCTCACAAAGAATGATAGAATTTAGACAGAAAATTAAATCAACTATATCCGATCGATAATTGTTCGGGATTAGTGAAGGCAAGATCAAAGTAGGCCTATCGCAATGGACCAAGCCAAAACAATTACTAGGTTATCAAAGGTACATCATACTCTTTGAATGTTTTTTGCTATTTTTCCATAAACATCTTGTATTTATAGTGAAATTCATGTTGATTTTACAGAAAATAGTAGCAATAATAGTTTATTTTATTACTATTTTTGTCGCTTAGAAAAATATGATGTTTTACTGTAAAATAAAGAAAAAAAATAGTTTTATTTTACTGTTATTTTACAAACATTTTTACTTGGGAAATTATTATTTTACTACTAAAATTATTCTGACATATCATGTCAATACTATGGTTTGCCGAAAAGTGCATTTTACTACCAAACGTTTGCACTGCATTATTTTATTACTATTATTTGTTTGGTTCTTAGAAAAGATCATGATGTTTTACTTGTAAAACAAGAATAAAAAATTTTCTTCTTTTCGAGAACTCATGAGTTATCAAGAATTTGCATTCTCATGTGTTCCAAACCAGACTTGTCACCACCTTCTCATTTACATCTTGAGGTGGTCAATATCATTCTCATATCTCTAGTTCATCTTTTCTTAAACCTCGAGTCAAGGTTTTTGTCATTAATTCTATTTAGAACTTTTTGGGCAATTGAAACTTTAAATCAAGTGGTCTCAAGTTTCGATTATGGTTTGCAGATCATTTATTAGTTTAGTTTTTAATTATTTTTGAATGTCTTATTTATCAAAGGAAAAAAAAAGAACATACAAAAAAAAAAATTAGGTTGCAAAAGAATTCAAATATTCCTAGCTTCATCAAATTGAATTTAAGTTATTCATTTTCCTTGACTCTGTTTACTCAAAATATCGATTGTGCTCCTTTGCTCTCTTGTTTTTTTTTTTCAATTTCCTTTTCTTATTCTTTGTGAGCTCTTAATTCATTTTCTTTATTTTGTGTGCTGGTTAGTCATATTTGGTGTGCCACCTAGATTTTTCATGATTTGTTTATTTAGTTCAATAAAGAATTGAAAGAGAGAATTTATTAATAAGCCAGTGTGTGTGAGATCGTTGGACGATAAAAGCCATTTTGTGTGATAACAAGAGTTAAGTGTCATCAATTGAGTGAAACACGTGAGGGAGTGTTGTGAGGTCTTTTTGTTAACATTCATTTCAAATCACAAATATGTCAAAAGATCAAGAACCTATGGACCAATTAACTGTGCTCAAAGTCATGCAACAATAGTTTGAGCGAATTCTGATGTTTGGAGAGATCCGTGACAAATTGGAGAGGCAAGACACTGCCATTACCTATCTACAAAGGGGTCAACAACTAGTAGCTCTTAATGTAAGAAGCAATCAGGGGCATACTACCATGGAAGAAGAAGACGAGCATGACCTAAATAATTTTGATGACCAGCCCACCGTTGACAAGCGTGGAACGGACGATATGCCCGATGAATTGCATGTACTTTTGTGTTTAATAAAATTTATCTCAAAAGTGGATGTCATCATATTAGGACGAGAGAGATGGGTGGAAAACTACCTTTAAAACACCTATGCCATGTAGGCTAACTAAATGGTTAACTATGCCATTTAGGCTATCCAATACACCTAACACTTTTATGAGATTAATGAACCATGTTTTGCGTTCTTTCATTGGTAAATTTGTGATTGTTCATTTTTATTATATTTTGATCTATAGTAAAAGCTTGGACAAACACACTGAGCATTTGTAAATTGTGTTAACTATTTTAAGGAACAAAAAGTTGTACGTTAATTTAAAGAAGTGTTCCTTTTATACAAATTGGATTTTTTTTTTGTTATGTTGTAAGCGCTAAAGGAATTGAGGTTGATGAAGAGAAGGTAAAGACTATTAAGGAGTGGCCTACACGTAAAAGTGTAAGTGAGGTAAACAGTTCTTCAAAGAACTGTTAAAAGACAAAGAGCCTTTCCGCAATGATTTTAGCACCCTTGTTTACCAGGAACTGAATTTGTGAAGAAGCATGTGGGATTTACTTGGGGTAGTGAACAAGAAAACACATTTAATCTAACCAAGGAGAAATTGATTTATGCATCATTACTTGCTTTACCTGATTTTGCTAGAACTTTTGAAATTAAATTGTGTTGCTTCAGCTATAGGTGTTGGAGCTATTTTGATGCAAGAGTTTATTTCTTACTTTAGTAAGAAATTAAAGAGCCCCTAAATTATCCCACTTATGCGAGATGTATGCATCGGGTGAGAGCATTGGAAACTTAGCAACACTACGTTTCTACCTAAAGAGTTTGTTGACACATTCATCATGCCCCTCAAGTATTTGAGGTAAGTTGCATAAGAGACATGGCGATGGAGTGAATTTATCGAATCATTTCCTTATGTGATCAAATACAAACAATAAGAGAATGTGGTGATGCATTATCTAGAAGTTATACACTTATCTCTACATCGATTCAAAGTTGTTAAGATTTGAGTAAATTAAAAATTATATTTTAATGATTCGATTTTGCTAATGTTCTTATATAGAGAAAATAAATTGTGCCAATAATTCTTTATGCGGAATTGTTTGTTAAGCTCGGGCGAGGTTTAATGGGACATTTTGGCATTGTAAAATCTCTAGACATTTTAAAAGAACACTTCTTTTGGGCACATATAAAACATGATGTTGAAAGAATATATGAGAAGTGTATCACTTGTATACATGCTAAGTGTAGAGTTTTACTTTATGTGTCATAAAACCGAAGTTTTACTTGTACCTAGCGAACCTTTGGTTGATATTTTTATAGACCTTTTTTTGGGTTTACTTAGGTCAAAAAGGGTAAAGGATTTTATTTTTGTTATTGATAGGTTTTCAAAACTGGCACATTTCATTTGATGTCATAAAATTGATGACGCAACAAACATAGCTTATTTGTTTTCAAGGAGATAGTAAGATTGCATGGAGTACAAAGGAGCAAAGTTTCAGATCAAGATGTTAAGTTCTTGAGTGTCTTTTCAAAAACTGTGGTTAAGTTCTTTCATGTCTTTTCCAAAACTTTGTGAGGTAAGTTGGGTACTAAACTTTTGTTTTCTACTTCTTGTCATCCACAAACTGATGGACAAACTGAGATTATAAATACAAATTTGTCTACTTTGCTACATGCCATTATTCAAAAGAACTTGAAAACTGGGGAAGAATGGTTGTCACATATTGAATTTACTTATAATTGAATTATCCGTTCAGCTACTAAATTTTCACCATTTGAGATTGTATATGGTTTTAGTCCATTAACTCCTTTGGATTTATTACCTTACTTATTGATGAGTATGCTAGTTTGGATGGTAAAAAGAAAGCTGAATTTGTTAAGCAATTGCATGAGAAATCGTGACAACATATAAAAAAGAAGGTTTAGCTATATGCTACTCAAGCCAACAATGGATGTAAAAGCAAGTGGTTTTTACCTGGAGAATAGGTTTGGGTGCATATGAGAAAGGAGAGGTTCTTAGCATAAAAGTGTTTCATGTTGCTTCCAAGGGGAGATGGTTATTTTCAAGTGTTATCAACACTATAAGTGCAAAAAGATTATTTTAATTATCAAGACTATTAGTTGAAAAAGATAATACTAACATTTTCTGTAGAGAATGGAAAGTTCTCAATTCAATTTGTTCTCGAAAGATTCCAAGTGGTTTCACCTCAATACACCACATAAAACTCCTTAAGGTGCTTACCTAGATCTTCTCTAGTAAAACCAAGAAAGAGTGGTAGATGATATATCATTCCAGATATGAGCTCAAAAGCAACCTCAATTGAAGAGTGCTCAACATAAAAGAACTATTGCTTTAGAGCTGGTGTCACCAACTACTTGGTTGTTTGATTTTTCGCTATTTAAGCTTTAGATGACGCGAGATGATAAAGAACTAACACCACCTTCAAGATCATGCAGGACACCACTAATAGTAGACATCCCAGGATGGATTGCCTCTAGAACAACCATCCACACTGAGCTTAACTACACTAGGCAATGGTCTCAACCAAGAACTAATCAAACTAACTACAAAGAGGCAGAATAATCTATATACCCCCAATCTGAGTATCGAAAACTCCCTCAACTGAGTGGCTTAAAAATAAAAGTAAAACTAACGAGCCTAAGATCTGAAACCATTAGAAAAACAACAGTGTCAAGATTAAAGGCAACATAATAACCTAAAAGCATTCTAACCAAGCATGGGAGTAGAACTCAAATGTCTTGAAGAATGGCCACACTGCTACTAGAGAACAAACAAAGCATTAAGAGATTTAAAAGAAAGGTATCAACAACCAATCATTGAATAAAACCACCGTAAGGCTACATCGGTAACACTCAAGACGTATATATACTGCAGAATGATAACAGAAAGTTATCCTTCGACCAAAGAGCATGTCGAAGTTTCCACCGATATACTGGTGCACTAGAATGACGTAATAAGACACCGTATTCTATTTTCTTACGATGAACTAAGAGTATAAACAACCCCAAGAGAAATGTACTTTCGTCACTTAAGATAAAACGTGGTTCCGCCTATCGACTTGTAACAAAGGAAGAATGGTAGTCTGACTAGTTTTCCGCGCACAAGATCCTCTTTCAAGGCAAGTGCATATACCTGTAGAAGATAGATATCGAACAAGGTAAGTGTTCTAAACTTAGAATCTTAGATTAAAGAATGTAAATGGGTTTTAGTTATCCATGGAAATTGAAATGTTATGTAAAACTTCTCCTCCCTTTATTCAAAAATGACTCTCCTTATATAAAGAGCAAGGAGGGAAAAGACAAAAGTTCGATTGAGATGATTCCAAACACAACACAATATATGTTATAAAAGTAGAGCTCAATCGGAACAAGAAGATAAAAAGCAAAGTGCATAATTACATAAGGACAAACAACTTTAAAAAGCTAAAACATAAAGCATAAAGCACTTTATTTTACATTATTACAAAGTGAAAATTTTCTTTAAAGAGATATTGACGCGTCTTCAGAGGAGGAATCTATCTCATCAGGGTCATGATCAAGGTCTTTGCTTTTCTTGAAGATTTTTTCTAGATGAGAACATCCTGGAACACATGGCCAAGGGCAATATTGACCTTTCGTAATGGAGGAGCCGAGGAAAAATGATCAGGAAATGGCGATATGGAGGAGGATGATCCGGAATTCATACGGTGACGCGAAGGTGGGTAAAATCTTCATAGCGATTCGGGGAATTCGAATAAAAAGTCGTCCGCTTTTCTTCTTTACGATTCCCCACGGGTGGTCGGTAATGTAAGACGGGAATCATGAACATTTGCTTTCGTCCAAGATGCGGAGGATTTCCGTTGGTGAGGAATACGGTTAAGTTCCACGAGGAAGTTTTTCAAGGAGGTTTCGATCCGAAATCTTGTTCAAGTCGTGCAATGCGATGAACGGATCTATTCATAACTCGATTCTGGGTCGAAAAATCTCCGTTCAAGACGCTGAAGTACGGACGGGATAATAAAACAACAAGTTGAACTATTTTCCTTCGATCCGGGAGTTCTGTAGATGACGCGGTCGCTAATCATGTAGCTTCCTATGCCACGATGGTAATCGCGATCGACAAAAGGTTTCGAGATAATTCGCTCATGGTTCATCTGCTTTTCATAATGATACCTCATAAGATTGACTCGAAACATAAGGCATGATCTTATTGGATGAGGTTCGGGATCCGTGGAAGCTGGAGAAAGGATTTAAGATGTTATCGGATGAGAGGATTTTTCTTCTTCTTTTCTTTCTCCTCATAACTTCCAATTCGCCATCAACATCCATATCATCCAAGCAAGTGACACCTGGATTGTACATATACGGGCTTCAGAATATCCCATGTTAAGTGACCATTAATTTTATTCGATATACCGATATCCTTCACGAGAAACCACGAATGGAAGATTCTTTTCGACCAGCAGGTGAAAAAGTTGTCCAAACAGTGCTTGGTTTCGTGTGTTTGAAAGATACTGATTTGACTATTTTGTCGCTTTTCAAACATGGCTTCGTTGTTTGAACTTTAGAGTTTCGTGGAAATGCTCATAGTTAACCATTCAAGAGGTGTAAGTTCGAGCAATTTTGTTTTTGGATTTGCTTGAATTCGATGGTTGGAATTGTGTTCCGCTAGTATCATTGGGCATCGATGTAGTGTGGGAAGATCGAGTGATTTCAGTGAATCGATACACTATTTGGTGACGTAAGAGTTATCTTTGATGCTGGTGTTTCGCTCGCCTCGAGCTGGATTCGACCTTGCCGCGGAAGCGTCGATCCTCAAGAGAGAAAATTAGTAAAAGGTTAACAAGACACCCAAAAGACGTAAGTCGATACCCTACAACAAAGATGTTGATATTGTTTAACTCGTGTTCAGAGAGTAATTCTTTAATAGTAAACCTTTTCACTACCATTGGGTCGTAATCAATCTAACACCACCAAGACGTAAGATGATACCCTCTCGCTTCTGGGCCACACGAGATCGGGGTATTTCTAAAGTGACGATCGCTTCACTTCGAGAGGCTCAGTAAAGATAATCCGTCCAAATGTAAGACCGAATATATTCTTTTCGGAGTGGTCTGGAGATCAGCGGATACTTCCTGAAAGAAGTTTTGTTCAGATTATAAGGACTCTACGGGAACCCAGATTCACTGATTCGTACTCGAATATGTGAATATTCAACAAGATTTTCAATTTTGAGGCTATGTTTTCAACATGATTTGTAAGAGATAAAGGAAAGAGAGATACGACGTAAGACGACGGAATTGAAATCAAGACGTAAGATGTTTCATATTCGTGTAATCTTCTTCTAGGAGATCAAAAAATATTATTTGATATTACTAATGATACCACTTCTGCGATAGGCTTGGCTCTGATACCAGTCGGTAGTTGTACGAGGCGTTGTTACACTAGATCTGTAACAGAACAAAGTCTGTCCTTAGGGCCAATAGCCCGCAAGTTCTGGTTTCCAGCCGATATACCAAAACCGAAAATCATATCTGAAAAAGCCACGATACTACCAAAACACGCAAGACTTCGGCCTTTTAAAGAGGGTGAACGCTAGAGAAAAACAATTTCATTTTAAAAATCGATTGGAGGATAAAACAGACCTTTCTCGATTCATGATCCTTAGATTAAAAGTGCATACTCGCTTAGAAAATTAGAGCGATCATTATTAACCCAAATAATTTTTCGATTCCTGTAAGAGAGAAAAAGTGTTTAGTAAAATAATGAAAGAAAATCTGAATTTTATTTCGATTAACTCCCAGAAAGGATAGAGATCCTTATATGTAGATCTCGATGAGAGATACCCTTATCAATTTACAAAAAAAAATTATTAAAGACACCACACCAAACTTTAAAAAAGAAAAGATAAGACACTTTTTGATAAAGATAAGACCCTTTGTCTAATTATTAAAGCAAACTTTAAAAGCAAAAGCGATTCCCATGCGTGTCTTCAATCATGGAGCGGGTAATGAGACACATACGCTTTTTTTCATATTGGCGCTGACGGATCCTTGGTGATCAAGATGCTTCAGCAGATAGGCTTTCTTCATCGTCATTTTTTTCGGGGCTGAAGAGTGAGGTTCTGGTTCAGAATAAAGCAGTAATGGAATTTTCAAGATGGAGAAGAGACCTCGAAAATCTTCCCATGGATCCCGGAAAGCATCTTGAATAAGACGTTAAGTAATCAGACGCTGTCCATGACAAGGATTCTCGAGACTCGAATCGAACCCTTGAGTACAAGTTTATGTTTCGACAATTTCTGGGCGGTCCAACAGGTGGTGATGTTTGTGGCCGAACATTGTTGAGTTCCATTAGGCAGACTTCGAGAAAAGAGGTAATGTATCATGGACGAGTATAAGGACGAGGATAAGTTTTCCATTCATAGCTATATCTTCAGGTCCGTAAGTCTCTCTGCTTCTAGCGCTTAAGTAAGGGCGTCATGAACGGGCTTAAGACCGCAGTGAATATGTCCGCTTTGCTCGCATCTTGTCTAATCCTCAAAAGTACATGATTGAAGTTGTTTCATACCACCACGCGAAAGTAGTGGAATACCATTCAAGCCGAGAGTCCATGTAAAGTCTGGGGAGAATTTAGAGTGGTGAGGACGGATACTAAGACCATTGCAGTATATAGTGTGAGGCAACATGTACCATAACTCATCTTCGCAGATGGTTATGAAGAGAGGTAAGACATGTGAGAAACAAGTTTTCCATACGTAGGAAGAAAAACGATCGCTTTGAACATCAAGAAATAAAAGGAATTTCTTCGCAAAGTCTCAATGAGTGAACGAAGGAATGTTCATGGAAAAGTTCTTCGTCGAGAAGCTTGAAAGCTGAAGTCGATAGCTATAACCCAATGACGAAATGGCGAGGGTTTATTTATACGGACGTAAAGCGAAGTCCTGACGAGGTTCTTTTTTTTATGGATCAGAAAATCATATTTAACAAAACCGGGCTTTTAAGGCTAAGCAAATTTGCTCGTGAGCAATTTGTTTTAAAGTCAAAGATTCTAAAAAGAGGAGTTTTCCACGCTGATAAGGAATTTACCGATTGATGAAATTCAAATTTTCGATTCCATACCGACAAAAATCTCTTCAGAGATCATACATGGTAATTTTTCAGAGTCTTTGAATAGTCCATGTACGCGCACGTATGACGACACCATGTATCTCTCAAGATGGCACTCCAAAGAATCATCATCGGCGCCACCAGAATTCGCTGTCCAAATATGGAATTCGCAGAGATGGATCTGCTATCATCTTTAGTCGTTGGAACAAATTTTGTGCTGTCCCCATGGAGGGCACTCGCTCGAGCATACGGATACCGGCGGGGATTGCAATTTTGTGGATGAAATCACGGACATAATTAACAATCCCAAGGAATTGCTGGATCCGCTTTGAGATGCGGTCCTGAACTTTAATAATTCAAATAAATGCGGACTGCGATAATGGCCATCTTTAATTACCATGCCAAGAAAGTCAAGAAAGCATGATTCCGTGTTCCTGCACAATGACATAATTAACAATCCCAAGGAATTGTTGGATTTGCTTTTTGTTGAGATGTGTGTCCGGGAACTTTAATAATTCAACAGCGCTGATAGTCGATACGGCCATCTTTAATTACTATGCCAAGAAAGTCAAGAAAGCATGATTCTCGCTCTCACATACGAAGAAATCCAAAAGGAGCTGGTGGCTCTCGTGGTCAAAAAAGAAATAATAAGATATCATCAACGATATCAAAGCAATGGTTATACAGGATCAAGATTTTTGCTATGGTTTTTAAATAACGGGCGAGTAACTTGTCACCAAATGGTAACGGTTCCATCGATAATGGGCATCGTGGATGGTAGCAGATTTGGCCAACTCGGTGAAATACAGTTACCAAAACCGCCTTTTGATCAAACTTAGAAGATACGAGCCCCTCAAGATCGGCTAAACAGTGGTCCGGATTTTTAAGGGGGACTTATCATCTTTAAGGAAAGAATTTAAGCTACCGGTAATCAATAACTAACCTTTTACCGTTAACTAATTCAGATCTTTTTCAACATGTAAGGCTTGACAAGCCCAATCAATCAAGAGGTTCTACGAGACCTTGTCAAGCTAACCGAGAACATTCGTGCTTAGCAAATAAGAGGTCCGGAGACATACCCAAAAAGTGCTTGTGGGTTTATGTCTTCGCTTGAGTTTGAAAGGAAGAATGAAGAATTGTGCATTTTTCCAAAGAGCGACGGTGGAACCGTGAATGGTTTTCTAAAAAACTCTAGAACTTTTGTGAAATACGACCGTATGGAGATGGTGTTTCGAAAGTCAGAAGTGAATGATTTATAAGGCGTAAGAACATTCGTTTGTAGTAACTCCGAATCGCGAGGAATACGCTTTTAACCAAATGAAGAATGTCAAACCTATGAGTAAATCTTTATCCGGAGTTCGATGCTTATAATCTTTTTCCAAATTATGCAATTTTGGTTAATCAATACCAAATTTTTTGCAATCAAAGTTGGTTTCAAAAGTTTCTCCATTAACCGCCGGAAAAAGTTTCAAGTGTTTTCCCAACAATCGATGGCGATGTAAGGATCAATCATACCGTATTCACACCAAAGATTAAAACCCGATGACAGGAACAGGAACACCAATCATACTAATAATTTTATCCTTATTACATGTACACTTTTTAGTGTTAATCACACCCCCCAACCAGCTTATTGCTAGGCCTTAGCAATTTAAGCGATAAAAATATAGCAAAATTTAATCATTTTTTCTGAAAAATTGTGTTTATTTCTTTCATCAGATTAATAACAACAATCAAATAAAAGTATAAATATTATCTTCAGCCTAAAGAAAATCATACCCACAAAATTCAGCTAAGTAAAATCATGTAAAATGATCAATTATAAGAGCTATATTAATCAAGTCACTTTTAAAAATGATACATCAAATCCCAAAAGCTCACGATTAAAAATGACTCTCTCGCAAGAAAATAAACCCCATAATAACAGTCACTATAAGAAGTGGTAGACTGAGATAATAGTACAACAATATTACACACTCTCACCAAGAATAATGCCCACAACTTAGAAATGAAATGATCTCAAGTCCAAGGAATTACTAGCCAAATTTATTTATATTTTTATGCATCACCACATCTTTTGGTCCATATTACTAGCTTTTACTTCAGACTATTATTCCCTAAAATCAAGAAAGACTTTAATTAGGATGTAACGTAGGCTAGGGTCATGGCTAACAAAAAAAGGGTAATAGGAAAAGCAAAATATATATTTGAAAAATATGAGACTTTTTAGAGATTACAAGGTGCTTTTCGCTTAGAATTGTTTTCTTTTTTTTCTTTTTGTTTTTTCTCTTTTTTTAATTTTATTTATTTATTTATATATATACGTATCTTTTTTTCTTCATAGTACCATTATCAAGAATACATAATCATCCCTATTTTCAAACATAATTGGGTGGTGGAAAACATAAAATATAAGGTGATACTCCACATTCGAGTGGGTACGTGACTTGTTATCCGTACTGCATTAGTGCCTATTCGTGATCACCGAATTTACGCAGGGCTTCCGCTGATATACTAAATGGGAAAGCGTAAAAACCTTTAAAACATTTTTCATCTCGGTTATATAACCCAAAATGATTTCTTTAGTCTAAAATAGGCGGGTACCAAAACCGATAAGAAATGGTCACAAAGTTTTCTCGATAATGCTGGATCTCGGTAAAAGGCAAGGTATATACATTTCCTTTAGTTTCAAATGAATAAATTTAATTTTTATTCTTTTTCTTTCTGTAAGAGCTTCATTACTGGCAAGAGAGGAGTGGAGGTTTTGGAGTTGCATGAAAAAACACACTTGAGAGCTTTATTGCTTCAAATTATATATTTTACAAGCATGGAGAACTTTATATAGAGAATTCTCAACAAGATAGGACAGACTTCTCATCTTTTTCAAAAGCAAAAGTAAAGATATTTACAACATGATCATGACTTTCAAGGATCATGACTCAGAAGACACCTTGGGAAAGCCAAATTTTTCCACCGATCAAGACTTTGGACAAATGGACAAAAGATAAAGATTGCTATTAAAGACTTTTTACAACTCGGCAAAAGTTTAAACAAAGGCATGCGGCCAAGTTTTATAAAATCATAAAGAAAATATAATTATTACAACAAGACAACTACTTTATCGAAAGCAACAAGACAAACAACTTTACGGGAGCTGAGATTCATTACTATTTCTAATGAAGCTTTCACCATAGTGATTGGTACAATGGATTTTGGGGAAAAGAGGTTTTGAGAGCTTGATGCTTAGCCGGGGACCACGCAAGGGGGGATAAGGACAACTTCTTCTTCAGATCCTCGGCCCGGTGATGCTTTTGAGTGGCTTTGTCAACTTCGGCGGTTTAGTGGTCGTGGTCCTTCGAGGTCGACGAGGATCCCGGTTCATTCAATACTAAACTATCGGGAGATGTTACCAGGAAGTTTAAGTCTTCCTGTGGGTCTTGAGTTCTTAAAAGGAAGTTAAGTCCGCTTTTCTTCTTCGATAACGATTCTGATATCGGGTTCGGATACGGGGAGCGGGATCTTATGGCCAGCTGGGCCGCGGAGTGCAGATGTCTTAAGAGGGTCGGTGGTTTAATTGGGCAGAGGTAGCTACGACATCTCGATTTCATTTTCAATGACAATGCCATGCAGCGAACCATTCATATACCCGGTCTTCGAGTCCAAAAGAGTTTTCAGGTCCGGACGCTCGTGAAACGATAAAGACCGGTAAAATATGCCTGGCAAGGTGTATACGCTCATGTTGTAAATTTCTTGTTGAGCTTTTTCTCCACCTGGTACGTGGGAGAACCATTCAAGCAACGCAAAGAGAGGGCTTTGTCCGGTCGAGGAGATGTTCCAAAGCCGGAGTAATTTGGTAGACTAACTTAGCATAAAGGATCATAGGGCACCGAGGTACTATATAACACATCTTCTTTCGATGGATCAAGGGTTAAACCAAGAAGAACAGATTTTCTGTAAAGAGGAAAATCGAAAAGGTTCTGATAAGGTAGCTTTCAAAGAAGAGAGCTTTTCGTGCAAACTCCGGATGGCAAGCAGAAAGAAAAGTTTTATTAAAGGAAAAGCTTTTCAGAGCCTCCTGTAGTGATGAGCCATGGAGATGATTGGAAAATGTTTTACGTAGGAAAATAGAAAGGTAGGGGTTTTTCCCGGTTTAGAGTCCGATAAAGATATCGACGGGTTTCGATCCTTTATTTTCGACTGAAAAGTCATATTCAAAACCAATCTTTAATCGAGTAACATTTTTCTAATGCTTTAATTTTCAAATTGGTAATATCGGAAGGTCCGAATCGTCCATACCGATGCGAGAAAATGGTGTCCAATCGATGACACTCAAACTTTGACGCCATTCTCCGCTTAAGATTTCTTTCAACGCATGATAATGCTGTGAAAATTGTCCACCAGCGTAAGCTGAGAAAGTTGTTCTTTCCATTGATTTCAAAGAGGACTTTGCACCCACGAATCATCATACCTCTGTTCATATTATGCGCTTTCATCAAAGAATCAACTTTACCTGAGATGGATTTTGCGCAATTTGCTCAGAGTAAAGGATACTACGTCAGCGTCAAGATTCCACCCGCAGCTTCTTTTTCAATAAAGCCGAAAAGCGATGAGGATCCACATGCGACGAAGTTCGGATGAATCACGATGCCAAACCGCTGAATCCTTGCTCGAAAATCACGATCCTGAAAGTTAAGCAATTTAACGTGTTTTCCGATAATGGCCATCTTTTATGATCATCAAGGAATTCAATATTTTAAGAATGGTATTTCTTATAACATAATTCCACGATGGACAATATCATGTAATCGAAGCTATCAAACACGTTTATCACGCGATCCGAAAAGCAAAATATCATCAATATAAATTAAATGTATGCGCATAGTACCGAAAGACACCATGGATTTCGGAAACCACGGGCGCTTTGAGGCCAGGTGCATCGGTCCATCGAAACGGCATTCGGGATACAAAAAGAAGCCAGAACGCCAGGTTCAATGCCTAATCGCTAAACCGATTTTAAATCGAATTTCAAAGATCCGGCATTTTTTAAAAGTAAACATGCTTTGTCACGGGCAAGGAAACTCATCTTCAGAAAACGCGACTACCGATAACAATGACCAGGCCCTTGAATAATTTCGTAATGCTTTTCAACATAATTGCCGCAGTTCATCGAGAATTCAAAGGTTCACAAGACTCGGCCAATGGAACATTCTTGTCGGCCAGAGTAAATCGTAAGGACTCATTCCCCAGCGAGTGGCTTTTAATAATGTCTTCATTGAGTTCGAAAGCGTAACTTAACGAAGAAAACTTATTTTTCCACAATTGCCTTCTGATTTCCGGGGAACGGACTTATGTAAACTCAAAAGCTTTGCTCGAAATATCCCGTAGGCTGGCGGCTTTGCATGATCAGAGTAGCCTGAGAATGTCCGGAAAGGTTTAATGACTTGACTCAATTCATCAAGGATTTTTCGATCCGGTGAAGCGATGTCAAACTCAACAAGAAATCCTTATTGTACCGAACCGATAACTTCTGTCCAAATGACACACTCGGGAAGATTCGGATACCAATGGGTTTTTCGTAATCAAAGAGTGCGCAAGAGTTTGCTATCGACATTTGAAATGTTCTTCATATTTCGTCCAAGATTCGCCAAGCATTACGCTTTAATATGCGTCAGCACCAAAGGTCGTAGACCAATCATGGAACGCCTTTCGAACTTCGAGGGCAAGAGTCGAGTCACTTGACGGATAGACGGGACAATAAATCCTGGTGGAAAATGATTTGGGATCGACCACCGCCCAATTCATCGTAGGAGTTCCAGAAGGCTAACACTGCTTCATCATTGTTCATCTTGCTTCTAGAAATAGAATTCCGCCATCCTTTCGGAGAAGAATCAGTAAGCCAAGATGCTTCAACTAACCGGTCAGATTTGTCTCAATTCGCATAACGGTTCTTTTCTTCTGCGCATGAAACATCCGCTTGATTTTCTCCGCTTAAAGTCTCTCAAGATGACTTCTTTCCGGGTCAAGAATCAGAAGTGGCTTTTGGATCGACGATCCTGATGAAAATTCGTACCCGATTTCGAATTTCTTAAAATGCCTTTTTCTTTTTGTGACCGCAATCACAACTTTCTCCGCTGGTATTCGATCCGGCAAGTGCGTTGCAGCACTGAACGGTTTCGTTTTCAACAGCTTTTAAAAACGCTCGCTCACAGAGTTTATCGAGACAAATTTCGGGTGTTCTAAGATTTCTCAAGAGTAGACGTTGTCAAGAGAAAGATTGGGACGCGCGAGTTGTCTCCTCAGTATGTCCTCGGTTCATCCTAAGGGAAGTGTTTAGAAAGACATGCTTTAATGCGCTCATCAATCCATTAAGCTTATAAAATAAAGAAAGACATCCGCTTGTAAAAGTCAAGATCTCTAAGATATGGAACAACATTTCGCCGAGATAGTCGCCGCAGCCTTCAAAGATCGCAGGGGTTCTCCAAGGAATTGATCACGGATAACCGTGCGCACTCAGACTTCGAATCAACAAACCGCAATTGTTCAAGGCCAAAGTTAATCAAACCAATCTTCAGAAAGCACCTGTAAAACGAAAAGAAACTCTAAGGATCGATCGAAGCCCTCCGGACGTAGCATTCGGGCGTCAATTCAGTGCATATTTCATTGGGCGATCACGCCATTTATGAGAAGGGCGTCATCAAAGCGTAAACCACGCCATTCAAGATTTTTGACCAGTGGAACCGGGATGGGCTTCGGAATTGGGTCAGTTCGCGGCAGATTCTGCATTTCTTCTTCAACTTCCGGCGAATGTCAACATATGGTTCGTATGGGAAGTTCGCCCGAGGAGGTCGATCCCATTAAGATTTTCGTGATATCAGATAGACTTTTCGTAATCACTTGGATCAAGATTCTGTCGTTGTCAAAGGGATGGCTATCGTAAATGCAAGATTCAACTGGTTCGTCATCATTATCCGTAGAAGAGCCGGTCGATCAGATGGGCACTAAACCGGTGCATCGGCTTGTTTATCTTTGATCGGTATGGGTCGGGATTCAGCGTGGGGCGGACCGTATGCCGAGTACGACCAGAGAAAGGCTTGTGATATGAAATGCGATGGTCGCGGGCCGGTGTCCGGGCTTCGCTTAGTTTAAAGGCAGGATTGTCTCCGAAAAGAGATGGCATTAAAAATAACTCAAGCCGACTATACCGTCTTCACTTGGGAAAGATAGAGGCAAATGACGATAAGTTGACCATGGATAGTGAGGCGAGGTGGTAAAAAGGTAGTCTTTGTTTTTCGATTCAACTGAAAAGTTCGCTTTTAAGTCATTGATTTCTTTCCTTCGTCAAATTTCCATATAATACCGGGCAAGCATACTGTAGTTCGTAATCGAGTCAGTAATTCGGACCTGAGATTCGCGGATCTCGCCGATCCGCGCAGATTTTGAGTCAATCAGTTGTCGCAAGTCGTTTCAACAGAACCGATGTTCTCAACTTTGAGTCGAGTATTCAACAAAGTATCATTCTGGTTCGCATTTTCCAACAGGACCTGATTCAAAAGGCTCGGAGGTTCGAAAGCGTGGCTGACGAGGTAATCAGTGGCGGATTAAAGGGTTTGACACAACATTTCATCGTGGAATCAGCAGGTTCTAGCGAGGAAAGCGATAAGAGAATCGGAAATAAGTATGAAAACATCGCATGGAGCCGTGGTGTTTAAGGGATCGGATGGAGTTTCAGATTGCAATGCTTTGCAATCCATTCGAGTTCTTTTTCGCAAAAGCGTAAGTTCGGAGCGGCGATTCGCTATGCGTTTCGTGGATCATGGGTGCGGTGAACCGAGGTTTATTCCTTTCGGGGTTTTTTCCTTCGAGGACATAGTCGCCTTCTTCCCAATCATCTCCAGGGACAAGTGGGTCACACGCCTGGGGGCATCCCATATGAAATGGCCATCGCGCATCGATAAATAGGTAACCTTCAATCAACCTCAGAACGGGCGATCTTCGCTATCCGAATACCGCGATCATCAAGTATAGTGTAAAGTCCGGCGAGGCTTTCGCGGAGCACTCGAGCGGTTTAAAAGTCATTCTGACGGCTCCATCTCGGGCGCTCTTCAACATGCTTTCAGAGGTCTCAATCGAGTCAGATTACATGGAACTGCTCATACGAGATCCATTCAAGAGGCATAAGCTCACGAGCCCACGACGGGAATTTTTCGGATCCGGATTACGGGATCCGTCGATTCGCTACACTACGAGGGTATCAGAACGATGTTCGAGGTAGATCTAAGGCATGATTTCGGGTTTATAGACCAATCAGCGTGGCAATTTTGGCGTAAGAAATTGTCAAAGACCTCAATTGACTTGACCTTCGGCCAAGTCAGGGATCTGGAGAGAAGCGTCAAGTTCGGGTAAAAGGTAAGTAAAACACTTCCTCGCATTTTGGAGGGCGACAAATAACAAAGATTCGGTAATCGCTTAAACCGCATCAAGCATAGCAAGGCGAAGTCAGAACCTAATCCTTTTCACCACGTAAGAGTAAGGATTAACTGACGCTCCAAGACGAAGATTTAGAGTAACCTTCTCGCTTCCAATTGAAATTAACTCAAGGTATTTCGAGAGGACATATTGCCCGCAGGGTCGCTTGGAGATAACATTGATCCAAAGCGAGAAGACCGGATATATTCTTGCAGCGGATACGTAGAGTACCTGGACATCGGGTAAAAGAACTGGACGCTTTCAGATAGTGGTGCGGCTAAGGAGAGTGTAAAGATTCACTAATTCGGGCGTATTCGTGATGTAGAGTATTCTACAAGATTTTCAATTTTATTAATGGTACGGTAAGAAAGCAAGATTGGGGCAAAAGAAAGAGTAAGAAAGAAATGGAAGCACGAAGCCACGAATGAAGTTCTCTCTACCAAGTTCTAGAGAGCAAAACAGAATAAAGACATAAATTATACCACTTTGAGATTTGGAAAACAAAGAGTTAGGGCTCTGATACCATTTGTAATGGACTTGTTATCCGACAAAGGTACTGCATTTACTAGTGCCTATTCAGGATCACCTCTGGAATTTACGTCGTCGGTTTCCCGTCGATATACTCAAATGGGATAGCAGAAAAACCTTTTAAAAACATTTTTCATCTCGGGTTATATAACCCAAAACAGACTTTCTTTTTTCAAGTGATCCTTTACACATTCATGGAGGCCCAATTACAAGAGTTAAAGCAAACAAGATGCAAGCTGTTTTAAATGGATTAATTGAGAAAATGTGGACTGCAAATGCAATTCAAAATGCAAGACATGACGAATTGGGTTTGGAGAGAAGACAAGGCATTGTGGGCATTATTCAGGTTGTTCGGCAGCTGATAACTCTATGAAATGAAAGTTATTATGGCAATTCTAGACTTAAATCAAGACCACTTAGAGAGTAAATGATGTGTTTAGTCTTAATAAGTTTTGCTTGATTTAAAGTAATTTGTACTCAAAACATGTGCATAATTGTAGGTTTTCAGAAGTTTATAATCCATGAAGGGATGCTGAAGATGTGTTTTTAGAGACACTACATTTTATATACTGTCATCTTCAACTCAAATTTTATCTAAAGTCAACAAAAATTAGTAAAAACATCACTAGAACTAAGACATTCCTCAATTGTCAACTATTCCCTTCCCCAACCTCAAGGAGACATTGTCCTCAATATCTATGAGTAGAGTTTAGAAAACATCGTCTGGCCACTGTTAGAAAATATTTACAAATGAATAGTTAAATCTAATTTACGAGAGTTACTGCCATCATCATCAGTTGCCCAATCCAATGCCAAAGTCATGGGATCTGGCTCTGGTTTCTAAGCTTGTAAAAGATCAAGTAACTCGTTAGCAGTAGAAGCACAAATAAAGAGTTTTGTTCGCTGCGGGTGGAATGAAATAATTTTTAATTGCATGATTATGAAATGCTATTAAGCCATCATAAAAGTTATTAACATTTAACAAACCAATGAGTTTTTTATGAATATTCAAATAGGCCTAAAAGGTAAATGTAATTAGTGCCTCTAAAGTTGCAAGGTCTCAACAAGAAAAATGAAAAAAGATGATTTAACATTACGGATATTCTTTCACATACCGGCATAAACTAACTCTTCTAATGGGGTTTCGTAGACATCCTAAAGGTTTTAAGGCTTTTGGAATAATGCCTAGCACTTGGCTTCCTCGAATGATAGCATCTTCAGAGACAAGCTTTGATAACCCTTGGTCACCTCGTCCATATATAAGATGTAGTTTTCTCTCTACTATAGCATGACCAAGATCTATAGCTACCTAAACGAACTCCTTATATTTTCCATAGGAAAATTCAGAAAGCAGACAAATGTTCTTAAGTTGTCTGTTTGAAGTTGCTACCATTAGAATAATTCTAAAAAGAAACAATTTGCGAGTGCTTGAAAATGAGCTCCTATTTAAGGATCTAGGTGACAGACACAATGATACACATCTGTAAATGGAGTGGTGTGTTTGTCAAATGACAGGTGAAGCATTTGGCTTAATAATTCAAAAGTAATTATAAAATGAAAACAGTAAAAAGAAAAAGTAAATAGTGATTAGACATAAAATCACACCAAAATAATAATGCAAAAGATAAATAACAGTAAAATAAAAGGATATTTACCGGATCAGGGCTCACATATTCCCTAGCTTTACGTCCAAGAATACTGAACACCCTACATGGGTCGAGATAGACTTCCCATCCAGTTTTCTTATAAATTGGCAAATAAGGTCTTTTAGAGTCAGATTCCCAAAACTAAACTATGCACTTTCCTTTTGGAACAACTTCCATAAATTATGAATTTCACATTGAACATATCCACTCGGATGCATCTCAAGAGATCGTAAGATATCATCAACGATTTTTTACTCATGCCATCCTTAATGAATGTAATTTTATCTTCACGATTTATAGAAACCATTCCTAAAGTTTTACAACGTGGTTTGTTGCAAGCAAGTCTTACACAGTTAGGACTTTTAAAGCCAAGCCACTTAGCTCTTCTTTTTTTAGCAAACGTACTTTTACCAAAACCAGGCATGTAGGAAACAAATAGATTAGAAAACTCACATGTCAGTTAGAATTTTGCTTCAATTAATCAATGAATGTCAGCAGGAATCCCATTGATCATTAACAAACGCAGTCGTTCACAACGAGCTTTGTAAATCTTCATAAGAGCATTTTGAGGGAGAAAATGAAAACGCTAATGCAATTTATGTTGCATTTCTTCCATGCTTGACTTTGGGGTTTCAGTTATTGTGGGTAGCTGAAAATACCAACTTAAAAAGTCACAGAGTATCATTATCCACCATTTATATTAGAGAGTGAATCAAAACAAATCAAAGAAACGAATCAAATCTGCAAAATCAAATCAAAAGTGAAGAAGAAGAACAAAATAAAAACACACAATGAATATAAATACCATCCTCTTAGAGTTTATAAATACCATCCTCTATTTCCCTGAGTTGTCTTTCTAGATCTTCAGCATGGGATACTAGCTCTGGTGGTTATAGATACTAAATAGGATGTGATTTACAAATTTGGAGCAAGCTTCTCAGGTGAAATTTTACACATAAAAGTTTACTAAGATGTTCGAAGAGGATTCTTCTCATGGAGGTACACATAACAAAGATAAAAAACAGTGAAACAAAACACAATTAAAACAATATAATACACTCCATCCAAGAAATAGAAAGTAAAAAGAAAAAATAACAAACGGTAAACTAACAATAAACAAAAATGACAAAAAAAATTAAAACAAAAGGCTTAATTAAGATTTGGTGGGTCATACAAATTGATTTCGGTGTTTGCTTGACGCGGTTGGTATTCCGGATATGGTTTCAATCTCTGTCCATTAACTTTAAATGTGACAACTTCCTTTGGATTCTTAATTTTTACTACTCCATATGGATATACATTTTTTATAACAGATGGACCATTCCACTTTGACTTTAACTTCCTTGGAAACAAATGAAGATGAGAATTATAAAGTAATCATGAAAAACTTTAGTTCTTACCTTAATAATTTTGAAATTTTCATATGCATCATTCCTTAATTCCTCCAGTTCATTCAATTGCACTTTACGCACATTACCAGTATCATCAAGATTTGAATTAAAAGCTTTAATGGCCCAAAATGATTTATGTTCAAGTTCAACCGATAAGTGGCAAGGTTTACCATAAACATGCCGATAGAGTGACATTCCTAAAGATGTTTTAAAAGCAGCACGATATGCCCAAAGTGCATCAATTAGTCAAAAAGACTAATCTTTACGGTTTGGATTAACTATCTTTTCTAAAATTTGTTTTATCTCCCTATTTGTTAATTTAACCCGACCACTTGTTTGAGGGTGATAAGGGGTAGTAACTTTATGTGTAATTTCATATTTCTTCATTAAGGACTCAAACAGCTTGTTACAAAAATGCTTACCTTCATCACTAATAATGGCTCGAGATTTTCCAAATATTCTCAAAAGATTTTCTTTTAAAAAGCATATCACAATCTTTCGATCACTGTGCCGACAAGGAATTGCCTCAATCCATTTTGAAACATAATCGACAGATGCAAATCCAAATGATGATGGAAAAAGGCCCATAAAATCAATTCCCTAACAATCAAATATTTCAATGACAAGGATGGGGTTTAAGGCATCATGTGCCGCTTTGAAATAGACCCTATAATTTGACAATTCTTACACACTTTATAGAATGCATGTGAATCTTTAAATAATGTAGGCCAATAAAATCGACACTACAATATTTTTGTAGTTGTCTCTTTTGAAGAAAAGTGGCCACCGCATGCTTCAGAATGATAGAATTGAATGACCTTACTTACCTCGTCGTCCGATATGCATCTTCAAAAATTTTGATCAAAACAGTACTTGAACAGGTATGGATCATCCCAGTAAAAACTTTTCCATTATGTTAAGAATTTCTTCTTGTCTTGGGAGGTCGAGTCACATGGCATTTCACCTGTTGCAAGATAATTAACAATATTGGCATACCAAGGCATTTTGTTTATAGAAAACAAAAATTCATCAGGGAAAGAATCATTGATGGGTGTTGTATCAATTGAAGACTCATTTGTAAGTCTTGAAAGATGGCAACAACATTTTCGACTCCCTTTTTGTCCTTGATTGTCAAGTTAAATTCTTGAAGTAGCAAAATCCATCGTATCAACTTTGGCTTGGCATCTTATTTAGATATTAAATATCTAACAACAGCATGATCACAATAAAAAATGGTACATGAACCAATTAAATACGAACGAAATTTATCCAGTACAAATATTACAGCAAGTAGTTCTTTTTCAGTTGTGGTGTAATTCATTTGCGCACTATTCAAAGTTCTACTTGCATAATAAATAACAAAAGGTTTACATTCCTTTCTTTGTCATAGAACATCACCAATGGCATAATCACTAGCATCACACATTAGCTCAAAAGGCAAAGACCAATCAGGGGGTTGCATTATTGGGGCTGATGTCAAAAGACTAGTTATCTTTTCAAAAGCTTGTTGACAATCTTTAGTCCATTCAAAAGGTGTTTCTTTTATTAGGAGGTTACAAAGTGGTCTAGATATGGCATTAAAGTATTTTATAAACCTCCTATAAAATTCCGCATGTCGTAAAAAGGAACAGACTTCTCTAATTGTCTTTGGTAAGGGTAATTTTGAAATGACTTCAACTTTGGCTTTGTCAACTTCAATTCCTTTTGAAGACACGACATGGCCCAAGACAATTCCAGAAGTGGTCATGAAATGACATTTTTCCTAATTTAAAACTAATCCTTTTTCTTTGCACCTTTCCAAAACTCTTTATTGATTATCAAGGCATGTATCAAATGAATTACCAAATACAATTAAATCATCCATAAAAACCTCTAGACAATTTTCAACCATGTCACTAAAAATGCTTTGCATGCATCTTTGAAATGTTGCAAAAGCATTACAAAGTCCAAAAGACATTCTCTTAAATACAAATGTTCCAAATGGGCATGAGAATGTGGTCTTTTCCTAGTCTTCTAAGGATATAGAAATTTGATAATAGCCAAAGTAGCCATCAAGAAAACAGTAGTACGGGTGTCCTGCTACTTTCTTGAGAATTTAGTCTAGAAATGAAAGGGGAAAATGGTCTTTTCTAGAATTTAGTCTAGAATTCCAACTATATGGAATTCGTGTTGCGATTGATTCACCTTTTTCATTTTTTATAACAATTATTCCAGATTTCTTTGGTACTACTTGTGTTGGACTTACCCATTTACTATCAAAAATAGGATAGATAATTCCTACATCTAGTAGTTTAAAGACCTCATTTTTAACTACTTCTTTCATATGAGGGTTCAGTCTTCTTTGTGGTTGACAAGTTGTTTTGGCTTTTTCCTCTAAGTGTATTCGGTGTGTGCAAATTAAAGGATTAATGTCCTTTATGTCTTTTAAGGTCCAACCAAATGCATTTTTATGCCTTTTTAGTACAGCCAGTAACTTACCTTCTTGATCATGCGTGAGTTGGGAAGAAATTACCACCAGATATGTCTGTTGTTCTCCAAGATAGGCATACTTTAATTCTTCCAGTAAGGCTTTAATTCGAGCTCTCATGCTTGCTCTTTGTTTGGCTCTTCAGGTTGTGTTGTATCTTCAAAGCTCGATTGGTCATCATCACCTATAGGTACCTACATAGAATCAAGTGTAGGGCATATGTTAGCAATATCACAATCTAATTCCTTACTTGATTCAAAAGAATCAGTAAAACCAATTTCCACAGAATTTGTAAAATTCTCATTCTGAATGTGTTCCTCAATGATTGGCTCAATGAGATCAATCTCCTCATTCTCACTATCATCATCTTCTTTGTCGTGAGGTCGCTTACACACGTTGAACACATTGAGTTCCAGTGTCATGTTGCTGAAAGATAAATTCATTACTCCATTCTGCAATTAATCAAAGCATTAACAGTAGTTAAAAATGGTCGACCCAATATAACAGGAATTTATTTGCATTCATTAGCAATTGGTTCAGTTTCCAAATTAATAAAATCCACAAGATATATGAATTTATCGACTCAGGCTAATACATCTTCAATTATGGTAGAGGTTGGTTTTAACTCACCGAGATTGAGTTGTTGGTACACTGAGTAAGGAAGCAAATTAACACTAGCACCAAGATCAAGTAGAGCATGTCCAATTTTATGATCCCCAATAATGCAAGAAATTATTGGACAACCAGGATCCTTGTATTTCAAAGCACTATTGGTTGAGAGAATGAAACTTACATGTTCTAATAGAAAAGCTTTCTTTTGCACCTTATGTTTACTTTTCACAGTGCACAGATCTTTTAGAAATTTAGCATAAGAAGGTACTTGTTTAATGGCGCCCAACAGAGGGATGTTGACCTTCACTTGTTTAAAAACTTCATAAATTTCTGGACTGTGGTTTGATTTCTTTGGCTTGATTGGTGTTTAAGGAAATGGGAGTACAGGAGGAGAGTTGGTTATTTCTTCATGGGTTAAAGGTTTGACAGAGAGAGTTGATTATTTCTTCATGGGTTAAAGGTTTGACAGAGAGAGTTGATTATTTCTTCATGGGTTAAAG
The DNA here is from genome assembly GCA_030448925.1 of Citrus cavaleriei. Lineage (NCBI taxonomy): Eukaryota > Viridiplantae > Streptophyta > Magnoliopsida > Sapindales > Rutaceae > Citrus > Citrus cavaleriei. The sequence goes on from JAUJEN010000605.1 coordinate 196,474, forward strand.
GTTTGATAGACTCTTCCCTATTCTCTAAAATTGAATTTTTACTAGTTTCACGAGGGTCTAGAATGTGTTTTTCAACAACTTTACCACCACGAAGGGTTATAACCGATTTGACTTGGCTCATATTTTGGTTTCCTGAATTTCTCATTTGAGGATGTTATTGACTCTTGGTGTTTGGTTTAGGTTGAGCAAGAAACTTTCTTTTTTCATGCATAAATGGAGAAAGCACGTAGTTTAGAGATAGTTTTCGTCAAATTGGTTAATGTTTACATTGTTTGGCTATCGACTCTTATGTCTTCTAGAGTTTTTCTTGGTGGTGGGACATATAGTGGGTAACTCTGGGGGTTTTGGAAATTTTGACGTGGAGGAATTGGTTGCAAAGATTGTGCATGATTGTCATTTCTCCAACTGAAATTTGGGTGGTTTCTCCAACTTGAGTTGTAAGTTTGGGAGTATGGATTGGGATTTGACCTTTTGAAATTGTCAACAACATTTACGTGTTCGTGCAAACTTTCTCTCAGAGCTGGCAAAGTTGGACAATCCTATATAGAATGGTCAGTAGAATCGCAAACATAACATGAAATATTTTGAACAGACTTTAAATGATCATTCTTTTTTTACTCTAATGCTTTGACTTTTCTAGCTAAGGATGCAAATTTGCCTTGAAGGTCATGGTCTTCCCTAAGGTTGTGCATGCCTCCACCAAATGTATCCCAAAGTTGCATTCTCTCGCTATATACAAGATAATCTAATGCATCTTCGTGACTTTGTCCCTTAAACTCACCATTACACATCATTTCAACGACTTGTCTACTTGGGATGTTATTCCTCGTAGAATAAGACACCAACCTCCATGTTTCAAAAACCGTAGCGGGCAAATGTTAAGTACCTCTTTATACCTATCCCAACATTGGTAGAGGGTTTCTCTTGGTCTTCGAGGCGGTGATTTGTCTTTGAAAAGAATTTGTTCTCAGGGTGGAAAGAGTTTTTTAAAAATTATGCTTGCATTTCATCCCAAGCTCTAATAGATCCCGACCTAAGATTTCAGAATAAAGTTTTTGCTTTATCCTTTATGAAAAGAAAAACTTCGATTATGTCATGCTACAATTTTGATCAAGAGAGATGTTACAAACTTCTCAAATTCTTAAATACAAATATGGATTTTCGACTCAAAACCATGAAAAGTAGTGGTTGAATGATACCAGTTTGAAATTAAACGGATGCATCGAGGAAAACTATGCATGACGTGACCATGTTCTAGAGAGGATGAAATCTCTAAGTGTCCTAGTTGTTCAAAGACTTTGTAAGGTTTTATCTTCAGAAAAATTATCAACCCTATGTCCATATTTAAGGGAAGGTGGTTTTAATTAATCAGCCACTATTTGTACAAATAATTATGTGCTAAACAAATTAACGATGCATAAAACACTAAATGAAATGGTAGAAATAAAACAAACCAAAATTAAATAAGCAAAAAAATGTGAAATAAACAAAATAAAAATTAGAGGTTAAACCGCCATAAAAATAAAGTAATTAAAGTAAATAATTAACAAAATATTAGGTAGTATTTTAACCGCCATAAAACAAAGAAATTAAAGAAAACAATTTAGCGGTATTTTAAAACCAAATACGCTAAAACATAAAATTAAACAAATTAATGTACAAGAATAAACAAACTGAAATTAAAATGTTAGGCGGTAGAACTTACTTTATAAACAAAAATAAATAAATAAAAATAACAATTCAAGCAGTTGAACCAACCATTAAAAATAAATGTGAAAAGTAAATTGTAGAAATTAAAAGAAAGAAAAATGTGGTTTTTTTCAAATTTTAAAAATTACCTGCCAATTAAATTTCAATTAGTTGGCCTTAATGGTTATTTTAAAAGTCCAAGTCCATGTGCACCAAGTCCAAAAGTCCAACGAATAGGGAAAAGTTTAAAGATCCAAGTTCCAATTTGGTTTAGGGATTGATTTGCAAAAGATTCTAGGCTAAAATGAAGTTTCTCACAAATTTTATGGATGATGTTAAAATTTTAAGAGAAGAGGGGTGCTAACTGAAGTTTTACAAAAAAAAGAATAAAATAGAACAATGGAGAAAGAAAGTAATGAAAAAATAATAAAATAAAATGAAGACAAACTGACACAAAATTTAGAAAGTTCCTAAGAATTGCCAAAAAACTCGACATCAAAAAGTTATATTACTCAAAGATAAGAGTTTTAATATAACCTAACACGGGAAACACAACGAATTTAAAATCTAGAATTTGTTAAATAAAGAAAATTAATTACGGAAAAAATCACTAGAAATTAATTTTAAAATATGTTATGTTACGTAATTATTATGTTAAAATCCACTTTAGATTTTAAATTACGATTATAACACTTCATATTTTATTCTCGCCGCTAATTATTATGCCATTCAATTCTTAACTAACCTTAGTATGATAATTATGGACCAAGACCTAATGCACAACTATATTAAAGTGTCAACATTATATCAAAATACCATATAAATCAAGAGGTATAAATTTATAAATTAACATGACATAAAAAAACTGGTAAGGAAGAAAAATACAGCAATTAAAATAAACTTTAAGACTCACTTGAGAGAGTAATTATTTCAAAATTTGAATCCTTGAGCTTCACTTTTCATCCCAGCTTAGAAAATTTAGCCACTCATATTGGAAAACAAAACACTCATTTTATTTAACAAACTTCTGAAATAAATTACAAGGATATTGAATACACCAGAAAATAAGAAAAGAAAGAAAGAAATTCTCACCAATCCTCATCTCCTCTCGCTTCTACCGCCTCTAGCTTCTTCAATCTCTTTGTCTTTGAGGCAAGGAATGCATCATTCTTTATTTATTTTAGTTTATAATATATATGTTGAAGAGTGTGACGTCGTGGCATAATGACCTCCTAACCATCACCACATGATTGTTAACCATTTTTCTTTTTTTATTTATTATTTTTTTATTTTTTAAATATTTAGTAATTACATCTCCTCAATGATGCATTCCAAATTACTCCAGCGGTTCTTTTTTTGTTACATTTTCAAATCTAATAACGCCTTTTATTCCTGAAAAATATTTATAGGATAAAAATTAACATATTACGAATTAATTTAACATAAAATGTTATGAGTGCTTTAATCAACAGTTTAAGTAAAAAAACTAAGAATTTAATCCTTATTACATGCACACTTTTTAGTGTTAATCACATATGAGTCCTACAAAACATAAGGAATTAGGGTGTCACGTTGAAGAGTTATTAAGAAAATAATTTATTTGTAAAAGTCTCGATTCACATGTAGTCCTTACTTTGTTAACTCTAAAAAAATATTGTCCTTGAAGAATATTTGTGGATAGTAGACCTGTCAATAAAATTATAGTCTAGTCTAATCCTTCAATTAGACCAAAGTAGCAAAGCAGTTGTTTTCACCAAACATGATATGAAGAGTGGCCACCATAAAATTTAGATAAGGCCTGGAAATGAATAGAAAACGGTCTTTAAAACTCTAGAAATGTTATACGAGTGGCTAGTAATGCCATTTGGATAATCCAATACTCCAGTGAGTAATGAACCAATTACTTCGTCCTTTTGTTAGAAAGTTTGTGGTTTTTTACTTTGACAATATACTTATATATAATACTAGCCACAAATTATATTTACAACATTTAAATGAAGTAATTTCAACTTTAAGGACAATACATTTATACTTTACAGTAAACAAGTGTATTTTCTTGACAAAAAAGGTATAATTTTGTGGTATGTGTCAAAGGCTCGTGATATCTATTGATCAACCAAAAGTAGATGCTATTTGAGATTGGCTACATTTAACTACGTTATTCATCATATCTGTACTATTATGGCACCAATCATAGATTGCCTAAAAGTATGATAGTTCTCTTGGATAGAAGTAGTTGTTAAAGCATTTGAAACTTATCAAAGAAAAATTGACTAGTACTTGTCCCGCCAAATTTTTCTTACTTTTGTGTACATTACGATGCATAAAAAAAGTATGTGAGTTGTTCTTAATTAGTGGAAAACCTATAATTAATTTCAACGAGAAGTTAAGGTGTTATAGTAGTACCATGATGTGGAATTTTTATAGCAATCCAAGCGTTAAAAGAGTGGTGGCATTATCCATTCACTTATCATTTCGGTCGAGACATCTCAATTGTTAAGATAAGCTATCTCATTGACAAGGCATCTAGCAAAGATTCCTTTAGCAATTTACTTTGTAATAAAGCATACATCCAGTGAAACTAACATAGAAAATGCACTTAGTGAACAACCTTTCTTGTTAAATTCTCAAATTTTACACCTTTCGAGAATTATATGCTACTAATCATTTTTATACGGTTCCACTTAAACTACCATTTGCATGATGGTTTCCTATGTAAAGGTAATCAATTAGATGTTCTTGACTCAAGTTTGGGACTAAAAATCATTGCAAACCTAGAAAATAAAGGCATATAGATTGTGAAAAAGCTCTAGTACTAGTAGGAAACACTTAGTTTTGGCATGAAGCCTATTGTTATGTAGAGACTTGTTGCATCAAGATTTAAAGGATACTGCGATTAATGCATGCTTTTATATGTTATTACCAATTCCAACTCAACTTTGGGCAGACATTAGCATGGGCATTATTTTAGGATTACCTCATAAATAAGATGGTTGATTCAATTTTTTTTTGTCACTGATCAATTCTAAATATTATAAGAAGGCTATAGAGTACAAACGCCTTGATTGTTGCCTGTGTTAGAAAATTAGGCCTAGAAAATAATTTTTCTATTTTATAAAATCATGAAAATCCAAGATCTTTTTCTTGATATATACATGCATAAGGTTAAGAATAACTCGATTTCAATAAGAGAATACGACAATCTTCTTCTACGGTTCTTCATCTTATTAATGCATGTATAATCTTGATAAAGAGTAGTATGCCCAGATAATTAATCAAGAAAAAAGAACCTTATGCATCTCACAAGAAATACCTTACATGTGTGAAAATTTTCTCATGACACACTAAAACTAATAAGTTAAACCTAGGCTATTCCGCTAAAAGTATAAAATTGCATTTGAACAACCTATGCAATTAAATAAATGGCCAATTGAAACTCTTTTTAATTAATTTTAGCCTTGGTCTTAGACCAATAATAACCCTATATTTGATGCTTGTTATTAAAGCAAGGCCCATGATAGATTTCGCACCTTTATAAATACATACTTACTCCTAAGTCAGTAATTTATAAATATTAATATTTATAAATATTATTATTACTAACAATTTATAAATACATTTACAAATAACTATTATTATACAATAAACAATTTATAAATAAATTGCGGTCTCACTTCAGTGATCAAGATGAAACCCACTCATCATGGAATAGAAAAGATACAGTCTCACATAATGAAATGCCCATTTCATTAATGAATGTGAATGGTCTTTTTTATTTATGAAGATCTTGTGCTTATATCTTCGAACATTGACATCATATTCCTAATAAATAAATCATAGACATTATAAACAAGGACTAAAAAATATGCTCAATATGAATAATGAATAAATATATCTTATTAAACAAAGAAGGGAAATTATCATACTATAGATATTCGTTATTAAAATACTATAATACTTCAATACCCACCCTAAGCCGACAAAATGTATCAATTAAACTATTATTTGCCGCTTAAATAGATAAGGCCGTAGGGTAATTGGTCTTTTCATATGATACAAGTGATAATTTAAGGGTATACAAGTGATACTTTTCAAGGGTAAAATTGTCAATTCGCTATAATTCCGTTAACTTTCAAACGTAGCTAACGGTTTGGTCAACAACTTTTGTCAATTTAACATCGATACACCTCAAAGTTGTCAGATTTTTTATAATGTAGTATTTATAGGTATATGAATGATAATATCCCAACAAAGAAAAATATTTTACAACTGCTTTTAAAGGCATAATAAAACTTTAAGTCTAACCAACCTGCTGTTAGAAAGTGTATATTTATAAAGCGAGAAAATAGTCATTTTACACTTCAAGCTTTCACTAACATTCCTACTTTTACGTATTTAAGTCTTCAGGATTTAATTATGTATATAATTAAGTATTTTATATATTTATTATAATTAAGTATTTTATGTATTTAGGGATATTATGGTCATTTCACAATGATCAAGAGATCGACAAGAAACGGACATCACTTTTGAACTCGTGACAAAAACCTGTAAGGAGCATAAAGGAAAAATGGCACTGCTCACATGTACGCATTTATATCGTCATTAATCGCTCACATATATGTAACGTGGCATTGATCACGAGGTGGTACGATCCTATTGACTAAAATTTTATGCATTGATCGGACGCAGGACCAAAAAATCGTGTTACGACATATATACACGTAATTATTTATAACCAAACCGCGGCCACTATTCAAGCCACTATTCAAAACCGCATGGTCAAACCACGACTATTGACACATGGCGTAACTCGAAAGGCCCAAAATGTTTTTTAATCCGCTACGATTTAATCAACGATCTATAAAAAGCGGTTTCTTTAATTGTACCCCAATTCATTTTTTGAGCTCCATTTTCGTAATTCCTTTTCCATCTTGTATTTTCTATATATTTTAATAAATTTTCATTTACCCATAGTTCAATTCAGTAGCTAATTTTCTTTTAAGTTCAAGTCTCAACATGTTCCATGGGCTTTATTCGTAAATTTACTTTCTCTTCCCTCTGATTGGGATGTTTTGACTTTTCGATGTATATACTTTGTTCAGATACTGATAACCTGCTCCCCAGTTATTACTATTTACGATAAGCCCTTAGATTAATTATAGATCGAGAATGATTGTTATTCGATACTTGGATGTTTTTATTCGATCACGCTTTGCATTCTTGAATGTTATCACTCTTTAGTTATTTCCATGCTTGATTTTTATATGTTTATGGATTAACCATCGAGGTGTTATTTTGGTTCGAGATTTATAGTAATTTTGATAACGGGCGGTCATGTATTTTTAATTTTGAATTCGGAGATGTAAATATGTATTTTGATCTGAAATATCGATGCATGATTTTGAAATATTTGTGGGGAACGTATATTTGTTATGTATGATGTATTCATGGAGAGTTTATAGTTGATTTATATGTCAATCAAGTATGCCATATACTAAGGGAAGTATAAGTGTCAAATAGAGATGTTTGTCATCATCAAAAAGCGAAGATTGTTAGTGAGGCTACACATATTGTAATTTCATGATAAAAACATGTGTTTATATGATAAATATCAGATTTCACATATTCACTGTTCTCATGATATTTATGCAAGAATCAATCAAATCAAGCTCAAGGCACTCAACGATGTGGCTTGATTAAGAATAAAGTTTAGCTCAACGAAATCATTATTGCAACAAACTCTTGTAAAGTTTGATTTAGTATATGGGTTTAGCATTCGAGAAGTTCAAGTTTTTTTAATAAATCATTACTTTTGATAAACCAAAATGTTTCATATTTATAAGATAAAGTATTTTAATTTGAGTATTTTTCAAATTTTGGATTAAATTGAAATTTTTGAAATCAACAAGCATTATCAAATGAATCTTTTAAGCATAATTTCATAAAGCTTTGGGAATAACGCGCATCATTTAGAAATTTTAGATTTGGACCTATTTGCAAAAAATATAAACATTTTCCATAATGTAATTTTAAAAGTTATAGACCATATTTTTAATTTTTTGATAGTTTTAGGCAAAAGTAAATATAAAAATATGGTGGAAAGACGTAGAGTTAGAGGGCCAAAGAATGGTTAGCACCGAGGCAAATTTTTCAAAATTTTAAAGCCAAAATTTACAAGGGCTACTTTTTTGTCCATAACTAAGGCTTTTTGTCTAAACTATATAAACTTAAATCAAATTCATTTTAAAGACTTTTAAGCATAAACAAGGGTAAACAACATATTTTGAGCTTCCAAATTGCAAATCATCATAGATTAAATCTTTATCGAGCTATTATTTGTATATCCATTCTAAAAGAGAGTATTTGTTGTAATTTTGTATTCATTGTAAAAAATTTTGTAAGTGGAAGATTGAGAAGAGATCGATAATCTCTTGTAAAGGTTCATTAACACTTTGAAAGTCAATTGTAAAGTTTCTCTCAAAGACTTGGATAGGAGATCCTAAACTTGTTCGCTTCGAGATGTGGATGTATTTAGATTGTCAAGACATGTAAAAATCTTTGTGTTTATTCTCTCTCCCTTACTTTTATTTTTAGTATTGTTAAATTTATTATTTTTTATTTCACTAAGGTATTAAATTAAATTGTTGTGTGGTTTGATTAGATTAAATTTGTAAACTCAATTCATTCTATTCGGGTTGCAAAACTAGTATTTCAGCTTTTCTTGGTCTTTTATAGATGCAATAAATGGTAAAGAAAAATGGTTTGTGTGACAAAATTTAATTTTACGTAATCAATGAGTACGTGCCACCATGTAGTCACTCTAGAGGTATTAATTCATTATTGACATTGGTAATCACGACTCCTAATTTTTTGAGACAACTTGCACATGAGTAACTCATAAACCATCGTAAATTGGTAAACGATACTTGCATCTCAATAGCTTTAAGGACTTCATCTCTATCAACTTCTTTCATATCGTGTTTAATCCGACATTTAATTTTCCTAGTAGGTTTAGCATTTTCACCAAGATGAATGTAATTAATGTAATCTACTGTGTTATACCTTTTATTTGCTATGTATTCATCCTAATGCCTTTTACAGATTTCTTAAAACATACAACAACCTACTCTTTTGTTGTTTGTCAAGAGAAGATTTAAATGATTATCGCAAAGTATTTTCATCTCCCAAGAATGTATATCTAAAGTGTTAGGTGCAATAAGCTCGAGCTATTCATAATGGCCGAGTTTATTCTCGATGGTACTAATTGCTTCATCCTTGGCTTCCATTTATCGACATCCATGAATAGTAATGAATTGAGTCGTATTGACCTTATCAAATGATTCAATATCAAACCCAAACCAAAGTAGTTTAATATGTTCAGAAGGATCATCATTAAGGTCAGAAAAGTACGACAACTAATTTTAAATTACATCTACATCAACAATTCTTCGGCTCTATTGGAGGTTGTTGCAATATTAAAAATATTCAACTTTGTGTTCATGTTGCTAAAAGACAATTGATATTTCCAAATTTTATCAATATGGGTTTCAAAGAAGCAAGTCCAACAAAGCATTCTCAATTATGGTTTCCTTATACTGTACATGACATGGTGGAGCTAGATCTTTGCATTTTCGAGGAATTTCTTCGAATCAAGAGCTAATGTTCTATTAAAAGCGCCTTCTTTAGAACATGAATAATTCTTTTTAATGCAAAGGTCTTTAAAACTCAAGATAATAATTGTTTTATATCTCACTTTTGAATTTTTGTTTTTGGCTTTAGCTGGGCTCTAAGAGTAAAGCGGGGTTTTAACGACGTATTCTCATGAATGCTTTTCTTCTCCTTCCAAAGATTCTTTAATCTAAAGTAATAACCTGAGTCATTTTTTTTCACCAAAGATCTCCACTTTGTTAGTTATTGTTTGCCCTTTTGCAAAGATCGGTTTAGACCTCTTCACGTCATCAAACTAGATTAACTTCACGTACTTCTTAGTATCGCATTACCGCTTAGAAATTTGGTTTTCTTAATGGTTATGGCCAAGAATAGCCCTTTACTAATCTAATTTATTTGGCACAACAAAACAAGAAATCAACCACGCCCAAAAAACTAAATTAGTTACAACAATACAAATGAAGCTATAACACTAATCTAGTACAAACTGGACGATTTTAGCCTCAATAGCATTTGCTTAAGCCTTCATAACTCAAATAACAATCATATGACTTCAGTGAGTTTGTTGAAGATATTTCGCAAATGGTAATGATATTGTTAAAAATGCACAATGAAAAGTTAATGAAATATAATGTTAATGATGAGGAGATCAATCGATGATATAAACGATGAGCAATTTAAAAGATAATGTATTGTCGAATTACGAGTCCGATGATAGAATAAAAGTTCAAAAACTAACCGTATGAAAAACAATCGAGTTCAAAAGGTTGTTACATCTATAGGAAAGAAATGCGAATGAAAGTTAAAGACGAATGCTAGTTTTATTCATAGATGAATTCAACAATGTGGTTAAGTTTAGAGTTAAACCAAGAACTTAGCTAATCGAGGATTTGAAATCGATGGGATTAAGAATGAAATAAGCAAATTTACGCCTAGATGGCAGAAGTTGATCGATTCCTTGTATTTGATTCATCTATACCGCTAAGTCCTGCATTGTTTCCATAGAAACTGTCCAAAGAGGTTTTGCATCGGACCGGCCATTTCAAACCTTTTTTCAATAATGATCCCACAAAGTTCTAGTATACACAAGAGTCAGATAGAAATATGATTACATTATCATATTAAGAGGATTAATCTAAGAGGACTATTAAAATAAGAAACAATGGTCTCTTTTCAAGTCTTACCAACCTTATGAACTAAGCCTTCCAATAAAAAAAATAAAATCTGGAGTACTTGATAACAAATGTATCAATGAGGGAAAATTGTAAATTAAGATTCTTAAGGTTTATCATTGGTGATTTTGATCACATGGGTGTCAATGATCAAGGACATAATAAGCAATATAATCGAAGTATCAGATTGTCTCCAGAATCGATGTTAATCGATTTGCTATATGCAATCTTAAGGCGCTTTGTTCTAAATGAAAATAAGACAATTAATTAAACTAATGAACTAATTAAAACGGAAATGCATAAGGAAATTTCTCACATCAAACAAGGATGTAATCAACGGAAAGGTGTATTGAGTGAATAAACTCACTTAATGGCATTGACTATTTTTTCAATTATAAGCACTGCTAAAAACATCTACTACAACATCGACAATCCTCATGATCCTCAAATATCACCAGATCTTATACTTAAAACCCAACAAAGGACCACTTTATTACGTAACATCATATATAACATTAAACATTCTAGTTCCAATTGCTCTACAATGTAAATCGAACTCATGTTCAGTTCTTCACTAGTTTTAGACGGGCCCTATTCAAATCTAGATTACTCAACTTGGGAAACCCAATTAAAACCAAGTATTGTCTTCATTGTTCCACTATGTCAAACCTTTTTAAAGCTCATTCTGTAGTATCCTCTAAATGGGTGGTCACCAAATAGAGAATAATAAGTAAAATGAAGACAAAATGCAGAAACACATGTATATCACCAAACATCCATTAAGATTGTTTATTACTCAACCAAAATAATTCAAATCATGATTTGTAATAGAAGAACTCAGAATTGTTTTAGCCATCAAATATATTATCATAAATAAAGAAATAAAAAACAATATAAAGAGTCAAGCCCGCTAATTTTGTGGTCTTCTATTCTTCTATAAACTTTGTCAGCTTCCTCAAATCTCTCATATTTTAGTTTTTTCATGTTTGTCTCATATTTTCCAATAACCACTCCTCCCTTTTCTTTTCATGTGTGCTCATTTTATAATTTTGAATTAGCAACCGATAGAGCGATATCCTCCATTTTTGGAAACTTCATGTCGCAATCTTTTAGTTATTGCATGCAAATCCAACGGCATCGTTCACGATCATCAAGAAGAGTTACAACATCTTCACCTGTTCAAAGTGCTTGTTTTAACTCCTGTAGTCAAGTGCTTTCATTATCTCTCGCAAGTTTATTACAAAGAGTATTTCATCAATCAACTTGAACCTTTCAGTCACCTACAATCATGCATATAATCTAAGAACAAAATGATCTAAAGCAAACTCAATTTATTAAAAATAAAATAAAATGGATGCTGCAAAATGTAACTAAAATACAATAAAAACACATCATTTACTAGTAATATTGATTTAAATCTAAAAAGTCATGATAACTTTTCAGAGAAAGAAAAAGAATAAAGAATTAAATTTGTTCATTTTGAAACTATGAAGTACGCTTCGACTTGCCTTTTGGTAAGGATCCTGCAACGAAAACTTCGACCATTTTCTTATCCTCGCTGCTTGACTAAAAGAAGTCCGCTTGGGTTATATAACCCGAGATGAAAAATGTTTTAAAAGGTTTTCGCTTCCCATTTGAAAGATATCGACGGAAACCATTTACGAAATTCCAGTGTGATCCTTAAAGTACTAGTCCGGTCTCAGACCGCTTGACAATAAGTCACGCATTCTAAATGGTATCACACAATCATGCAATCACACAATCATGCAATAACAACTTAGCTTTGTCATCAAGCTTCGTTAGGATTCACGAACCTCATATCACACTTTTAACTATTGTAAATTGCCATAATTTCGGGGCTTCTAGACTCAAGTCTCATTCCGTCCAAAGTTGTGACATACTTTGTTCAAGTTCCATGTGTGTCAGAGCATCACATGTATATTATATATAACTTAAAGATAAAATATAAGTACATTTATATATACGAGAATTTATTTCATATGTATAGTTTATAATCAATTTATTAAGAAATTTCTCCCCCCAAACTCCTCGAGATATTTTCTAACCTTTAGCCTTCCAAGCTTATAGCGGATACTTCACAAACCTAACCAAAGCCTAAGTGTAAAAGATGTAGTTTTAATCCTTCTACGAGAACCATCCTTTCAAGGCCATTCATTCCACATTTCAACACTTAAGTCATCCTCATTGGGTTCTATATTTCTCCAACAACTTGAACAAAGCCACACATATAACAATACATGATCGAGCATGACTTAATCGATACACTATTCACACTTTAGTGGCTATTTTGTGTTGAGGTGACCTGCAGGTATCGGATCAATGATTTTGCTTTTTAGGTTTTATATCTCGTGGATTATATGATATTCCGAAAATGACTATCGTCCAAAGGATAGTTCTAAAGACTATCATAGTTGTGACGATAGAATGTGTCCTACAGCACACAAAATAAAAAGCAAAGATAAACATGCATACACTAACAATAAAGAATGGAAATGAAATGTAAAATAAATAAGAAAAGAAAAGAAAAGTTTCACAAATTGAAAATTAAATTGGCCTCGCGAGATATCATTTATTTTGAACGTTTCTCATCGAATTTTACATCAAAAAGTTCACTTCTTAATCAGACCTAGAACATTCTTTCGTGAACCCATGACGAAAATGTGCTTTCTTTTTCTAGCTCTTAAGTTAGATCGATTTGAGGGGAATCCAGCACTTCGTGGACTTCGCTCAATGGATTTGTTGTTTCGCTCTTTCGATGTCAGAAGCTCTTCTGTAAGGCGTGCAGGTGGCCTTTTTCGTTTCATTTAGACCTCGAGCTCAGGACGAGGGATTTTCGGGGTTTGTTGTAGCAACTTGTAGGTGCATATGTAAAAAACTCTACTAATTAGATTTTTTACAGCATCCACATCCTCTTCCCATTCTAATTCTAACTCCTCTTCACCAAAATTTTCTCCTCTTCTTCTATGTTGAGTCACATTTCGAGGTCCCGCCTCCCTTTTCCTCTTCAGTCGTTTCTTCCTTTTCTTCTTCTACTTCTCTACTTTCTCTCATCTTTTTAGATTCTCCACTGCCGCTCAAGTATTTTAGTTTTCTCACATTTTAGCTACCCTATTCTTCCTAACTCTCCTTCTGGCTTTTTCTACATACATCTTCACCCCCATCTTCGCTTGAGCAACTTCCGCCCAAAATTAAATCACGTCAGCAAAGAATGATTCGGAAAGTCGATCTTTACTCTTCACGACATACAAATCAGTGTTTTGTGCTTCAAGATGCTTATAAATAGTCCAAAATCGATTTTCCATTTGTGCTGACATATGTTTTCACTACCACTAAGTTCTCAAGTATATTCTCGATCCTCAGTAGATTATTTTTCTTTGCTACAAGAACGGTTCTAAGGTTATCAGAATTTATAAATTCTCCAAAGAACTCGCCTTCAACCGTCTATTCCTTTACGGTGGCCTCTTCATTTTTATTCTATCATCGCTCAAATTGCACCTCGAGGCTTCACATATTCTCGTGATAAGCAGGCGTATAAGTAATGCAATGGCTTTTTTGTTTTCATTGTATACATCTCCAATTTCCTCTCATGACTTGTCTCACATCTATAAGCTAAACCTCGACTACGACATAAAAAGAGACAACTATCCTGAGAATCGGTAAAAGTGGTAGTGAGTATTAATATAGATTTAAAAATTTACCTAAACTTTACCAATAAGCTTCAAGTCTATCTTACTAACCACTCGCCTCTTCATTCATCCATCATGCACTACCCAGATAGCTCAAGGTTTTAATAAACTCCTCCCATTTTTTTCACCATCATGTTCTTAGCAAATTGTGTATATTCACACTCACAAAGCAGAAAATCGGTAGAAAGCATTAATAACTCTGTAATCTAAAGGACTTGGTACTTGCTTTACAAAGATATCAGTTGACTCGGCCATAGCAGATTGGGTAGAATTCTTTATAATTGGGACTATCGATCTCTTAGAGTAAATTTACCTATCCTCTTCGTATACAAAAGCATTATAGACGTTGTTCATTATAAAGCCCTTTTCCTCCAAAAAATTTTCGGCAGCCTTTTATGTTCTTCAAAATTTATCTTCAACTTTAGAATACAAGTCATCCTTCAATCTAGCGTAATGCCATGTCTTAAATTTCTACAATAAAAGAAAGTAGTAATGTAAAAAGGATAAATATTGCGGAGAATTATCAACGGGATAGAACAAGTATAGAAACCGAATAGGCTCATAGTCAAATCCCTAATTTATAGCGTAGAGAAAATAGAAAGAAAGTAATTAAGAGGATAAATTGAAAGAAATTAATTTTAAAAACAACTTTAAATAAAAGGAAAGGATATATATCACAATTTCTAGATTGTATAATCTTCCTTAACTTCCAACGATAAAAAATCCAAGGCTTTAAACACAATGGTAAAAATCGCCATCAGCAGAATTAATCCGCATCAAATAACAACGATAAATTCTATTTGGATGATAACCAATCACCTTCCAATTGCCATGTCAGATGCTGATGTCAACAATTTTTTGTTAGTTTTTTTGTTTTTTAATAAAAACTTAACGCGATGAAAATAAAATAAAGTAATGTAAATTAAATACCGATTTAAAATGACAAAATTGTAAATCAAAAGTACTCAAACCGACTTAATATTTAAGTAAAATTTGAAATAACTTTTCATTATTAGGTTGCCTCCCACACTTGAATTTTAGTCCTTCAAATTTCGACCATCCATGCATCTCTTAAATGGATCTCGGGAGACCAAATCCTCCTTGGGATTGTTCACATTGTTCAATATAATGCTTTACTTGCTCCATTCACCTCAATTCATGGTTTGTCCTTTTTATCTGTAGCTTCACAGCCTCCTCACAAGAACTGCGACTTCCTAATCAATTTAGTTCCTCAAGATCGAATCTAAACCAGAATGGAACACTGGAACTCACCCAATGTTTATTGAAAGAAGAATCATAAACCTTAAGACGCCATTAACATGGACGGTCCGATTGATAAGTCAAGAATTTCAACGCCATTTAAACTGAGAAAGTTCAAAGAGTTCAGAAAGTTAGAGAATTAACTCTCACCAATTGCATCAAAAACTTCTTTTTCACGGTTGGTTAAGAATTTTTTGAAATAAATCAACCCAAAATCAAATTAATCTAAATCTTCCCAGTAACAGAATGCGGAAGAATTTAAACTAAATCAGATCTTAATCGGTGTCGAAGCTCAAATAAAATGCCCATCAATTAAATGAACTAGGCAATTAAAATAAATAACCTGATTCGATTCCTCACAGCCTCCTCAAGAAATGAAAGATCTCAAAAGGCAGGAAACAATATATTTTCCCGCCATAATGTTAAGCCAACCTCATTACATGGAAGTGAGTATTTTCCGAAACTTCGGGGAAATCAAGAGTCATGCATTTATCATGCGCGCCATTCCTCTCAATTCACGGCTCAATGATTAGCGTTGTTTCAATCAATCCATTGTCATTTTTCGAATTTCTTTTGCTCGAGCTCAGTAACGTATCCACGAATGGACCTTGAATAGATCCGGTTAATATGCCTCATCCCAATGCGTCAGGATATTTTAACTTAATTCATCACACTGGATATTTAGCAAAGGTCATGACCATCTAGATTTAATTTGCCCAGAAAAGTTTTTTTCAGAAAGATTGTACGATCCTAACGAGCCTTTCCTCCGATTTCTCACATGCCGCCACTGTCATTCCATCTCCCCTTATAGATTTTATTTTTATAGGAAAACAACTCAACTCTTTTTAGCTCACAAAGGTGAACTTCCTCTATTCTAATCGGGGCAGCAGCCATATATACCATGTTCTCATTGCTTTATTACCCAATATGCTTGCAGGTTCACCTCTAAGGTGCAAGTGACAAGCTTTTATGTAAATACTTTAAAGCCAGATTGTGGATGTTGCAAGTGGGATTTTGTATTGCATAAGCCCATGTGCAGTTCATTCAATTTAAGAGATCACTCTTCTATTGAGATTCACCACTTTCTCCAAAATATTTTTATCTCCTCGCTGACACTTTCACCTAACCACTTAGTTTATCACATGATGATATGTCAGAAAATTTATCCTCGATCCCATACAGCTAGTGCCGCAATAAATATCCCATTGCAAAATGGGTCTTTTCATCACTTCGTACAGAGGCCAAATCTTCAAGAAATTTCACCACCGCTTAAGATCATTTATTGGCAAGCCATAACAAACTTCTACCCACTGATACATAGTCCTTGCAACTAAGATGTTGCAAAAGAGCGTAAAATGTCTCCATAAAGTAAATTCTATACATAAAAAAAGGTTCAACTCTAGATGTTAATGTAGGCATTTCGCGCTTGATAATGCATCTTCAAAATAGTAGGCCCAGAATAACCTCGATCAAGAACTTTGCACGATGTTCTATTGCTCACCGAAATGTTCACCATATCGTAGCCATACGATAGATTGCACAACGTTTGAAATTTCTCACTAAAAGATATTTTCAATCATACGGTCAATAACAACTTGTACAAGTGAGGTCATCCGATACCGACATCATGAAAAATCTCTCTTTTCTGCTATTGCAGTCAAATTGTGGGGTAATAATTCACCACTCAACAAATAATTATGAAAAATCTATATCATGGAAATCTTTGTTGTTGCAAGGTAACATCCAGGCAATATCATCATAATCAAAAGATTCAAACTGAGGATGAAAGCACCATCATCTTGTTCTCGACGTTTCGAGAATGGATCCAAATACTTCATTCGGCAGAGACACGAAGAACGCCGAGATGCTGGATGAGACGTATTTATTAGCCTTGGCAGGACGATGGTGACAACATATGAAGAAGTGACCGCTGCTTTTCAGATGAAACAACTAACCATGCGCTTCATTTTGTTATGACTGGAAACATCTTTTCTCAAATTTAACGCAAGGCTTTTTTCGAGGATGATTTTTTCGCGAAGTGTTTTAAAGTGTTTTTCTCGTCGGACAAAACATTTTTTCTCATCTTGCACTCAATTCGAGATATGCAAGCTCTAAAAAAAGCGTTTCATTTGCCATGAGATCTTCAAGAACTCCTTCCTGCTCACGATTGCTGTCAAATAATATTAAGTCATTGCTGCTTGGAAAATCTTCAAGAGAAATTAATGTGCATACCACGCCGAGATTAAAGGCGCAATAGTCACTGTCTTCAAGACTGCGTCAGTTTGAGCTCGCCGGTTGCTATTAAGACATGCCGGTGGATTTCCGCCTATCAAACTGCTCATCTATAAAATAGAATACTCATTCTTTTGTAAAGAGTTTTCTAAAAGATGTCTTTTGAGAGAACAACATTTCATCTCGTGATATTCTTTTCGACCGCTTCTTTTCGGTTCATGGTCATCTTTTACGGGCGAACTGCTCATGGACGACGCTGAGGGTCGCAGGCCGACTTGATCACCGTATGAATGATCTCATCAGATTCTCCCAAGCTTAACCAATCTCAGAAAGAACCCACGAACGGGCCATAAATTCAATGGAAGAACACTTCAAGAATCATCAGTGAACTACATCTACTTTGCTCGGTTGGTGAAGCATCTCGCTACATTTCGATTCTCGCGCATTGCCTTTTCCTTCCTCGATCTCCAAGTCAAACTCTTTGTAAAGTAGTAATCCAATTTAATCAACCTCGGGTTTGCCATCCTTATTTGAAATCAAATACAACATTTCTTATAGTCAGACCGATAAACAATCACTTGTGCGAATTTTTCAATAACCTTCCCTCAATTTATCAAATTGCAAAAACAATCGCCAAGAACTTTTCATCGATAAGATAGCTAAGCTTGCGGCATCATCTCCTGCGTCTTCACGGGCATATAAAACGGAATGAAAATTCTTCGCTCGCCTCTAGCATTGCCTCCAACAGAATGCTCACCGGTATCACATCAACTCGGTGTTACCCAATACAATTGCCAAGTTACAACCTCGTAATAGAATAAAGCTCTTTCAATCCAACAAAGGCCTTTAAACACCCTACCAAATTCAAGGGTCTGGTCTATGTTCCAAACAACATATAAAGTGCTTGGTCGTTTGAAAATTTTTAATTCTAACCTTCTATAACCCAAAGATGTCCCTAAGAAACTTCTCAATTCCATTTACAAAAGAGCTAGCTAGTTTTATCAATCACCTATATTTTTTTCCTTTCTTTATCCACCTCTATTCCTTTCTAGAGACTTACACTAAGACTATCCTTCAGATACAAAATGACATTTTTCCTAACGCAAAACTAAGCTTGTTGGTCTCTACATCTCTTCAAAGACATTTTATAGATTATGCAAACAGTAAACATCATATCATCTATGAATACTTTAAGTGCTTGCTCAACCATAGCTCGAAAATGGACATCATACACTGAAAGCTTAATGCTTGTCTTCTCCCGATCCTCAAAGTATATAAAGAATTTGGCTAAACTCGAATCATTCTATCTCAAGAAATAATAATTTTTTTCCAAGAAGTCTGCTTCATTCTGACGCTATGAAATTGGGCGATACGAAGTCAATCTTTCGTAGCTTTGTTTTAAATTTCCTATAATCCAATCGGCGACTTCCATTCGGGCCATATTGTTCTCATGGAATAAGTTTTATTCCTTTTCATTTACTACAACTCGTTATTCCATCTTTCTTTCGAACACATTGCAATCGACATACCGAAGCTATCTAATATCAAGCATCAAATAATTCTAAAGATCGTCATTTAACGATTCACTACTACTTTTACGACATGATTCATCTTCTATCGCTCACGTAATCATCAGAATAATCCTCCAAAGAAATTTCTTACGACATGTAGGGTTTGATTCCTTGATATTTGCCATGGTCTATCTATTAAATTTTCGCATCTCCCCAACGCATCTCCAAGCCTTTTCTTTATCCTAATTCAAAGAATATTTAATGATTATAAAGTAACAAGCATAATACCAACATAACATATTAAATACGACTGTAAATTCTTTAATTTTAAAGCAGAGGGAGTGACTCACAAATACATAATGTTTTATTTCTACTTGAGAGGTTCAAAGCCCATGAAGTTTGCAAAGTATCCGTCACGCTATCACGTCAGCTTTCTTCCTCAACCATATTATGTTTGTGTTTCTAACTCTCATCTTCAAGTTCTTCAAATGTATAGCCTTTTAATTTCTTCCTCATTACAACAACTATTTAATATCTCCGCTTATAGTAAAAATTCAACACTGACATCGAGCTTCGTTTCATATTATATTGGATTTTCATTCAATCTACACACGAATGAATTAACTTAGATCATTAACCCTCATAGCTTAATTTCATTTTGCACATAAATTAAAGTCCTCCCGTGGCTAAAAAGCGGTCTTCCTAAATAATTAAGGTTTCTTTCATCCACCTCACCAACATCTTTGATCTTGCTTGGGTAAATATGCAGGAGATTTGATTTACGCTACCAACTAGAAGTTATTTACATTATCGTCTAACTTCTCTAACTCCTAAATTGTTTTCATTAACACCGACAGGCATGAGATCAAGAAGTTAGCCCTATATCACAAAATGGTTACCACATCAGATTTTTTCCCTGCATGAGCAGTGTGGATCACAATTAAGCTCCTCATATCTTTCAACTCCTCAAGGATTTCGCTTCAAAGATATGGTCGCATTATCAGGTCGGTAAATTGTTTCAAACTCTCCGCAGCCTCTTTTTCCTTACCCAAATATCCTTCAAGTTAACTTCGACATCACATGTTTCTAAAGCTTCAACAAAAAGAACGCTGACAGAAATGGAGGTTTAAAGATTCAAAAATTCTTCCGGTAACGTTTTGTTTTGCTTATGTAATCTTTCAGCAGGTAATCATGTAGACGTGGTTCAAATCAAGTTGTTATGCAGACCGCTTGGCCTTTTTCCATATTCGTAATTAACGCGATGGTATTTGAGAAAGATCTTCACCATTCACTGTGCGTCGGATCATCGCTTTTCATGTATGCTGTTTTCAATCGCTCACACGCACATGCTGTGAAGCTTTTGGAATGCCATCAGGCTTCTTTTAACTCGAAGCTATAAACACCGTAGACCAGAAGAAATACACTGTGAATTGCACTGCAATAAAGTTCGCCCTCAGGCCAATACCGCAGCTTCTAAGCTTCAAATTGGATATACACTTTTCATCTATCAAATACCAAATCAAAATCATATTTTCAAAATAAGCCACGACACCTAATTGAAATATCAGACTTTCATTTAAAGAGGAAAACATCAAGTGTAGAAACAATTTCATTTTACAAAATCAGTTTTCGGATAAAATGATCTTTACGATACAAGATCCTTAGCTAGCAAGTACATGTGAGTATACTCATTAGAAAAAGAAAGTAATTGACTATTATTAAATCCCAAATAATTTCTGGATCTCTGCAGTAGTACAGGTAAAAAAACCTAATTTATAAAAGAAAACTGGTTTTGATTAACTCCCCCATTATAAAAGGTACATAGAGATCCTTATATATATTCGGCGTCCTGAGTGAGATAAAGCAGTCCCGATTTATCTTTTGCTAAAGTTATAATAATTTTTGAAAAGCACCACCACCTAAACTAAAAATAAGAATTGATACTTTGGTAAGAGCAGTTATTATGATCTTTATCTAATTATTAAAGAACTTTAAAAAAGAAAAGCCAAGATTCCTGTAGTTCTAATCATAGAATGATATTTGAAGTAGGACGAGACGATCACGAGACTTTTTTTCTTTATATCATGCACGACGCGATTTGGGATTTCCGTCAAGAGTACGCTCAATCCTTTCCATCTCAGAGCAGTTTCTTCATCTAACACAAAATCTTTTTCATGAGCAGTGTGTCCTAAGCCTGGTGATACAACAGAATGGGAATTTTCACGGTAGACCGAAAATCTTCCCATTGATCCCGGAAGCCGCTCGAATAAGACAACAAGTCAGGTAATTCCAGACGCTGCTCCATGATGCAAGATTCTCGAGGACTCGAGCTAACCCTGAGTACAAGTTTCGTTTTGGATAATTTCCAGCCACATGCTACTGGCCCAACATGCGCGCTGTGGACGCCAGGGTGTTGCCGAATATCGGCAGTTCCATTAGGTACGACTCTCTCGAGAAATCGGTACGATGATTTAACGAGGGAGGCGACGGTGGACAGTTTTCCATTCATAGCGGCTTTTACGCCCGTAAGTCTTCAGCTTAAAAGCCGCAGGGGGTCTGAACGTTTAATATCACGTTGGCTTCGTCGTGCATTTGCTCCAATTCAAAAGGCCGTATTTTTGAAGTCGCCACGCCACCACGCCAGCCGGGGAACAATGGCCTGAGTCCATGTCCTCAGAGAATTCAGAGACGCGAGACCGTCGATGTGGAAGACGAAGTTTAGAAGCGATACAAGTAAAACAGGCACCACACGATCATAACCCATTCACAGCACGTAAGGCGAAGAGAGAAAGACTCGCGAGTAATGTGTTTTTCCATACAAGTATGAAGGAACGACAGTTTTTTGGCGAATATTAAAGAAATACCAAGAAGGAATTTCGCAGCCGATCCAGAAATGAACGTAGCGAACGTTCACGAAGTTCTGTCGGTAGCTTGTGCCAGAAAAACACGATTCACGGCGCTTGACTCCATTTCATGGGATTTGAGGAAATAAGGCCAAGGTTACGGCAACGATGTAAGTGAAATCTGACGAGTGCTCGCTGTTTTTATGCACGGCCAAGAAATTGCTATTTAAGAAATCAGCTGTACGTAGCTAGCTTGTTCGTTGTGAGCTAGCTTATTTTAAAGTCAAAAGATTATGTAGTTATGAAATGTCTACGCTGGAGAAGCGAATTTTGCCATTGTACAGCCCAAATTGATTCCATACTTGACCGCCAAAATCTCTTCATAGATCACATGTAATTCTTTTTTCGTAGTCTTCGAATCGTCTGCTTACGCGCACGTGTTGACGCACACCATTTATCTTCTTCAAGAAAAGACAACTCGTTAATCAATAACGTACCGAGAATGCGCTTGTCAACATGCAGAATTTATAGAGGAGACTGGCTATCACCTTTTAAATAAGGGTTTCTGTCTTCTGTCCTCATGAGGGTGACCGCTTTCGAAAGTACCGGACAACTGCTTCAGCGACGCAACTTGCGATGAAATCACGACATAATTAATAATCCTGCAATTTCGATCAGCCATTGACAGGTCCTAAAACTTTAATAATTCAACAAGAATGCGCGACTGTGTTGATAATGGCCATCTAATCAACATGCTGGCAAAGTCAATCGATTCTTTGCTACGTCAGTTTTTTCGTAAAGCATGATTCCGTGTTCCCCGTGACAACATGAACAAATCCAAAGGAAGTCAAGCGCCTCTTGGCGGTCGAGAAAATAAGATATCATCAATATATACCAAATCATTATGGCGATAGACTCCAAGATTTTTGGTTTTATTGTTAACGGGCGAAAGAATCCCGCAATTAAAAGCACATACGCAATTAATCGATAACGTTAATCGTGGACGCATGCGCTGACGCCAACGAAATACTGTTGCCAAAACCCACTTTAAATTCAAACTAGAGAAAGATATTTGTTCTAAGACGGACAAACAGGTCCGGATTTTGCCGGAACGATCATCTTACGTTAATTCGTTTACCGTAATCAATAACTAACCCTTTTGCTCAATAACCACTTGGGACTAACATAAGGCTCGATGTCAACTGAATCGGGTGAGTTCATCAAAGACTCATTGGAAGAATCCAGTAACATTTCGCTACAGTTAGTGGTACCACAGACATACCCCATAGACAAGCTTTCGCGACTTATAGTCTTCGCTGAGTTCTTTGAACGAAGAACTTGCTTCATTTTTCCAAGAGCGAAGGATAGCTAACCCGTGAACGTTTTCGACAAAAACTTCGGCAACTTTCGCGAAATACGACCGTACGGAGATTTTGTTTCCAGCAGGCATGAATGAATGTATTTTCAGAGAGAAGAAGAACATCTGGTTTCAGGAATAACTCCAGACCGCGGCATAGTTTTTAACCAAAACGGCACGTCAAACCCCATGAAAGTAAGTCTTTATCCTGGAGTATTTGATGTTACAATCTTTTTCCAAATTACGCATCTTGAAAGAATCAATACCAATTGCCTTTTAAATCAAAGTGAGCCTAAAGCTTCATTAACCGCTTAAAGTTTCAAGTGTTTTTCCAACAATCGTAAGCAGCGACGTATATCAATCATAATTGCGAATGCATCATGTCAATAAACCATACCAAAAGAATGTTGAATCAACGGTTATCATTTTGTGGTATGTCTGTGAATTCAACAAATACTACTACGCTTGAATCGTAGAACGACTGAAGATTACCGAATTCAAGATCGCGACAATTGGTGGCCGCTCGATCATCTCGAGCTGAATTGCTTTTGAAAAATTGATTGACATCAGCCATTAATGACAATGTTAGCAACGCCGAAGATGCCGTATTTAGACCTAACAACTTCGCGACCAAGGGAGACAATTTCTAACAAAGAGTTCGTATTTTCATAATAAATAAATTGTGCTTTTTCTTCTGTAATCGGTAAACATTCTTTTTCAAATACCGAGTGCTTTGAGGATGATTTTTCGTAAGTGTTTCAAATGATTTTTCATTTTGCCTGCACACACCTTTTTCACCTTTACACTGACCAGATGGTTTTGCTAAGCCAGAAAGGCTTTTCGTTTTCCACGGTGATCTTTAAAAATTCTTTTTGGCTCATAGATTTTGTCGGTGACAAGATTGCCATGAATCTTTCCCAGAGATATCGCCTACGCTGGTGATTAGCTACCAAGAAGCTTTTCAAGATCGTTAACTCCTGAAGGAAGCGGTGCTACGGGTTATACGTTGGTACGGCTCATCAACCCATTCGCCTTTAAATAATACCATCCTTTTAGCCCAGATTCCAGCACGTTTTCAGTAACAACCATCCGATGAAATCCTTTTTCGTCTGCATCGCGACGCTTTTTCCACCGAGCAACTGTTTCCGCGAACGGCATTCGGAAAAAGCAGTGGTGGATCGGGATGAACGGAGTCGACGCAGATTCTCCCAAGCTTTCAACCAATCAATGAAAGAACTCGTGTGATCTTAGCCATGAAATTTTCACGGGTACGCCGAGACAGCATCGCTTCGCCTCGTAGATCAATCCACGCAAATAAATTCCTTCGAAGTTTCCAGCGTGTTATCGCGGATGTGAATGTCATCAACAAAAACCAAGATGTCAAGACGGCTTGCTGGAAATGATCAGAACCGCGAGGTATCATGCTTCCGTTCACGGGAGACGCTATTTTTTAAAGACAAGAATCGCCTCATCAATAAAGCGCCGTAGCCGGGCGTTTCGATCTTCGGCCATACACACATGCTCTAATGTCAAAGATATTCGGATTCGCAGTCGCTATGCTCCAATCGAAGCTCAGGGATGAAAGCAGGAGACGCGTTGACTGAATGGTTCGAATTTGCTGACCGCTTTGCCTCAAAGCGAGTCGGGAAGACGTTAAGCGCACAGATGATAATGATACAATGATCCATTAGGTTGCTTTTTCGGAGGTTCTGCTGGCCAGTGAATCTTCCGTAGCCCGGAGGAACAGATGAAGACGGTTATTTTGACTTTGGTTCTAGATCTTAGACTTGATTTCGATTTTTTGCGCTACACTATTAATAAGGAAATGGGTCGGGGCAAAGCGGTAATCCGTTAACTCGATCGTAAATGTTATCGGTGTCCGGACGGCAGTGCATAAGTTTTAAACATTATAAAATCGTGTGGTTTCAGTACTGAGTAAAAAAGATGGACGAGCCTTTTCAATATCAATTGTGCCAATTCAGCCTTCAGCTTTCCGATCTTCCTGGCTTCTTTTTATTAAATGACCCCGGCTGTTGCCGATGGCTTTTCCGAGATCTTGTCTAGCTTCCCGTAGATACGATTCAGATGATGACATCCGAACAAGATGAGATTACCGATCAATCAACTTTAGTTTTGCCCGGGAGATTTGACTGAACTCGATCAATTTTCTTCCGAATACAAGAAGTTCGATTCTCGTGCGCCGCATTTTTGTTTATTAATTAAACAGCCATACCGTTGTTTCGTACGCCTAGAGGTCAGAACTTGGATCGACAAAAAGCGTTTTTGATAACTCGTTTGTGTGTCTGTTCTATTTTTTCAAGCGTGAGTGATTCTCATAAGATTGACTTGAAAACATTGTGCACGATCTTACTCAGTTAATGTGAGTTTTGATCCGGTGCTGCTGGTTAAGCGATTGCAGATGTTTTAATGGTAGGTTTTTTCTTTTTCATTTTTCCTCATAACTTCCAAGTCAACATCTCTGTCATCCAAGCAAGGACAATCTGATTGCATATACGTGGCTTCGTGAATATCCCATAAATGACCATCGATTGTCAGATATACCTGACACCACGGTAAACCACGAATTCGGAAGTTTTTCGACCGTATTGAACCGGCCGTAATCATGCTAGCAGGTGAAGCCAGAAGTGTTCGAAATTGCTTGGTTTGTGTGTTTGAAAAGATATTGATCAGACTATTTTTCGCTTTTCAAACATGGTCATTGTCAACCGGGTTCGTAGTTTCGGAAACGCTTGTTAAGGGCTTGCTAACCATCCAAGAGGCATGTTTCGAGCAATTCTTGTTTCTCGATTTGTTCGAATCAACGGCTGGTTGAATTGTGGTTCCATCATAGTATCATTATGCATCGAACGGTATTGGCGTTGGGAAGGATCTAAGGTACCATTCGTAATCGACACACCATTCGTAAAGGCGGTCGTGAATTTCAGCCAGCTCGTTTCGCCTGAGTCGGATTAGACCCAAGGCCGTGGGAAGCGTTGGGATCCCCAGAGAGGCTGCAATTGGGGTAAAGGTTACCAAGAGCATCGCCAAAGATTAGGTAGTTGTGACTGCCCGACACTGCACGGTTGGCATTGTCAACCTGTCTAGAAGCAATTCGTCAGAACAGTAAGCCTTTTCTACCTACTAGGGTCGAATCAATCTAACACCACCAAGACGAAGACGCGATACCCCTCTCGTCTTCCGGGGCCATACAGATCTCGGAGGTATTTCTAGTGACACACACCGCCAATTGGTAGGTTCAGAAAGCACATCGACCAGCCAAGACCGATATATTTTTTGTCGTCTTTACGCAGATTGGCAGCGCTGATACTTCCTATGTTAAGTTTACTCAGGATAGATCAGAAGGACTCATGACTGGAAATCGAGATTCCTCGATTGGGGCGGCTCAAAGATATGCATTGGCTCATTTTCACCCCTGAAAGTTATACGCTTAACATGATTGAAGAGAGGTAAGGTATGAAGGAGGCTTAGATGAAGACGACGAGGAACTGAAATCAAGACGTATGTTTCCATATTTGTGTAATCTTTTCTCTAGGAAATCAAATACATTATCTCGACATTATTAACGAATATAAATATCCTTTCTAGCTTTTCTTAAATATCTTCGTCGCTTCGCGCATCGCCCGAGGTCATCGCTTAACGCCAGTAAAGTGGTTATCTATTCTAATTTTCTCAGTTTAAGGATGGACGTATTGGCTTGGACAACTCGTCATTCATCACAATGTTTCTAATCAAAGCTTTAAGAGAATTGTCGACTATTGTCGGTGTTTTTGCCCTCGACGGCCGCGAACCTTGTCAAGCGTGTATGTTTTGTCCATCGATCGCTTAAAGATACGATTCTAATTGTTTCGCGAGAAGTCAGCTATCTCCATATCGGTTGTTGTTTTTTGAGTAATGGATTGTTCTCACTGCTCATAAAGTTAATCGAGGTCGATTCCTCAAGACAATTGTCAACAAGGCTTTTTCATAATAAACATATGGTAATTCTATGAATCTGGGTTAATATCAAGCAGAAAAGAGTCTTAGGCCTTCATCATATTTACAACGAAAGTCAATGACATAATGCTTTCAAGACATCAACGCATAATTCTACGTTGTTCCTCTCGTCGTAGCTTGTACTATTGACGGCCACTCATATTGGGTTGTCATTCTAAATTTTCATAAAGATTCATCAGAGACGGGACAAGAAGCCCCATTCATAAAGCGGCCCACCAATAATCTAGTATACAAATAAGGAATACCACGATGAGACATCTCGAGTAACTCCTTAATTTTCTACGATCATACAAGCTTTCATCTCGTTGACGGACGATGATTCTTTCAATTTTTTCATTCTTTGCCAAGGGAAAGATTTCATCAAACCACATTCGTGACGGAGTCAAGTGTTGCGAGTTCAACTATGCTCTCGCTTCTATCCCTTAAAAGCAGAATCTGATACTACGGGAAATACCCTGATCTGGCCGCCAACCGACAATCGTATCTCCCAAGAACGATCAACAACCATTTCGCCATGACAAAAATCTTTAGTCCTATCTTCTTCATCATGACTGGTCTATATCACGATATTTTGCTGTTTTCCTCTCAATTTATGAGAGCCATTTGTATGCCATGTCTGGGTCCAGAGGTCCCGCTGGGTTGTCTTCACCCGCCACCTCCCGCAACCTCGGCGGAAATTTTCAGACCCCCGATGCCCCATTATCAATGGATCATATACGAGGATCTTCGATGGCAAGCCCAAATGACTGTCCACCGCCAAAGATCTCAGCATCACTAGTTTCGAAGCTAGTAAATATCGCCTTGAACTGTGTCTAACTATTCATGGTTTACGGTTGAGGGTCAACACCGTATAATTCTAATACCGTTTCTAACATCTACCATACGATAATATCATATTCCTCAAGGTTTCATAAATAATTTCCGTTTATTCCAACCTTTTCTCGAATTTCTTTTGTGCATTTATCGTTGTATTCTCTGGGTTCAAATTCCCATATCTTGCAAATTCATGCATCATATATCAACTTTTGAATTTCTTTTCGCCTTTCTATTCTTCAGTTCTTTCACTTACGATCAACGGAATTAACAAAGCGAGGTCATGTGCGGTCGTTAGAGCTCTTCGTCAACAAAAAAATTAAAATAAAACTAAAAGTTATAATCGATTAAGATTATTAATTTCAATAAGTCACAATGAACAATCAACTTGGATACCATACAAACTGCTTGTGATTTAATTGCTATAGGTAGTTAACGCAAGTATGTATACAATAGTTAATATTATATCGATGAGTATTTCAGATTATCTCCATAGGATAATGTTATCATATTTGCTACAACAATCTTGAAGAAAGGTAAATTTGTTTCAAATGAAAATAACACACTAATAAACCGATGAACTACTCAAAATAAAATCCAATAAATAAAATGCACAAGAAAATTTCACGCCAAACACAAGACGAATTAATTAGAATGGCAGTTGTTACATTGACTATTTTTCAATTACGTAATCTCTCATGTATCCTCGGGGCTTGTCACCGTCAATTATCTATACCCAATGCAAACCTAACACGACATTGTAAACGAATTCCAATTGCCTTATTAAGGTGAATCCCTACGCTAGCTTCTTCACTAATTTTAAATTAAGATGACCCTATTAAAATTGGAGATTAACCTAACTCTGAGAAACCCAATCTAAAAATCAAGTATTGTCTAATTTGTTCTAATCATACCTTTTTGCGCTTCCTTCTTACCAAGTATCATCTAAATGGTCGGGTCAACCGAAATGTGTAATAAGAATAAGTAATTAAAACAAATGTTATAAATACATAACAATGCAATGATATCATTCAGTTCACGATTAATAAAACAAATAATAAAAAATTACTTTTAGTCATCAACACATTCTCATAACAACAGAAATAAGAAAACAAGATAAAGTAGTCAAGTCACTTATTCATGTATTTGTCTTTCTTTATTCGTGAATTTTCTGCTATAAATTTCCTCAAATCTCTAGTATTTTCTTAGCTTTTTCTTTCATTTTGTCTCTCGTAATTTTTCCACGTTGATGACTTCCTTTTTCTTTCATGCGACTTTTTATAAATTAGAATTGTGCAACCTAAAGTAGTATGGCGCTTATCCTCTATTATCAAACTTCATATTGCATTCTTTAGTTATTGCGCACGTAAATCAGCCTATTAGCTCCAAATCATGCTATGAAAGAACGCTGTTGTAAATATCTTCACTACCAAACTTATATTTTCACCCTTTTGTAGCTAAGTTCTTCATTATCTCTCGCAGTTTATTCTAATAGCATTCCATCCATCAACTTGAACTTTTCAGCCGGGCCTACAATCATACACATAAACTAAGCACAAAATGATCTAAACAAAACTCACCTATTAAAACAACTAAAATGGATGCTCATTCAAATGTAATAAAATGCAATAAAACACATGATTTGCTCTAAGTATTACGTTATTGATTTAACTTAAAACATGATAACTCTCATTTCATGTAGTTATTATTAGCATTTTGCTTTTAACAAAGATGTCATCGTTACCATGTTGGCTCGCTGCTGATGGGTGTTTCTGAAAAGCCCTTATAGAGTGTTTGTCGCCAATTACCTTAAATGAAAATAAGGGTGTTTTCCTATCAATGCTTTGGTATACGCGAGAGAGAACGGAGAGTTGAGGTGGTTCAGCATTTTGGTGAATGGTCGACAACATGATAGCTCGTTATATCTGGGCTTATAAACAAATAAAAAGGCATATTATTTATTTAGCATACTCTGTCTACCAGCATATATTTACTAATTCGAGAGGCAAATGAATGTAATGTCTAAAACGTTGTTTTAAGAAGAACAATACATAAAAGATGATTTTAAGAATCATACGAAAAAAATTAAAGAGGAAAAAGCTACATACACATTTTAAATACTGATAAGATATAAGGCTAGGCCATGCTTTTTAATAGTCTTGCTTAGTCTCGGATATAATTATTAAAGCATCTGTCCTTTGTAATAATTAAAGCTGTCAGACGATTTTGCTTTTTGCTATTGTAAGATGTGGTCCCATTTCATCTTCCCAGAATTCTCCTATAAAGAAGTTCTCCTCTTTCAGGTGATATGTGTTTTTAAATAAAACCGTGTGTTT
The DNA here is from genome assembly GCA_030448925.1 of Citrus cavaleriei. Lineage (NCBI taxonomy): Eukaryota > Viridiplantae > Streptophyta > Magnoliopsida > Sapindales > Rutaceae > Citrus > Citrus cavaleriei. Next base: position 227,079 of record JAUJEN010000605.1, read on the forward strand.
TCTTCCATGAATAAACTCTCCTTCTCTCTCGCAAAACGAAGTTTCTAAGAAAGAATAAAGGATTAAATTTGTTCATTTGAAAATCCGTTAGTACGCTCAAGATTGCCTTTGCAGTTGCATCTCCGCACGTAAAACTTTCGATCATTTTCATTTGGCCAAGCACTTCTATTTGCATCAGCAGGTCTGCTTTATTGTATAACCCGCTGAATGCTTTAGCGTTTTTATTACGTAGGTATATCGCCGAACCCGAAGCTATGACCATCGTCCAGTACGCCTTTAACTGCTGTAGTTCTCGTATAACATCTTCACGTATCTTATACGGTATCGGCGCACGCCCTTGAAACTTGTTTTCAAACTCTTGTTTTCTCGCTTCAAAATGGTATGATTTAAGTCTTTTTCTTATCGCATTCTATACTCCGTACGAGAGAACTTCATTCATGGCTTCCCCACTTCATCCTCAACCTTCAACTCCCTGCTATTCTTTCTTCTACTCTTTCTCACCTAAATCCCGCATTCCATACCGCTAACAAATTGAAAATCTTGTGTATCACTCCTACATCCCTAAATCAGCCCAAATCGCTGAATCTCTACCCTCTCCTCAAATTTCACTAACCCTACAAACGCCCATTTTTTACCCGCAAGATTCAGATTTCCCATCCACCAAGACCTCACCCCAGTTATCATATCCGCCTCTCGTTTCGATCATCGTTCACCTACAACCCCCTCACGAGCAATATTAAGCATTTCTCGAAATTCGACTAATTTCCAACCTGAACGAGAAGTTTTACCCATCATCTGAGGTACCGGGACATCCTTACCTTCATTCATGAAAAGGATGTCAGCTATCGCCTGAATTGTTTATGCTGATACTCCATTCAAACAATACCAAGATGTCATATTCCAGACGCTCCTCACAACTTCTTCATGTTAGAAGTGTTTTTACTACTTGGTATCCCAATTCCAACATTTTCCAAGACCCAAATGGCTGCCAACTGAAAAGTCCAAACTGGGACCAAGGTGCTGGAACGCTTTCTCCAAAACACACTTACACCAATTAACTGGTCTATGCGCTTTCAAAAATCACGCTCAGACTCACCTGACTCTGTAATTCACTCCGACACCCCGCCATAAATAAAATCCGCCCAAATCTCACAATCATCCGTATCCCAAGATAAATTCCACGTCAGAGCTCATGTTTATGCCCTTGAACTGATCTCCAATCACGTAATGTGCCCACAATAATAGCTCCTATTCTATGACCAAAGTATATTGCGCACAAGCAATGGGCCAAATGACTTTAAACCACCTCCAGCAGCTCCACAAGAGCCTCCTGGGTGCCTCTCCTTTTTACTTATTCTTTCATAACGATCACAATGCTCGCATACTCAGAAATCAGCCCACATGGTTTAATTGGCGTTACCCTGCTTATCCAAACAAGAACGACCACATTTTCATGGGACGTCTGTGCTCGTATAAAGTGACTCCAACTGTTCTCGGCCGGGACGATTGGAAGAAGATGATGACTATGCAACCATACAAAAAGTTAAAACCTAAAAGAAAAAACCGTCCCATGTCACCATCATGATTCTAAAAACCACCATCGCATCCTCCACCTCCACCAGCCCATTACCCATTTCATCAAACGAACTCAAACCATCGCTAAATACTTAAATCTGGAGATTCCATCACTACCTCAAACCAACACCTATCGTCACAACCACCTGCTTCAGATGGATTGCTTTTTCCATTTCTTCAGATACCTCCTTCTTTCCTCCTTTCTAACCCTACGATTCTCAACGAAGGTTGTGTCCAACCTTTAACTCTTCAATTTATTACCTCCACTGCCACCGAGCCCCTAAACCTCAATCATTCAACTGGCAACCCAAATGCTGTGGCACAAATGATACTTTGCATCTCTAATCTAAAATATATTACTGGCCATGGAATTTAACAGATTGAGACAAAACATTCCATCATCGTACGATGCAAAGCAGATCCACCAAAAAATTCCTTAATTTAATTAGCTAACTGGACTGGACATTGTGCCATGCTTGCCCACGACAACGGGTCCGTAATTCAATTTCAAAAGAAAGAGGTGAAATCGTTGCTGAAATTAACTGTCAGATCAATCCTGAAAACTGCAGACATGTCCTTTTACCACATCTCCTCCTATCCCTTCCACTCCATTCAACTTATCATCCTTGCCCTATGTTTTCTCCTATTAAACAAGACGACCTTCCAGTTATTCGGTACGACTCATACTCTTTCGCAGCATAACCAACACCACCCCAAACCTAAACTCCAAACCTGTGACCGCAATTTCAACCCGCCTCTCTTCATCCTTCCTTCCGACCATCCCGGCCAACCATCTCCTAGTTCTACAATCACATCACCGCTAGCTCCATTATCGCCCCTAGTGCTGTATAGAAAGAAGCAGAATCGATTAACCTAGCAATACGTGTAACTGAACGAAGTACTGG